>JADBJO010001570.1:332500-337500 GCA_016801955.1 Conus betulinus | reverse complement strand
TATGACGGAAATCAGATATTTCGAGTATATTACAGTTAATCAGTGTCTCATGGGTGTGTTGTATACCTTTGTGCAATACAGACAACCAGTGGTCAGTGTCACTGACCATTGGTCACTTTAATGTATATCAGAGATTTTTAACTATTTTTACAGCTAGTTAGTGTGTCCTGAGAGTGCCTGTGTACCTTACACATGTAGATGACTGGGGGGGGGGGGGGGGGGGGGGGGGGCAGTTCCAACTAGGGGGGGGGGGGGGGGGGGGGGTAAGTTCCAGCTAGTCCTGGAATGACCCCGGGGGTAAAAGCAGGCTAGCCCAGACTTACCCCGGGGTAAGTTCCAGATTGGGGGGGGGGGGGGGGGGGTAAGAATGGACTGTTACACACGGAATAGCTCAGTGGTAGAATGCTGGACTCGTAATCTTGGTGATCCTAGGGTTGCGGGTTCGAATCTCCGCCGGGCCGCTTCGGTACAGGGGGATATTTCCCACGGAGTTAACATTGTTCTGACTCCATCTCTCATAAAAGTCCTTCAAATGAGACTATAAACCGAGGTTCCGTGTGTGAACGCACGCATAACATCTTGCACACACGTAAAATCCCATCACCAACTTTCGGACGAGAAGGCCAGTTTGGCCGTTGGTATGGATGACACGTTACACACAGCATGCACCCTGTATGAGAAATGGAACGAATGAAGGAAGTAAGGAAAGAAAGTGAACAATATTGAACGATATTGACCGGATGACACAGGAAACGACCAAATGCAAGCGCCAGCTGGCAGCTCTTTAGTCGGCACTACCCAGGTAGGCAGCCTGTTGTGTAAACGAGCGTGGATTGTAAAGCGCTTAGAGCTTGGTCTCTAGCCGAGGATTGGCGCTATATAAGTATATATAAGTATTCATGATAAATAATGATGATGATGATAATAATAATAATAATAATAATAATAATAATAATAATAATAATAAAAAAAAAAAAATAATAGCAAGAAGAAGAAGAAGAAGAAGGGTTTTTTTTTTTTTCTTTGAATTTTCTGTATAGAACAGCATTGTTTGAAAATGTCACCAGCCGCTATACATCTGGGGGAAATGATTTCTACACCAAGACGAGAAGCTTACACAACAATGCCCCATGAAACATAAGTCAACGTGCATTAACCTGGTTAAGCCCCTTCCATTTGGTTTTATTCTGAAATGTTCAATACTTTGCGTTGAACAAACACACAGAGAAACGAACCGATGGAAAACAAACAATAGGAATGTGTTCGATCGCGATGAGGCCATTTATCCGCTCTGTGTTCGACTTTTTTTTTTTTTTTTTTCAGTCAGACACACACATTCGTTAACTGTAAACATTGTCATCGAACAATCTAGTGTATGAAATATTGCCTATACTAATAGTGTGACTAGAGTTCACAAATATGTGCAAACCTGATAACCACCCATTCTTTCATATCTATCTATCTATCTATCTATCTATCTATCTATCTATCTATCTATCTATCTATCTATCTATCTATCTATCTATATCTATCTATCTATCTACGTGTCTGTCTGTCTGACTGTCTATCCACCTATTAATCCATATATTTCTCTATTTATCCATGCATCTGTCTGCCTGTCTGTTGATTCGCCTGTCTTTCAACCTATTGATTTTACCTATTGCTCGATCGATCGGTCAGTCGAATGGTCGGTTGATCGGTCTGTCTGTCTGTAATCTATCTATCTATCTATCTATCTATCTATCTATCTATCTATCTATCTATCTATCTATCTATCTATCTATCTATCTATCGATCGATCGATCGATCGATCGATCGATCGGCCGATCCATCTATCGATCGATCGATCGATCGGCCGATCGATCGGTCGGTCGGTCGGTTGGTTAATTGGTGTGTCTGTCTGCCTGCCTGTGTCTGTCTGTCTGTCTGTCTACCTATCTATCTAACATATAATGCACGTTCTGTCTACGTCCCCGTCTGTCTTCGCAGTCCGACAGCCTTTGTTGCTTGTAATACAAGTGCACGGTTTTCAAATTTGAAATGCTTATGATAATGCACCGCCCCAAAAACGTAGACAAACGAATCACAAGACAAAACATGATGCCTTTCCACCTCTTAGTTCTTATCCACAGTTTTCGTCTGATCGTCTTCAAATGTGGCATGATGACTCATCTGCATTCCATGCGGATCAAGAGCGACCCAGGGTTATGCTTAGAACGTCCCATTAGTCGTATGTCCTTGCAGCCATAGGGCCAAGCGACGCGATTCCAACCAAGTCGGACATCTCTCACCGTTAGCTTTAAAACAGCCTGCTTTCTGTCAGCCTGAAGAGCTCAGTTGGAATGGCTTTTTTTTTTAAGATCTAAAGGACTTTAGATTGACACCACATTCAGACGCCGTCCTCCCCCCCTCCCCCCCCCCCACCCCCGCCACACACACAAAACACACTGCTTTGAAGAAATTGCAAAAAGTGGGTCTGTGGCACAGATGGGGGTGAAAGGAGAAGAGAAAGTGTGTGTATGTGTGGGGGGGGGGGGGGGGGGGATAATCAGGGGGCAGTTGGACGGGGGAAAAGGGAACGAGGGGGGGGGGGGGGGGGGACAACGGGGGGGGGGAAGGGCACGGGAACAGGGAAAGGAAAGAGGGAATGGGAGAGGAGGGGGGGACAGGGGAGGCGGCGGGTGGGTGGGAGAAGCTGGAAACGGGAGGAACCCGTGGAGAGGGGGGTGGGGGGAGGGAACATGGAGTGGGATGAGGAAGAGTGGAGCAGGGGAAGGGGGGTCAGGAGAGAGGGAAAAGGGAGGGGGCGGGGGAAGGAGGCAAAGAACAGGAGGGGAGAACGGAAAGAGAGGTGGGGTGGGGAAACAAAATAGACCCAGGGGTTGGGTGGGGGGCAGGGTGTGTGTGTGTGGGGGGGGGGGGGGGGGGGGGGGGAAATGGGGGTGGGGGGGTCGGCGTCGTATTTATAATGATGAAAAATAAGTCATCTGAACGGCCACCGAAATCAAATTTTATTTAAGAGCTTTCATCCATCAAAGGCTTCTTCAGAAATCCTGTACAATGATCCAGCTCCATTAAAGATACAGAAATGATGCCTGCGCCCACCACCATCATCTCCCAACCCCCCCCCCCCCCCCCCCCCCCCCAACCTCCCCTGCGCGCGGACACACACACACACACACACACACACACACACACACACACACACACACACACACATACACGCACACACACACACACACACACACACACACACACACACACACACACACACACACACACACACACACACATACACACTAACACTCACCACACAAAGGCGAGAAAGATTGGGAAGTGGAAAGAGTGGGGAACGGTTGAGAGAGAAGGAAGAGAGAGAGGAAGAATAGGGAGAGAGAGAGAGAGAGAGAGAGAGAGAGAGTAGAGAGAGAGAGAGAGACAGAGACAGAGAGAGACAGAGACAGACACGTAGGCAGACAGACCGACAGAGACAAAGACAGGAGCATAGAGACAGAGATGGAGGCAGAGACATAGACACATGGAGAGAGAAGAAGAAAAAACAGAGAGAGAAGAGACATGACATGAAAGGAAGGTGGTGAGAGAGAGGTGGTTGAGAGTGTGAGAGAGAGAGAGAGAGAGAGAGAGAGAGAGAGAGAGAGAGAGAGAGAGAGAGAGAGAGAGACAGAGAGAGAGAGAGAAGAGAGAGAGAGACGGGAGAGAGAGAGAGAGAGAGAGAGAGAGAGAGAGAGAGAGAGAGAGAGAGAGAGATACAGAGGCAGAGACAGAGAGAGACAGAGACAGACACGTAGGCAGACAGACCGACAGAGACAAAGACAGGAGCTAGCATAGAGACAGAGATGGAGGCAGAGATATATACACATGGAGAGAAAGAAAAACAGAGAGAAAGAGAGATGACACTGAAAGGAAAGGGGTTGAGAGTGAGAGCAAGGGGGAGAGAGAGAGAGAGAGAGAGAGAGAGAGAGAGAGAGAGAGAGAGAGAGAGAGGGGGGGGGAGGGAGGGAGGGAGAGATTGAGAGAGGGAGAGAGAGAGAAGTATTCAAGGGAAGGGGTGCTCGTGGTAAGAAGAAGATGTGGTGGGTTTTTATGAATACTCCCATAGCGCCTATCCTCGGCCGGAGACCGAGCTCTAAGAACTGTACAAATCCACACACGTTTACACAACTGGCTGCCTACCTGGGTAGTGCCCGACTGAAAAGCTACCAGTCGGCACTTCATTCAGTCGTTTTCCGTGTCGTCCAGTCAACATCGCTCAATATCCTTCTCTCTCAGTTTCCTTACTTTCTTCATTCTTTTCATTTCTCACGCAGGATGCATGCTATGTGTAACGTGTCATCCCATACCAACGGCCAAACTGGCCTTCTCTTCCGAAAGTTGGTGATGAGATTTTCCGTGTGTGCAAGATGTTATGCATGCGTTCACACACGGAACCTCGGTTTATAGTCTCATTCGAAGGACTGTATAGGAACAATATTAACTCCGCGAGAAATTTCCCCCTGTGTCGAAACGGCCCCGGTGAAGCTTCGAACTCACAACCCCAGGATCACCAAGATTTCTAGTTCGGCGCTCTAGCACTGAGCTATTCCGGCCCCTGATGTGGGTGGGGATTGGGAGGAAAATTATAATCCCAACGGTTTACAACTCAAATGAGGAAAGGATCCAGCCCAGAAGTAGCACACTGGGGCACTGGCACTGTCGCAGAAGTCTACACAAGAGAAATATGACATCGTCCAGATATTGTATTCGTCGTAATTACATCCCTAATACTGTTTTCTGCTAGCCGTTCTCTGCAGTGTAGTATGCTCTGTGATCCTCGAAATTGGTCTCAAGATTAGCTTCGTGAATTGTTCTCTGTCAGGGAGTTTCTCTTCTGATTTCACTTCCTCAACGGGACAATTAGTGCAGGTTTCTTCACAGGAGGCGGGGGGCTGGCTAAGCAGTCTAGCATCGTCACGTCTGCGCCACTTTTCCTTGCTGCAATC
>JADBJO010001570.1:325000-330000 GCA_016801955.1 Conus betulinus | reverse complement strand
CACACACACACATGGGCAAAGGAGAACAAGATGGGGAGGGCGTTAATTGAGAATGCGGGAGAAAGAAGGCTATAACAGTACAAGAAAAGCTGCTGCCATTGCGGTGTTGCTGCGACTACCGATAAAGTAAAAAGAGTCAGCTGAAAGGAACTGATAGATAAAGGAATAAGGAAGCACTTTTTTTTCATAAGGATTTTTTCTATTATTTACAACCTTTCCGACGTGTATTAAAAAAACCCCCAAAACAAACAAAATCTGTTAGCTAGTAGTCATTTGCAACACACTATATTCCTGTGAATCAGTGGCCATTTGTCATGTACTATGTTCCTACCAGTACAGTGACCATTTGTCATGTACTATGTTCCTGCCAGTGGCCATTTGTCATATACTATGCTCCTACCAGTGGCCATTTGTCATATCCTATGTTCCTACCAGGGCCATTTGTCATTTACTATGTTCCTGCCAGTGGCCATTTGTCATATACTATGTTTTGCCAGCCAGTGGCCATTTGTCATACTATGTTCCTGCCAGTGGCCATTTGTCATGTACGATGTTCCTACCAGTGGCCATTTGTCATGTACTTCACTCCTGGCAGTGACCATTTGTCGTATACTCTATTCCTGGCAGTCAATGTCAAATACTGTATCCCTGTAAGTTGGTGACCGTTAATCATAATATATTCCTGTTAGTATGTGACTATTTGTCATACACTATATTTCTGTCAGTATGTGACCATTTGCCATACACTATATTCCTGTCAGTAGGTGATCATTTCTCATACACTATATTTTTGTCAGTATGTAGCCATTTGTCTGCATACATTACATTTCAGTCACTATGTGACCATTTGTCATACACTATATTCCTGTCAGTTGGTGATCATTTCTCATACACTATATTCCTGTCAGTATGTGATCATTTGTAATGCATTATATTCCTGTCAATTGGTGATCATTTGTCATACACTATATTCCTGTCAGTTGGTGATCATTGTCATACACTATATTCCTGTCAGTATGTGACCATTTGTAATGCACTATATTCCTGTCAATTGGTGACCATTCGTCATACACTGTATTTCTGTCAGTTTCTGACCATTTGTCGTACACAATATTCCTGTCAGTTGGTGATCATTTCTCATACACTATATTCCTGTCAGTATGTGACCATTTGTAATGCACTATATTCCTGTCAATTGGTGACCATTCGTCATACACTGTATTTCTGTCAGTTTCTGACCATTTTTCAAACACTATATTCCTGTCAGCATGTGACCATTTGTCAAAAGCTGTGTTCCTGTCAGCATGTGACCATTTGTCAAAAGCTGTGTTCCTGTCAGCATGTGACCATTTGTCAAAAGCTATATTTCTGTCAGTATATGACCATTTTTCATACACTATACTCCTGTCAGTATGTGACCATTTGTCATAGATTGTATTCCTGTCAGTATGTGGCCATTTGTCACGCACTATATTCCTGTCAGTCAGAGTCATTCTTCTATATTAGGTTCCTGTGAGTTGCTGGCTATTTATGATCACTGTACTCCTGTTAGACAAAGGCCACTAGTCATGCACTATACGCCTGCTTTGTGGTGGCCATTTGTCATACTCTATATTCTTGTCAGTCACTGTACATTTGTAATGCACTGGACTGTGTTCCTGTGAGTCAGTGGCTATTTTTCAGACACTGTACTCTTGTGAGTCAGACGCCGTTTGTCATAAACTATATTCCGGCTCATTGGTGGCCATTTGTCATAAATATATTCCTGTTAGTCAGTGGCCATTTGTAATGTTCTAAACTTGTAAGTCAAAGGTCATTTGTCACGAACTATATCCATCCCTGCAATCAGTGGCCATTTGTCATATACTATTCATGTCAGTTAGTGACCACGTGTTATATTATGTTTTCCTGTCAGTCATTGGCCGTTTGTCAAATACAATGTGCCTGTCAGCCAGTGGCTATTTGTCATTTATTGTATTCCTGTCAGTTGGTTTTCATTTGTCGTCTGGTGTATTCCCATCAGTTAGCAGCCATTTTTCAAATACTGTTTTCCTGTCAATCTCTGTGTGTTCTTCTTCGTACGCTAACTCCTGTCAATCAGTGTCCATTTTGCACTGATATCAGTTACTTACTATTTGTCATATACGCTATTCCTGTTGGTGGCCATTGTCGCTAAATTCCTTTCAATAAGTGTACGTTCCTCATACACTGTATTCATGTCAGATAGTGACTGTCTGTCATATACTCTATTCCTGCTAGTGGCTATTGTCATACACTTATTCCTCTCAGTTAGTGACCATGTGTCATACACCGCATTTCTATCTGTCAGTGACTATTTTGTATTACGCTATGTTTCTAGCAGTCAGTGGCCATTTATCATCCACTGCATTCTGGTCAGTAAGTGGCTATATTTCTATCGGTAGTAGCCACATGTCAAGCACAAGATATTCTAGTCAATCGGTACCATTTCTGAAAGCCTTCACTATGTACCCGTCAGCCCGTGGCTTTTTGGTTACGTTGTTTTCAATGGCTCGTGGTAGTTTTTTTTTTATTTTTTTTTTTTAGTTGAAAAGCCGCTACTTTTTTCTGTCTTGCATTGGAGACTGTTTCTCTTATTCAAAACACCTTTTTTTTTTACGTCAGCATTATAATGAAACATTTAGAGCATTTGCAGACAATGTGGTCAGCCATGTCGTCATTATCATCAAGAAACAAAGGTTTAAAAAAAACAATAAAAGTTGTTATATTTCAATTATTTGTGATGAAACGAAACAAAATGGTCGCAGAAAAAAACTAGCACAGATGATCGATTTTTCACTCATAGAAGTCTTGAGACACAAAATTTAGGAAAGAAAAAGAACTAGGAAGAAAAGTTAATGTCTAGAATTTTGTAAGTCCAGATCAATGATTAATCCAATATTCACTGTTAGCAGTGACACATCCCTTCTCCTCCCGCACTCTCCCTTATTCCCACCACCATCCCCATCTCATCACATCTCTACCACACGTGTCAAAATTGCACGTGTCAAAATTGTTCTCTCCAACAAAACAGATTTCGAAATAAAATATCAATTTTGCATTTCAAAAAAAAAAAAAAAAAAAAAAAAAGCTTAGTAACCCAATGCTGCCCGACCACTTTTGTTTTCAAAGGTGAAAATATTAAAATGTTTGAGTGGGGGAAAAAAAGGTCAATTTGCCTACTGTGTTATATGTGATGAAAACATGCCAAGATAGAATGAAGGGCATAGCGTGGGTCTGACAAATAGAGAAGGGAATAGAGATAAAATTTCAGTGACTAAAATGAACAGATTAAAAGAAATTTTCAGGTCGGTCAACATCGAATAGCAGACGAATCATGTAACATTTATATAGAACTTACCTCCACCCCCAAACCTCCCTACACATATACAAACAAGTGATCAAAATAAAGAAATTGCAGCAAGTGTCTAGCCAGCATGTTCAAATCAATGCTTGGACTAGCCTCGTTATTGTACAGGTTCCTGGTATATTGCCTGACGAGAGACCAACCGAATGCGAAAGTATCTCTCGTCACTGCCAGTAGCAGACGGCATCACAAGTTCACATTCGGTTAAGTCTCGGTGCCTACGCCTACGCCGCCCACAATCTCATCTTTCCCCTCCCCTCCGCTCTCCCCCACCTCCACTCTCCTCTCAGTCCACTTTCCCCTATGCTCGCCCTATGCTTCTCTCGTCCCTCTTCTCTCTATTTTTTTTTTTTTTGTCCTGCATCGCTGCTATTTCTTAAGCAAGCAGTTTGAGGTGTTCGGAGCTTGATCAAAGCTGCCCCCCCCCCCCCCCCCCCCACCCCCCCTCTGGCCATTGCGCAACAGACACCTGCACACTCCTCTTCTGGGGTGAAAAGTGCATTCAAAAGATCTGCTTCAATCAGACACTTTCACAACACTTCCCTGTTTTTCTTCACAGACCGATCGATCGCTAAGTGTATGAACATACTGACATAAAAAAGACACAATATTTTGACAAAATATGCGTGGTGCTTTTCTAAGTTTCATGCATCTGTTACAGATTTTTCCATCAAGAGCATCCGAATTTACAGTGCATCGCTAGAGTTTCTGTAGAGATCTAATACTGTTGAAACAATACAGACTTGTTTTTTATTTGCTGTATTTCATTTGTTTGGGTCATTATAAACGCATATAGTCTCATTTAGCTGTATCTGGCAGTTGATGTATATGAACCTATGTGTATCTTTATATCTGTGTATGTATGCATCTATGTATGTATGTATGTAGTATGTATGTATGTATGTAGTATGTATGTATGTATGTATGTATGTATGTATGTATGTATGTATGTAATGTACATGTCACTCTTTCTCTATGATATCTATCGACCTATCTACATGCACACAGATTCCACTGCGCATGTAATCTGTAGGCTGGCACGCATATGGGGTGGGGGGAGGGGGGGGGGGGGGGGGGTGTACTTCCGATTCTACGAACATCAAGTTTTTGCAACTGAAATTAAAAACAAAATGGTTCGTGCTTCATTTCAACATGTCGTTGGAAGGAAGGGAAGAGGACAGGTGTGTGTTTTGCTATGCTATTCTTGGTTGCACAGTTCAGAAAGCGAACAACTCATCTGTTCCTTGCATTAAGTTACCAAATTAACAAACAAAGGAAGAAAGGACGAATGGACAGACGCACTGATAGGGAAGACCCGTACAACAATGGATAGTCTGCTAAAGAAGTCTCAGTCGTTCCACAATCACAATTAGTCTGCATTCAAAAGAGCTTTGTCAAACCAACAATCCGGGTTCAGCTTTGTACAGATGTGGAATGACTCTCATGTCTGCTTCTACGACCATAGGACGTTCAATGTTGATATAATTAACGAAATCACATTCAGCCAGTTCTGCAGATCAATTGTATCGAAGAACTGTTCCATTGCTCTAGGCAGAGGGAATGATTTGTAGGTATCTTGTCACTCAATCATGTTTAAAAGACTGTTTCAAAGAAT
>JADBJO010001570.1:305000-310000 GCA_016801955.1 Conus betulinus | reverse complement strand
CAACACGACATGACTCTCGCATTTGCCCAGGCCAGCTCGCATGAATAAATCCATCCCACGGCCTCTTACAATGGACGAGGGCGGAGAATTTCTATATTTATTTTTTCATAAACAGCCCCATGGCTGACATTTTCATTTTCTTTTTTCTTCCGGCACACTGTATCGTGCAGGGACATTTCATCGTTTCATGGCGGTGACAAGTTTTATTGAAGCGGAAGAGACGGGGAACAGGGGGGAAGAGAGTGAGGGGAGGGAGTGGGGGTGGGTGGGGGTGGGTGGGTGGGGGGTGGGGTGGGGGCGAAGAAAGAAAAAGGAAGGAGGAGACAGGGAGGAGAAAAATGAGCAGGAGGCAGTGGTGAAGTGGGTGAGAGGGAGAGTGAGGGAGACGGGCATAAAGGGGAGAGATAGGATAGGATAGAGAGAGAGAGAGAGAGAGAGAGAGAGAGAGAGAGAGAGAGAGAGAGAGAGAGAGAGAGAGAGAGAGAGAGAGAGAGACGTTGACGTGCAACCCATATTATTATTATTATTATTATTATTATTATTGAGAGTACTTCTATAGCGCATATCCCCGGCGAGAGACCAAGCTCTTGGCGCTTTACAATTCGAATTCTTGTTTACATAACGGCGGGCTGCCTACATGGGTAGAGCCGACTGAAGAGCTGCCTGCTGGTGCTTCATTCAGTCGTTTCCCGTGTCATTCGTCAATGTTGTTCATTCAGTGTAACAACTCTTTCATTCTTCCGATTTTTTTCGCGCAGAGTGCATGCTGTGTGTAGCGTGTCATCCATACCAATGGTCGAAAGTGGCCTTCTCTTCCGAAAGTTGGTGATGGGATTTTACGTGTTTGCAAGATGTTATGCGTGCGTTCACACACGGAACCTCGGTTTATAGTCTCATTCGAAGGGACTATTTGGGAAACGGAGTCAGATCCAATGTTAACTCCAAGGGGGAAAATTCCCGTATACCGAAACGACCCTGCGAAGATTCGAATCCGCAACCCAGGGATCACCAAGTTACGAGTCCGGCGCTCTACCAACCGAGCTCTTCCGGCACTATTCAGATAAACACTGATGTAACCTACACAAGTACAAGTCTACACCAACATTGGCAAATGCGCTGATTGCTCAAACCAAACAAGCAATGTTATACAAGAATCGGAACGCATATTAACTGCAAGGTATTCGTCATTATCATCATCATCATCACATCGTCATCGTTTTATCGGCAGCAAAATTAAAACAAAAGACGACAGCAAAAAAAAAAGAAACGAAACCACAACCACAACCACACGCACAGCACACAACACAACACACAACAACACAACAACACAACACAACACACACACACAACTCACTGACAAACTTTCATCTGTGGCAAAATTTAGAAAAAAAGGGGGTTAGTTACCGCCACAGATACAGGCAAACAGATCACAGGACAAAACACAATGCTTTTCGACCTCTCGGGTCTTCTTCAGGCAAAAACAGACAGCATTAAGGAGAAGTGAAAACGAAGAACGAGAAACCACTCATCTCATATTCGGCGCAAAGTGGCTGCTGGATCTGTGGGATCCTAAACTGAGGTCCGCATCGTATCAGCCGTCCTGGGTACCACCTGTATTCAGACACACAAACACACACACACGTCGTTATATGAACATGTTCTGCTGAATATTCTAAATGCCTTTTGAAAACGTAATTTCACTCTTAGTAAGCAAATTCTGTTGTGTTCGCATCAAAATGAAATAAATTGTCAACGGCATCATTGAACTGCACACTTGAGACGAAGCGTGGGTCCTGGATGGCCCATACTTGAAAGAGCAGCAATCAGACACTGCAGCGCACTGAGTGCAAGTTTAGGCGGGCGTATAATTATTGTCTGTTGAGGTGCAACAACTCTTGAGCATCTTTGACGTATATTGGTCCATCGGGCTCCATAAGATGTGAATAGGAAGAAAGTAAAAAAAAAGAATACAGTAAAATGCTGTGTGAAATATATGGGTACTGAGGGACCCGCAACGTCCCAATTTTCTTTGTCTCTGTCTGTCTCGTTTTTTCTTTCCCTGTCTCTCTGTCTCTGTCACTCAGTCTGTCTATCTGTTTGTCCGTCGTCTCTCTCTCTCTCTCTCTCACTCTCCTAAATTGTATGAGTTATCTTTCTTTCAATCGCATGCCTTTATCGCTGTCTTTTAATCAAATAATTGTACCCCCTTGCCAACAGCACTTATTGCTAATGGCAATAAAGTGTGTCAGTCTCTCTCTCTCTCTCTCTCTCTCTCTCTCTCTCTCTCTCTCTCTCGAGTCTCTCCTCCTGAGTATGTAAGCATGTGCTTGCACGCCGCGGTACTTAAAATCACTCCCCACCCCACCCCCTTCTTGTTCTTTTTAACCGATTCATATCAAACACTAGAATAACATACATCGGCCTTCTTCATTCTTTTCCAGATGCACATTCTGGTTGCCAGCCCTCGGGGTGGGGGTGGGGTGGGGGGAGGGGGGAGTTGGAAGTGGGGTGGGGGGGGGGGGGTAGGGCAAGCCTAACATGCCGTAGCATTAAGATGGCCTGCAGACTGTAGGAGATGTTCATGGAGCAGGTGTTCATATTGGTATTAAAGCATTACTGTCTTATTACGAATGTCTGACTGCTGCCACTGTCATATTCTGTATTGATTTCACAATGACTTCAATTCCTTCGTTTGAACGGCAACATTGGCGTAAAGTGTACGCACACAAAGCAAGGTGAAAAGGTCAGGTACGCGAATGTCCCCAAAGTATGTCTGGCACGTGGCTGGCTACGTCTGCGGAGTGTGGTGTTGTCTGATCAGTATCTCAACACGGTGAATCTCTCTTTTTTTTTCTGGCCGCCGCCTTACCGATTTGCGACAGTGATCAGACATACCACACGCCGCGTGCAAGACACTACTGGGACACTCGCACGCCTGACCTTTCACCTTGATTTATGCGCGCACACTCTGCACGAAAGCTACCGTTCAAACGAAGAGAAATTCAAGTCATCGCGAGATCAACACAGAAACAACATTCGGGCTGCGGTCAGACGTCAGCAGTAAGATAAATAATGCTTTCATACTAGCGTAGATGCCTGCCTATAAACTTCAGTGTTCAATCCAGCTGACATAATTATGTGACCCATTATCGATCGTCGTTGTACGGGAGAAGCCTACTCGTTCGTCGTTTCACACACAGGGTGACACATGACGAAACATTTTTTTCCCCACGTTCAGCCCATTTCGGTGGTGGCTTGCACTTCTACCACGTGCGTGCAACTCAAGTCTTTTCAGTTTCCTACATGTTTGAACTAACGTATATTCTATGTGAAATCAAATCTATCACTGAATCGACGTCACTCAACCAACAACCATGTCAGAAGGAAAATCAGCCTCAATATGGGTTATCTACTCCAATCCGGGAAAACGATTTTGATTGGACAGATGCCAGCGATATTGGAAGGGAAAGATAACTCGAATAAAAACAATGTTCTAATCTAGGCCAACTGTCCGCTCGCAACATGGCGGACAGGTCCGGCCAGTCCTTGAAACTGCGTTGTTCAGCCCGTCAAGCTCCGACATTTGCCAGGTCTGCCGGGGCTCATAGGCAACAGTACTGTCAACGCTCCACATTTGTCCAGGCCAGCTCGTATGAAGAAATCAATCTTACATCGTCATACGATGGATGACGGCAACAGATCTTTTTTAGAAACAGCTGCATGTCTAACTTTCGCCTTCTACATGTGCACACGGAACTGTACAACATTCGCACGACTCTTCAAGACGATGATGATTTTATTGAAAGGGGAAAAGTAAGCTGAAGGGATATATGGATGTATATGGATAGGGTGCATGGGGAGGGGGGGGAGGTAGGTGGAGGGGGAGGGAAACAAGGAGCAGGAAGGAGGAGCAGGGTGGATGAGAGTGGTGTGTGTGTTGTGTGTGTGTGTGGGGGGGGGGGGTGAAGATGGGTGTCAAGGCGGAGGAGTGTCGGAGAGATAGGATGGTGGAGTGAGAGGGGGGGGGGGGGGGGGGAGTTACCACAGTGTCGCTTGTACATGTTGATGTGCAGACCTTTGGAATAAGCACTAATGTCAGTTACATACATACGAGTCTACAGCAGCAGTGGTTAATGCATTGATTGTTCGAACAAGCAAGCAAAGCTGATGAAAGAATTGGATACGCATCCACAGCGGTGTCATCATCGTCATCATCATCATCATCATCATCATCATCATCATCATCATCATCATCATCATCATCATCATCAACAGCATGAACAACAATAAACAAGTGACCGTACATACTGTTGTGGAAAGTACACACACACACACACACACACACACACACACACACACACACACACACACACACACACACACATTCTGATAGACATTGACTTTTAGTCAAGTTCTGTGCGACTTTGTTCCAGTGCTTGTCTAGGACCATGCTGCGTTCTTGCACCGACTTTGCCAAATTCAGTACACCACCATTCTTCTAAACAAGACCATAGTAAAACAAAGACATGCCAACTGACAAATAGAATCAATGGGATCACGAACTGAAGCCCATGTTTTATGAACCTTCACCATACTTCGTGGGTACCCTCTATGCGCCCCCCCCCCCCCCCCCCCCACCCCCCCACACACACACGTCGTAGCATCTTGTAACCTACAGCACCATTTTTGATGAAAACAAATTCAGTTCCCTTTCAAAATCGTAACACAAACTAAGTAGCAAATTTTGATGTGCGTGCATGAAACGGAAAAAAAAGTCATCAGTTCCGTCTTTTGAACTCTACACCTTTTTTCCTGTCCCATCTTCTGTGCCACCTCAGTGGCATTGCACCAACGCCTCTCATTCCGACACCCACTCCACAGCCACAGACCGGCCTGCTCCCCCACCCCCTACCGCCCCCTCCCCCCCCCCCACCCGCAGCCCCACCCAGGCACCGGCAATCCACAGGGCGCAGTCAATGTCAACAATACACCTCTGACAA
>JADBJO010001570.1:297500-300000 GCA_016801955.1 Conus betulinus | reverse complement strand
CAGCCTAGTTGTCCATGTTTGGCATGCTTTTCTCAACAGCCTAGTTGTTCATATTTGGCAGGCTTTCTCAACAGCCTAGTTGTCCATGTTTGGCATGCTTTTCTCAACCGCCTAGTTGTCCATAGTTGGCAGGCTTTTCTCAACAGCCTAGTCACATAAACAGAAGGACGTGTTCCCCTGTGGCATTCATCTTTAGTCAAGATGCATGTCTGATTAGGTCCAAAGTATGTAAGAAGGCAATGTGTTCCTTGCAACAGTCCTACAAACTGTATTGGCTGGGGATACATTTCCTTGGGGAGTTGTTTGTGTGTCTCAACAGTCTCAGAGACTCCAGCATCAAGGAACGAGTTTTCTATCTCATTTGTATCAGTATTAAAGACATTTGAAAAGGCTGTTCACTGCGATTGGCGCATCTTCTGCGTTTTAGCTTGAAAAAGGCTTTGATAAACCCGAAAATCTGCAATGTACACAGTGTTGGTTGTTTTTTAATATTCAATCATATTTATATTACGTTTCTTCATTGCACGAGAAAATCCACACGTACGGGGTTTGTCGCTTGCATACGTAACTTGAATTTCCTTTCATACGCTATTTGCACTTATGAAATATATTAGAGACTCTCAAAGCAGGTCATCTTCCATTAAGCGCAAATCTGTACTGCGTTTTCTGACAGTACTGGGCACTCAGAGATGGAGAAAAACTGTTATTGTTAGCAGCAGGTTTAGGTTTAGCGGGGTATATTTTGCTTATGTTGGATAAGACCAGACGCAATCGAATTTGACTCAGCAGTAGTGCAGGGTCTCCTCCAGGGAGTTTCCTCATGAGGACTTCATATTGATTGCTTCTTGTTAGTAAACCTGCTTTTCTCAATACTGTGGGAGACTCGAAAAGCTGAATTTGAGTTCTTTCGTGGATCCGTATTTAACAAAATATTCCATATTCGGAAAACGCGTTTCTTTAGGAATGCTGTCCGTATTTAGGCTGTATAATTTTTTTTAAACTGTATCAGAGACTTTAAGAAAAGGGGTGCTTTTTAAAGAGACTCCTCGTGTACTGCCCTGAATTTTCTAACAGTCTCAGAGACAGTGAGTTTTTTTTTTCTTTACCTCCAGTATTCATCCATCAATTTTTTTGAAAAGAGCTTTCTTGTCTTTCCTGTCGTCCATAACTTATTCAAACCGTAATTGCCAATTAAATTTTTGAAACGTCGTAAACTGATTACAAATTCAAATTCGACATTTGTAAATTGGTTATTTCTAATTCAGTTCAGGAAGATATACTTTTTTTTTTAGTTTCGTAAATAGATTTCCAAATCACGTTCAACAAGAAAACATTCGTGAATTGATTTCCTTATCAAATAATTCTGACAACATCTTCTCGTTCGCATTCAGCCAGAATACAGCCCGTAAATCGATTTCCAACTCTAATTAACAATTACAGTTACCACGGAATCTGCCAACAACTTCCACGACCTTAACGCTGGAACTGTCGGGCTGTGCCGCTCGTGTTGCGGAGTAAAAGGTCATTGTTTACCGATCGAACGCGCGCGTATACTGTGTGTGTGTGTGTGTGTGTGTGTGTGTGTGTGTGTGTGTGTGTGTGTGTGTGTGTGTGTGTGTGTGTGTGTGTGTGTGTGTGTGCGTGCGTGCGTGCGTGTGTGCGTGCGTGCATGCGTGCGTGTGGTGTGTGCGCGTGCGTGCGTACGTGTGTGTGTGCATGCGTGCGTGCGTGTGTGCGTGCATGCGTGCGTGCGTGCGTGCGTGCGTGTGTATGTGTGTGTGCGTGTGTGTGTGTGTGTGTGTGTGTGTGTGTGTGTGTGTGTGTGTGTGTGTGTGTGTGTGTGTGTGTGTGTGTGTGTGTGTGTGTGTGTGCACCTGTGCTCACGTGGGTTCGGAAGTGCGAAAGTGCGTGTGCGAGCGAGCGTGTCTATGTGTGTTCATTTTTCAGTGTTTTTGTAAGCTCGAGTGCATATGCGTATACATGTAAACGCGCGTCTAAATGTGGGTGTACGCGTGTGAGAAAATGATTGCATGCACACACGAGAAAGAAAGTGAGAGAGAGAGAGAGAGAGAGAGAGAGAGAGAGAGAGAGGAGAGAGAGAGAGAGAGAGACAGAGAGACAGAGAGCCAGAGACAGAGACAGAGACAGACAGACGGGCAGACAGAGAGAGAGGGGGAGAAGAGAGAGAGAGAGAGAGAGAGAGAGAGAGAGAGAGAGAGAGAGAGAGAGACAGACAGACAGACAGACAGGACAGATCAGACAGACAGACGAACAAACAGGCAGACAGACAGAGACAGACAGACAGAGACAGAGACAGGCATGCTTTTATTGTTTGAAAGTAATTTTAATTTTCAGTGTCACGTTTGTAACTATAAATATGTATGTCTTAACTTTTAGGGCAGCGGTCACAAATGTAATTTCTCTTGTAACGAGAGATAATAAAGTTTTCTGAATCTGAACAGAGACAGGGACAGATACAGAGACAGATACAGAGAGAGCC
>JADBJO010001570.1:282500-287500 GCA_016801955.1 Conus betulinus | reverse complement strand
TTGAAGCATTAATATTAAGACATTGTATGCTCTTCATTAAAATGTTTCTGTTTGCATCAAACTTTTCACAGTGATCAAGAAAATGAACTTCGTCTTCCAATACATTACAATGATTGCAAAGTCTTTGATCTCTAGACATATGTAGATATCGTCCTTTTTCTATTCTTAAGTCATGTGCACTGATCCGAAGTCTTGTTAACGCTTGTCTGTGCCTCGGATCTGTAACAGAGATTAAATAATTTTCTGTTTCATATTCTTTTGCGATTGTGTTGTAAAAATTAAGTTTTGGTGAGTTGTTTTTCTTGTCTTTCCAATATTGAATGTATTCATTTTCTAACTTTTCATACATTACAACTTTTAGTCTCCGTATATTGAACGTAAATTGATTTGTCCAAACATGTCCCATATTTATATTTATCAATATATCTTTAACAAATGTCAACCAAGGATCATTTTTGTCCACTTGATAATACATGCTTTTATACATTTTATGGGCAAGAGAATTTTCTGACAAATCTAGAATGTGTAGCCAATATGATATTGTTTGACATATTATTTTTAAACTCACTGGAAATCTGCCTAATTCTCCTAATACAGGAAGTACCATTGACTTTTTGTTAACTCCAAGCATTTTTTACAAAATTTGATATGTATTTTCATGTGCAAATTTACTTGTCAGGCAGTCATCAAATAGCTTTTTTATTTCAAAGGAGTCAGTTTGTTTGTTTGGTAGGGGAACCATACTTCTGCCCCATAGATTGATATTGGAGTTATTAACGCATCATACAGTTTGATTATTGTATTTATATTAAATGTTGTATTTCTAAAGGTCCTGTGTAGAGTGTGTAATGCTTTGCTTGCTTGTTTACTTAAGTGTTCCTGTGCTTTCAATAGACTTCCATTCTTGTGGAAAATGATTCCCAAATATTTGTATTCGTCAGTCGTTTGATTATGTTTTCACCACAGTAAAAATAGATGGGTACTTGGTGCTTGATTTTGTAAATATAACAACTTTTGTTTTTTCTCTGTTTATCTTTAATCCCCAACACTGGCAATAGTCATTTAAATTATGTAGTTTTTGTTGGAGACCAGTTTTTGTAAGAGAAAGAATAATTAGATCATCTGCATATAATAAACATGGAACCTTACAAGCATTCGAGTCATCAAATTTGGGTGAATCATCATTATTATTATCCAAACACCCTACAATGTCGTTTATGAAGACATTAAATAAAGTAGGACTGAGAGCATTTCCTTGATGTACTCCCTTGCGGACAAAAATTTCTTTACTCAAAAGGCCATGTGCGCGCGCGCGCGCGCGTGCGTTCCTGGAACACCATACAACCACTTGTACGTGCGATCTGTGAGTTTGCACCATCTGTTGGTTCACAAATGACATGTCGGCCGTATTCTCCGAGTCCATAAAATATATGAGAGAGAGAGAGAGAGAGGAGGGAAGAACGGACGGGGGGTTAGGGGAGGGGGGGAGTCTGGGCAAGTGGAAAGGGACAGGGGGGGTGGGGATGGGGGGGGGGGGGGGGGGGGGTGTCGATGTCAGTCAGTTTGCTAATGTGTCATTCTGTCTATCCATACGTTCACTATACCTGTCTGTCACTCGGTCACTCAGGCAGTCCGTAAGTTCGTCAATCAGTCAGTGTTTCTCTCTGTCTTTGTCTCTCTTTCTTCTCTTTCTTTCTCTGTCTGTCTGTCTCTCTCTGTCTCTCTCTCTGTCTGTCTGTCTGTCTGTCTCTCTCTCTAAAGTGCGTGTGAGCTATGGGTCAGTCTGTCAATATTCCAACTAGTCTATTTCTTTTCAATGTTGCGGTGTTGTACCCCCACCCCATCCCCATCCCCCACCACCTCAATTCATATACGAATAAACGTAAGCGCATTTGTGTGAATTTAACTTATACGTTGCCATTTTTCTCAGTATGTGCAAGGCATAGCGTTGTCAAACTCGGCAAAATGATCAACTTTGCCATGACCTTTCCAGCCATTACATTCCTGAAACGGTCGTAGATCTGTCATGAACATGTTCAGCAACAAAATCACTACTAGAAAATGGGCATTTTCTGTGAAATGATCATCACGTACAGTCATTGCTGATAGTTATACAGTGATGAAAGACATGTTGAATATCTTCTACGGATAATGTAACAAATATAAAGTTAAAACAACCAGGCCACTTAAATGCGGTTTCAACAAGCAGAGATTCCAAATAAACGCAGTAAAGCGTCGTGGCTGTTAAGACAAAATATCAAGACATATGGATGACGCATAATTTAAATACGTCAGCGTCCCTGTTGGTTAACAAAAAAAAAAAAAAAAAAAAAAAAAAAAAAAAAAAGACACCAAACTATAAGATGGACGTAGATCTCTGGGTAGAACTTTTCACCTCCACGGGCGCGCAGGCGCATTCATCGAATAACTGCATAATAAGTGGCAGAGAGCGCTGCAATAACCAAGTCAGAACCTTTCAGACTGGGTTGGTGGGGCAAAAGAGAGCGTGGAGGAGAGCGTATGGTGGAATTGGGGCCTGAGAGTCAATAGAATGAAATGAATCAGGAGGTGGAAGGAGAAGGGGATCCATGGAAACGGTGGGAGAAATAACACCTTGGGACACACAGGAAGTAAGTGATCAACATAAAGCATTCTCAGAAAAGAGAACCTGCCATGCCGTCTGCTGCTGCTAGGGCCGACTGCCATGTGCACTTTCTGTGACTGTTGCCAGTCGGACTTGGCTATAGATCCACCTGCTCTTCTCATTCGATTCCCCACCCACACAGTGCCTTTCTTCCTGCTGTTGCGTGCATTCGTCACTCGTGAGTCCAATAGGCAAATTGACTTTCTGTGTTTTCTTAATTGCCAATGACTTCTTGCGCCAAAGCAAGGTCGGCAAGCATGTTCCATGATTCGGTACGTTTCAAATGCAGCTCAGTTTCTAATGTAAAATAGAAAAAAACAAGTATTATGTAGGCCTAACCTGATGAACCAAGCTATCTTCTGTGTAAAATGGCACTAATGCGAGAAAAAAAAAACCTACTCGCATAATTATAATATTCATTAAACCCTCTTTTTGATTTGATATTGGATCAGTTTGACACATACCCTCTGCTGGCTTTAGGTGAATATATGTTTGTTCACATACATACATACACACATACATACATACATACATACATACATACATACATACATACATACATACATAAATGCATACATAGGTACGCTCACATACATACACACACAACGTACACGCGCGCGCGCGCGCTCACACACACACACACACACACACACACACACACACACACACACACACACACACACACACACACACACACACACACACAGATGCGCTTACTCTTGTGCATGCAAGCAGTAACTAATGAATCCATCAGGATCAACTGTCAATGAATCTTCACACCTTTATTCCAAATCTTCACACCTTTATTCTAAAGTCTGACAGCAAGGCAACACCTTCTATGATTCTTGAATAAAGCCATTATCCGCCTGCAGCTGGCAGTTGCTGCTGCAATGATGAATGCATTTTTTTCCCCACTTCTTCACCTTTCTTGACCACTGGAGGGTCATACCTAGCAACAAAAAACATATCCACGAAGCACGTCCTCTGTATGGGTCTTCGACAGAGTTAGTCACAGGAAACAAGCTCTTAGAAGCAGTCTTTGTCATTGCAATTTGGCCTTTGCTCTCCTCAGCAGAGACTGATTAATTTCCGGTCAGATGTTCAGTGACACCTTCAGTCGTTCACCTTTCTATGTTGAAGAATCCAGAGTTAGAATATTGCATCATTTTTTATGTGTGTACAGTTTTCGTTTGTTAGTTTGTTTCAATTCGTTTTGCTGCCTCATGTTCCATGCTCTTTCAGTGGCATTACAACCATACTTCTTATTCTGACTCAACCCCTCCACCACCGCCACCACCACCACCACCACCACCACCACACCACCCACCTCCCAACCCAACTAAGCCACACCTACGTTCATCCTTTCGCAGCCCATAGCACCAGCAGTCCACACGGAAGTAATCAATATCAGGTCTGCAAGAGACCACCCGTCATAGAAGACTGCGCATAGGAGACGTTGAGTCACTGTGGTTGTGTTGAGTGGCTCCTGTTCTGATGCAACATACACAGGATATACCGCATATGTATACCTCGTACTAACAAAAATAGCTGCTTTGTCGCAGAGGCCGGCTTGAGTGACCCCCCCCCCCCCCCCCCCCTCTCTCCACCAACCCATCCCATGTCCACTCTGGAGATATACACCAAGTCCATCCCACGACAGTCTCGATGAAACTGCCAATATTGATGCTCTGACGGAAGATCCCAAGTGGCATAGACCGTAGAGAGAAATATGAGACCGCGGTCATCAAGAGAGGACGGTAAGGAAAAGCTATGGGAACACATTCGCATCATTAAGCCCGAAACGAAATAGTTTTTTTTTTTTTTTTTTCAGGCAAATGCAAAACAGAATTATATTATTTTCCCTGAGCATCACCAGCATTCTCCCTGAGCTTAATAGCTGTTTTCTCTGCTTTTCAACTGTCTTCCCTGAGCTACTAGCTGTTTTACCCTACTTTCCCTAACGGCCACAGCTATTTTCCCTGACCTGATAGCTGTTCTCTTTACTTCCCATAACAATCACAACTGCTTTCTCTGAGCTAATAGCTGTTTTCTCTGCTTTCACTAACAATCACAACGGGTTTCCCCTGATCTATAGCTGTTTTCTCTCTGCTTTCACTAACAATACTAACGGGTTTCCCCTGATCTATAGCTGTTTTCTCTGCTTTCGCTAACAATTACAACGGGTTTCCCCTGATCTATAGCTGTTTTCTCTGCTTTCACTAACAATTACAACGGGTTCCCTGATCTAATAGTTTTCTCTGCTTTCACTAACAATCACAACGGGTTTCCCCTGATCTAATAGCTTTTTTCTGCTTTCACTAACAATTACAACGGGTTTCCCCTGATCTATAGCTGT
>JADBJO010001570.1:257500-262500 GCA_016801955.1 Conus betulinus | reverse complement strand
TGTAGGTTTTTGAGGATGTAACCCTTTTCTCAGGACGATTTTTTTTTTTTTTGCTGGGATGTAAACCCTTTCCCGGTTTCAAACCTATAAATAAATAAGTGAATAAATAAATAAATAATGTAAACAAATGAATAAATGAAAAGGGGTATGGTAGGTTAGACTTGGACAGACAGACAGACAAAAACAAACAAACAAAAACATCCCCCCCAACTGAAAAATACCTGACAAGTCGCGCCCTAGTGCCGATTTGTCCCATATCCCTTCATCAGTAGAGTTTAACGTATCCACTTTCGCGTCTGCTTTTCACACAGCACGTCTTATAACGCCTTTTGTTGTTGTTGTTGTTGTTGTTGTTGTTGTTGTTGTTGTGCTGTTGTTATCGTTGTTGATTCGACCATTCCAGACTTTCCAGAGATCGGCGCTCACTTTTGTATCATTTTTTTTTTTAGCAACAACGAAAATGTATGATGTTTTTCGAAAATATTTTATTCTTGACTCATGTAAAGGTGTTTAAATCTTCCACCCGATGTGCGTTTTCTTTGTTTCTGAAGGTGGCAAGTATTTTCCATAGGCTCCAAGAATTTGCAGGGAAACAAAAGAGAGGCTGCAACTCGTTTGCAACTCGGTTTGTTACGACCCTTGCATAAAGTATTCAGCACATTGTTTTCTCCGCGTGTAAAGCATTAACTACAAATGATCACGGTCATTAGAAAATGCTCATTTCGTACCATGCAAAATTGTGCTAAAAGTATTACAACGTGTAGTGTTGAGGTTTCTTTAATATACGGTCTGTTTAAATACGGTGATACTACTGCGTGAAAGAACAAAACGAACAAACAAACAAAAAAAAAAAAAAAAGGGGGGGGGGGGGGGGGGGGGAAGTTGCCATGTGTGTGTGTGTGTGTGTGTGTGTGTGTGTGTGTGTGTGTGTGTGTGTGTGTGTGTGTGTGTGTGTGTGTGTGTGTGTGTGTGTGTGTGTGTGTGTGTGTGTGTGTGTGTGTTTATTTTGTGCCCGATGTGCGTTTTTTTTTTTTTTTTCTGAAGGTGGTAAGTATTTTCCAATCTTTACAGTGTCAGAATGCGATTCAACGGGAGAACGCAACCATTTTTTTTGTTTTCCTTTCAATCATTCGTTTGCGTTCACTGAAGTGTGGTCTCTCTAGGACAAGGAACTATTCCTATGTGCAACAGTGTGATAAGAACCGTCTCGGTCAATGGATTTTTCAGGATCTTACTGTGTGTTTGATTCCAAATCTGTTTTACAATCATTGTTTCATAACTCTAGGTATAAGAATTGATTTTTGTTTGGGTCCCATCTCACTGTGGTATAGAGTGGAATGAAATAGCAGACAGTCTTGCAGAAGGAGCAAATAGAAACGCTGAAAATTTATCAAAAAATCCCTTAGATTTGTCCTCTTGTGAATTAAACCAAATTATGGAAAAGTATATACATAAGCAGAATTTTAGTCAAAACATGGCTACTTTACCATTGTGCCCAAGGCACATTGTTAGATTAATTCATAAATTAAGGCTAAATACTTGGAACACTAAATATTCTCATGGTATTTCTTGTGTCTGCAGAGAAAAAACATTTCTGTGCATCATCTTTTGTTTGAATGCTCAGTGCTGACCCCGCTCTATCAGGAGAAAGGTATTGAGATGATTAACTTTGATAATGTCAACAGTGTCTTATATGGTTCATGTGTTGCTGATGTTGCCGGTTATTTCGCAGTCACAGGTTGAAAAATTTTTGTAAAGATCACAATTTTGTATATCACTAGGGTATTTCACTTATGTAAATATGCACATATCACATGTGGAAGTACTAGATAAGGTGTTTTTTTTTTTAAAAACAAGTGTCTAATATCATCTGGCGATGAAAAAAATGATCTCTCTCTCTCTCTCTCTCTCTCTCTCTCTCTCTCTCTCTCTCTCTCCACAGGGAACAACGATCAATAGCAGGTCCCTTGAGGGCAACTTTCCGGAGGAGACACTCCACTGCCGCCGAGTTACTTCACACTGGTGTTCAGTGGTGTCTGGACTGATCCAATCTGCGCGAGGCCGCCACCGTAGTAAGTCCCCTACGGGGGGAAATAAATAGCTTAGTCGCAGAACCAGCGTGAGTGAACTTGGTGACATGGGAGAACGAAAGTAGGTAATAGATTCTTTCCAACTTCAGGACAAGTTCGTTTTCCGCATTAGAAGAAAAAAAAAAAATCACCATGAGCTTAAAACAGTGTTCTTTGGCCAGGATTCCAGATTTTGGAATTCAGTATGCTGTCAAAAAACGCAAAAAAAAAAAAACAAACAAAACAAAACAAAAAAAAGAGATGGAGCTGGGGGGCGCCGGGGGGGGGGGGGGGGGGGGGGGGGGGGGGGGGCAAAAGGGCTATACATGCAGTGAGTCCCTCCTGCTAAGCAAAAGCGCGCGTGTGTGCTGTTTCTAGGAATCGAACATTTTCCTGTTTTCCATTCCATGTTTCTGAGCTTTACCGGGAGGAAGATCCTAAGCGTCATTGCCCCAGTCAGGCGACAACTGGCCATTAAGGCAAATGGAGAGTTTGACGTGGAAAGGCAGAGAGAAGAAATGGTTTTTTTAAACTGGCTTCGTTTTGGTTTGACTGTTTTTTTTTTTTTGTTGTTGTTGTTGTTTTTTTTGTTGTTTTTTGTTTTTTGTTTTGTTGTTTTTTGTTTTTGTTTTTGTACATGACAGACAGACAGACAGACAGACAGACAGTCAGACAGACAGACAGGCAGGCAGGCAGATAGATAGACAAACAGACAGACAGGAACAGAGAAAAAAGAGACAGACAGACAGACAGAGGGAGACAGAGACAGAGAGAGAGACAGACAGACAGACAGAGGGAGAGAGAGAGAGATAGAGAGAGAGAGAGAGAGAGAGAGAGAGAGAGAGAGAGGCGGGGACTCATCTTTCATATCCCAGTGGTGGCATTACCCCAAGATATATATATATATATATATATATATATATATATATATATATATATATATATATATATATATATATATACATACATACATACATACATACATACACACACACACACACACACACACACACACACACACACACACACACACACACACATATATATATATATATGTGTGTGTGTGTGTGTGTGTGTGTGTGTGTGTGTGTGTGTGTGTGTGTGTGTGTGTGTGTATGCATGTATGTATGTATGTATATATATATATATATATATATATATATATATATATATATATATAGATAGAGAGAGATAGAGAGAGAGAGAGAGAGAGAGAGAGAGAGAGAGAGAGAGAGAGAGAGAGAGAGAGAGAGAAGACTCATCTTTCATATCCCAGTAGTGGCATTACCCCCAGTCCGCACATTGAAGCTTTTCTTTTTCATTGACACAGCCACACACAGACTGGATCAGCCTGTTCCAGCCCCAACCGCGGCAGACCGCAAGAGCTAAAAATGCCCATCACAATCATCCAACGACATTCCCCACGAATTTGCCAGCATCCTGGACATAGACATCAACTCACCACGGACATACACGTGGAGAGAAAATTAACACTGAGGTGTAGTATGAGAGCGGGACATAAAGAGCCTAGAAGTTTGTTACCCTATTCTGTGAAAATAGAAACGTGATCATGAAGACGTTTCCGTGGATTTCCATTAAGGTCAAAGACTACGCTTCCTTTCGTAATAGCTTTTTTTTTTTATAGCGTGTTTACGTCTTGCTTCACATCGTCTGTATTTAACACTTCTGCGTGACTCCCCCGTGGGGATACCGGGGGGGTCTTTTGTACAAATAGTTCCTCCTCCTTCTGGACATTCTGTGCTAGTAATAATGTCCCCTTTTACTTTCGCTCTCAGTAAGTCTGGCTACTTCTTTTGCTGCATTGTCGTCTACTGTCCTTTCTGTCTACCGTATCTTTTATCTATCTTTTTTTTCCACAACCTCTTCCCACAAATTTCTGCACTCAACGAAGTCGGGGTGAACTGACTATACTCTCGAGTATAGTGTGAGTATCCCAACAGGGTAAGACGAGTTCACACGCTACCAGTTACTGGAACGCTGAAGGTGACTTCCTGAGATACAGGCACCTGCAGTGCTACCTGGGGAATATGCGCAACACTAAAAGAGATGTATCCAAGGAGATGAAACGTGACTGTTTCCTTGCAGTCATTTGACCCCTAGCATACTCGCCTCTGAGTAGAAGCCGACACAACAACAAGAACAAAAAAAAAACAAATCCCAGCAAAAATCATGTCAATCATGGGATTCGAATGCACGGCTTGCGAGCCACCTATTCGCTGAGTTAACCGCTGCACCACACCCATCGTCAAAACGACCCTTTTACCGAAGACACTCTCGGCCGTGTTGGGCATGGGACTACAAAATCATGCAAGTCGTAAAAGGTGAGAGTGAAACAGACTCCCCCAGCAGTACAGCTGGTGCGTCTGTGTTGCATCGCCTAAGGAGATAGTTTTGTTCCAGATTATAGCGTCTGTTCTTCGATAGCTGCCGCTGCCAGCTTTTGAAATCAATGGAGGCGACATTTGCTGAACATACAATAGTTACATTCAGGTTTAGCGTCCAAAACCCATCAAAACGTGGTACGGAAAATTGGGGATTACCAACCATCCAGGAAAGTGGAGAGGAACAGATTCCTCCTCCTCTCCTCCACCCCCCCCCCCCCCCCCCCCTCACTCCCCAGCATTGTCTCTCTTTCCTCATTCTCCTGTCCTCTCCATGGGTATCCATCCCAATGTCAGTACAACCCAACACATCGCTGACCCTTCCAGAACAACATGGTGGGATGAGTTAAATGAAGAGGCGAAGTGTTACACACACACACACACACACACACACACACACACACACACACACACACACACACACACACACACACACATATATATATATATATATATATATATATATATATATATATATATATATATCCCAGAGTCATTCAAACTCTTAACATGACTGAACTCGTTGCTC
>JADBJO010001570.1:242500-250000 GCA_016801955.1 Conus betulinus | reverse complement strand
GGAGTATTGACGAACCACAGAGGTAGTGGTGCACATGCACTCGTATCGTTTATTACACTGGAGAATTTGTCGACCACACAAGTGGCGGTCCTGGTAACATCATAGTATTGTATGTGCAGGCAGTATAAACCGCCATACAGAGTTTGTTTCTTTTTTTTTGTACAGGAAATGCTGACTGACCAAGACAGTTGTCTTGCTAAGACACCTGATCTTATTGTACACCCGGTACTGATGGCCAAAATTTGGTGTGACCGATTCACCCCGATATTAATGCACAGGATGCGTTGCAGGGAAAAGGGGTGGCTGGGTTCATTACTACGTATTAATGTACAGGACGTATCGCGGGCCAAAGAGGTAGTGGGGTAATTACCTCGTAGTGATACACATGACATATCGCAGGCCAAAGAGGTAGTGGAGCTAATGACTTCGTTGTAATCTACAGGACACAGTGCAGACCAAAGAGGTAATAAGGATAATTACCTCGTAGTAATGTACAGGACATATTGGAGAACAAAGAGGTAGTAAGGGTAACTACCTCGTAGTAATGTACAGGACATATTGCAGACCAAAGAGGTAGTAAATTACCTCGTAGTAATGTACAGGACATATTGCAGACCAAAGAGGTAGTAAGGATAATTACCTCGTAGTAATGTACAGGACATATTGCAGACCAAAGAGGTAGTAAGGATAATTACCTCGTAGTAATGTACAGGACATATTGCAGACCAAAGAGGTAGTAAGGATAATTACCTCGTAGTAATGTACAGGACATATTGCAGACCAAAGAGGTAGTAAGGATAATTACCTCGTAGTAATGTACAGGACATATTGCAGACCAAAGAGGTAGTAAGGATAATTACCTCGTAGTAATGTACAGGACATATTGCAGACCAAAGAGGTAGTAAGGATAATTACCTCGTGGTAATGTACAGGACATATTGCAGACCAAATGGGTAGTGGAGTTAATTACCTCGTAGTAATGTACAGGACATCTTGCAGACCAAAGAGGCAGAAGGGCTAATTACCTCGTAGTAAGGTACAGGACATATTGCAGACCAAATGGGTAGTGGAGATCATTACCCGTAGAAATGTACAGGACATATTGCAGACCAAAGAGGTAATGGAGCTTATTACACCATATTAATGTGCAGGGCACATTGCGCGCCAAAAAGATAGTGGGGCTCATTATGTAATATTAATGTACAGGGCTTATTGTAAGCAAAGGTGTAGTGGGGCTTATTATCTCATATTCACGTACAGGGCTTATTGTTAGCCAAAGATGTAGTGGGACTTATTATCTCATGTTAATGTACAGTGCTTATTGTAAGCCAAAGATGTAATGGGGCTTCTTTCATCATATTAACGTACAGGGCGTATTGCAGGCCAAGGCAGTAGTGGGGTTTATTACAATATATGAATGTACAGGGCGTATTGCATCACAAAAAGACGTGGTGGGACTGATTACCACGTATTAGTGGACATGTCGTATTGTTGGCCAAAGAGCTGGTGGAGCTGATTATATTATATCCAATTTACAGGGAGTATTGCACGCTGAAGAGGTAGTTGATCTGATTGTCTTTATACAATCGCACAGGGCGTACTGCAGGCCAAAGAGGTGGTGGGGCTAATCACCTCATATTAATCTACAGGGCATGCTACACGCTAAAGAGGTTGTGGGGCCGATTACCTCATATTAATGTACAGGGCATATTACACGTTAAAGAGGTAGTGGGGCTGATTACCTCATATTAATGTACAGGGCATATTACACGTTAAAGAGGTAATGGGGCCGATTGCCTCATATTAATGTACAGGGCATATTACACATTAAAGAGGTAGTGGGGCCGATTACCTCATATCAATGTACAAGGCATATTACACGCTAAAGAGGTGGGTGAGGCTGATTACCTCATAGTAATGTACAGGGTATACTGCAGGCCAAAGAAGTGGTGTGGGGCTGAGCACCTCATGTTAATTTGCAGGGCATATTAAACGCTAACGAGGTAGTGGGGCTGATTACCTCATATTAATGTGTAGGGCATATTACACGCTAAAGCAGTAGTGGGGCTGATTGCCTCATATTAATGTACAGGCAAAGACACGGTCGTGCTGATAGTCAAATACTCTTGTACAGCGGTATTGATGGCCGAGATAGTTGTGACGTATATATCATACCTTATATTACTGCACAGGGGCATATTGCAGGGCAAAAAAAGGTGGGAGGGGAGGGGTGCTGATGACCTAATGTTATTGTACACAGAGAATTGGAAGACCGAACAGCTGGTGTTGCTGCAAATGTATTGTTTTATATTGTGTGAATCATCCATATTGTTTTGATAGAAGAGGATGCCCCCTCCGCACATCCATCCCCCCCCCCCCCCCCCCCCCCCCCCCCCCCCCCCCCCCGGTCCCGGTCAATTTTACACCCACCCATACACCTATTCACACACACACACACACACACACACACACACACACACACACACGCCACTCAGTCCTTTAAACAGTTGTGTGATCATTACACGTGCCACTGGTGTCGAGACAACACCAATGAAGACATCGTGTCTTGGCAGTTTAGACAGCTGTGTTAGTGACATGTTGTCATAAGTGCCTAGGTTGCGCGTTGTGATGCTCTCTTACAATGGCTAGACAGCCTGTATACCGACATGCTGTCATAGACGTGCAGACAGCCGTGATGGAGACACGGGTCATACAGCCATGGCTGTATGATCAGCTGCGATGAAGACATGGAGACATGACAGCCTGAACAGCTGTAATGCTGTCATGGATGTTTAGACAGCTGTGATGATGACATGCAGTCATAAATGTCCAGACAACTGTGATTAGGACATGAAGATAGGAGTGCCTAAACAAGTTTTAATGACGGCATGCTGTTGTAGACGTCTAGACAGCCGGTGATGATGGCATGCTGTCGTAGATGTCTAGACAGCCGTCAAGATAATTTTGCTGTGAATAAGTTTCTAGACAGCCGTGATGAGGATGATGATATGCTCTCACGGGCGTGTGGACAGCCGTGATGATGACATGCTGCCATGGGTGTCTAGACAGCCATAATGATGACATGCTGTCATCAGTGTCTAGACAGCCTTAGACAGCCAGTATAATGACGTGCTGTCATAAATGTCTAGACAGCCGTGATAATGGCATGCTGTCATAAGTGTCTAGACAGCTGTGACGTTGACATGCGGTCATAAGTATCTAGACAGCCGTGATGATTACAAGTTGTCATAAGTGTCTAGACAGCCGTTATGATGACATACTGCCCAAAGTGTCTACACAGCCATGATAATGACATGCTGTCACAACTGTCTAGACAGCTGTGATGATGAAAGGCTGCCGTGAGTGTCTAGACAGCCGTGATGACGATATGCTGCCATGGGTGTCTAGACAGCCGTGACGATGACATGCTGTCATAAGTGTCTAGACAGCCGTGACGATGACATGCTGTCATAAGTGTCTGAACAGCCGTGATGATGACATGCTGTCATAATAAGTGTCTAGACAGCCGTGACGATGACATGCTGTCATAGGTGTCTAGACAGCCGTGTGGATGACATGCTGCCATTGGTGTCTAGACAGCCGTCATGATGACGTACTGCCGTGGTGTCAAAAGCACAGACAACCGCGAAGATTCGACAACAGTGATGACGACATTCTGACCTTGGTGTGACGCTGACGTGTTGACAAAGAGTCTACACAGCTAGCCATGATGACGACTAGGTCTTATGCGTCTAAAGAACCAAAAGGACATCCTATCGTGAGATTAGACAGCTGTTATGGGCCTAAAGAACAACAACAACATCCTGTCAGTGTGTAGTCAGCCATTATAGGTCTAAAGAACCAAAAAAACAGCCTCCTGTCATGAGATTAGACAGCTGCTGTGGGTCTAAAGAACCAACAGGACATCCTGTCATGAGACTAGGCAGCTGTCATGGGTCTAAAGAACCAAAATAAACAACCTGTCATGGGTGTAGACAAATTTGATGATGGCGTACAAAAAAGAGAAAAGATATAGGTAATCATGATAACCACGTGGTGTATTCAGCCTCTAGACAATTGTGATGACGACATCCCTTTGGTGCACAAAGACTGTATAAGCAGTTTCTTCTATACAATAGCATTTCAGCTTTTTGTTTGGAGGCTGGAGCTACACAGCTATTGTAAGAGAGAGAGAAATCATTTTACTGTGTCCCTGGGTCAAAGCGGATGCACTGGGTTTCTGGATCGGTGACGCAGATCTCTCTCTCTCTCTCTCTCTCTCTCTCTCTCTCTCTCTCTCTCTCTCTCTCTCTCTCTCTCTCTCACTGTCTCTCTCTCTCTCTCTCTCTCTCTCTCTGTCTCTCTCTCTCTCTCTCTCTCTCTGTGTCTCTGTCTCTGTATCTCTGTCTTTCTGTCTCTTTCTCTCAAACACACAACACACACACACACACACACACACACACACACACACACATACACACACACACACACACACACACACACACACACTTGTGCTCTTCTTTGTATGGGTAAGGGTACCACTGATGATTAATACCGATAGCCGTCCAGTCATCCCATTATCAGGACAATGAGCAATCACCCTAGAGTTCGGAGGCTCCTGTCCAAACCCCACTGGACTACGTCTCTTTTCGAGGACAGAAGTTTCTGTCCACCAAAGGCACGTTTGTTTTGAATTTCCATAGCATATTGGTTAGTTCTTAGTATGATTCACTCTTAAGTTGAACGAAAATAAGGCATTACCATGTATGGAGATCAGTGAATGAAGGAAGAGGGGACTTTCTAGTATTCTGCTTTTCTGACAAGAGTTAGACTGGACACCAAGTGCTGAATCATTTTAAATTTTGCTAAGTGAGTGATTTCGACGAAAGAGAGTCAACATTGTGATTTTTAAAAACCAAAATATTTCAAAAGTTTTTTTTTTCAAACATACGTATCCCTCCCCCCTCCCCCCTCCACACACACACACACACACACACACACACACACACACACACACACACACACAGATCTGACTTCTGACATAAGGAAAGGGAGACCACTGGTGGTTTTCAACTCGAGAACGAAGCTCTGAGATTGTAGGCTTAATTTTTACACGTCTATCATGGTTACATTTTCTGTAACAAATATCAGTTGCTTGTGGACTGCTTGTAGTTTGAAAAATAAAGTAACATGCCATAGCTCAATGGATGCAGGAGCAGTAGTTGGTTCCAGACTCACCAGTGTCTGAGACACGGCATGACATACAGTACAACTCATCACTCTCCTTTCGCTACTTAAACCTTCCATGATCCATGTCAGGCGCTTGGTACTGCCCATGCACAGAGAAGGGGTTTAAAGCCATAACAATGCGACGCAAAGAGTGGGTTCGAACTCACGGTCATCCGCTCCGCTGGGCAAACGCTTCAATCCTTTGATTTCATGTTTCTCTCCAGACTTTGATTACAAAGAAACACACACACACACAGAGAGAGCGAGAGAGAGAGAGAGAGAGAGAGAGAGAGAGAGAGAGAGAGAGAGAGAGAGAGAGAGAGATGGTTAGCAGAATTTGTTGTCCACGTCGAGAGAACTTCGTTGGTCGACTGAAGCAGTATCCTGTCACCATCTCTACCATTGATAGTTTGGGTCGTTAGACTGTTAACGTCTTCGACGGATTGTGCAACCACATTTGGACGCTTTGAGATACGAAACGCCAAGAACGACAACTGTAGTTTGATCGTTGGTCACCTTCACGACTCATCGACATTCATCTCAGACGGTTTTTATAAGTATGGAAAAAAATAAAGACAGTAGTTATTGTTTTAAGCGTTCTTGTATTTTTTTTCTTGAGGGCATCATGCCACGCACTCACAGTCTCAACAGCATCCATCACAGAGCACAGTGTGATGCAATATCAGCACAGTTTTTAGCAACGATCAGTCGTCAGAGAAACACACAGTCAAAATGATCGACAGTCTATGGGGTTTTGCTGTATTTGTACGATTTGGCTTTCGTGGCATTGAAACAAGTTTCGTTTGGATAATGCAACAGCGCCCTTGCTCTTGGCAACAAAAGCATGCATCATCACATTTTCAATGAAAATCACCATTCATATCATTATCATAAGTACAGGCATCTTATACAAGACTAGGCTTAAACGTTGCTTTTAGTTCTTTCATGTTAATTTAAAAAGACATTTAGGAGAGAGCAGACATTCGTACTGCTCGAACCTGAATCTGCCATTTGAGTCGGTTCATGAGTGCAAACAAAAATTATCATTTTCCGTCAGGGGAAGTAAGAACAGATACAGACCGTAAGAGTTACTCCCTGTATGCTTTTTCTCTTTACATGGGACATTTAGAATTCGAAATTTCCACGTTTACTCCAGCTGAAGATGTACATATTCCACGTAACGATGGGACTTACTAAGCAGTTAGCAGTTCGTGAACACTGACTTCAGCGTGCCCGTGTTCAGTGCGAAATTTGTCATAATCCTGATGAACAGGCCACAGTCCACATTTGATATGGGCATGTGCACGGTTCCGTACCAATATTCTAATGGGCTGGACCATGAGTCACGTGCCGTTCTTGCTCTACGTTCAGCTCAAATCAGTGTAGTTTGCATACTTTAGCCGACCGACAAAGAAACAAAGACCGCACCGGACGCAGATTAAAAAGGAAATTTACACACACACACACACACACACACACACACACACACACACACACACAATATATATATATATATATATATATATATATATATATATATATATATATATATATACTCATGGCAATAGAATGACGTAGCATAAGCACACATGGAACGTATAGAACTGCACCCAGATTATATGTGGACAGAGCAAAAGCGGGTCTTGAATCAAGCTACTATGTCTATGATACATCTTCACCAAGTACAATTATGCTAGACATGGGGCTTGAACAAGCTACGTCAGTATTGATACATACCTAGTGTAGCAGTTGTACGCAGCACGTCTCAGTCGTCCTTCCGTAAGCCTTCTTTTCCCCCCTCCCCCCACAGGTCAGTGTCTCTTTACCGGAATCAGACCATTTCGTGAAAACAAAAAATCTCGTACAGCTCTCGCAGTCGTTATTCAGTCTATTCCCATTAACCGGCTGGAGGCAAACCCGAGCAAGCTGTGGTCAATAGTCTCATGACCGTGCGAGGGTGATGTCCACACATCAGTTTCTATTTCTTTCTGTCTTTTTTTTTTTTTTTTTTTTTTTTTACTGTTTTGTTTCTTTTTACATGCCATAATCAGGAAGACATTAAAAAAAAACCTGGAATCTGCTCAGAGCTGTGGACCAATGATGGTGACTGAGCTGCTCTTCTTTATACCGTCAGGCCGTTCTACCAGATGGCGTGAAAGTTTTCAGCCGCCACACGTCAAAAGTTTCTTTCGCCATTCTCTTCACCACAGCCTGCAAGTCCAGCATTTTCCATGACTATGTGTCTATTTTCAAAAACTCCGTCACAAAAAA
>JADBJO010001570.1:200000-230000 GCA_016801955.1 Conus betulinus | reverse complement strand
GAGAGAGAGAACGATAAAAGAAACTTGAAAGGAAAGACAGAAGAAAGTAACTTGAAATTTAAGAACAGGATGCAAAAAACACAAAGACGGCACGAGCTTAAACGACTTGAACTGAAGCAGCTGGCTCACGCAGAAAGAATTGGCAATGACAGTGATTCTCCAAGAGCAAGTAGATTACCACTCTGTGTTGAAGGGTCAGATGACCTGCGATTGATGCAGGGTGGACTCAAGAAAGATGAGCATCGAACTTGAATTCCATTTGGTCAGGGAAGGCACTTGATGATGATGGTCGGTTTTTATTTTTTTTGTGAAGAGGTTCCAGCCAATACTCAACTGAATGAAGCTTTGCCGAGTAGATATGACTTTACTCTGAAGAAGGATACCATAGCCATTTTTTGTGACTGCAGACCCCACGGCTTCAGAGAGCCCACAATAGTTCATCGTCAGATTCGAATCATACCTCAAATGCTGAGTGCAACTGTCAGGTGCTACAGAAGATTCTGGGAGACTGTCAAGCCTAATGCCAGAAAGCAGTTTTTATTAACATTTGCGCCAAGGTTGTGGCCGTTCATCTTCATAAACAAGGATATAATCAACTAACTGACATAGCTAAAGCAGTAGAACATTACCCCCGACAGCACACAATCACTCTCTAGCAAACCCTCAGCATAAACATTCTCGAGCCAGAACTGAATCACCTGACCCTGACGTCATTAAAAGAGAGGGGCAAGTCAAATGCTTCAACTGTAGCTCTGTTGGACACAGACAGTTCGAGTGCTGAGCCTTCCCTGTTTCTGAAAAATGAAACCCGTACGACAAGGTACACAGCGACATGGAAACCGGGATAACATACGAGACGGAGGTAACAGGACACAGATGATGCTCAGGGTAGCTGCAGCACGGACTGGTTGTCAAATATGCGCTGGCCACATTGTGAAGTATGTATTGGAGGGAACCAAGTCTTTCTCTGATAATATAGAATCCCACACGGAGGAGGGAAATTTTGTTCTAGGTTTTTGTTGTCAGCAGCGCTGCTACCAAGCAGAGAAGTGTAAAAAGCAATAACAACTTGTCAGAAACTTAGGGACGTGTGGTTGATAAAAAAAATATGAATGTTCTCTCTCTCTCTCTCTCTCTCTCTCTCTCTCTCTCTCTCTCTCTCTCTCTCTCTGTCATGCATGTGTGAGAGAGAGAGAGAGAGAGAGAGAGAGAGAGAGAGAGAGTGTGTGTGTGAGAGAGAGAGAGAGAGAGAGAGAGAGAGAGAGAGAGAGAGAGAGAGAGGTGCATCTGGTACGGAAGCATGAAGTATTCTGTACAGGAAAAGCAAAGACAGAGACAGAGACATGGGATGACGGAGATTCATGTGGCGTGCCCACGTACCATTGCCCGTGAGTGGCCCTCTGTTGACACTGGTCACTCTGCACTGCACCTAATGGATGACCACCCTCCACTGTAGGCCAAGGCCCCTGCTCATTTGCATGCTCACTGAAGTCTTCGCGAGACATGCGCCTGCAAGACTGCATACATCTTCCTGCCCTTCTCCTCCTCCCACTCAATACACGAAGAGATAGATAGATAGATAGATAGATAGATAGATAGATAGATAGATAGATAGATAGATAGATAGATAGATAGATAGATATAGAGAGAGAGACAAAGAGAGAGAGAGACAGAGAGAGAGACAGAGAGAGAGAGAGACAAAGAGAGAGAGAGAGAGAGAGAAGAAAGAGAGAAAGAAGAGAGAGAGAGAGAGAGAGACAGACAGACAGACAGACAGACAGACAGACAGACAGACAGGCAGACAGACAGAGAAACAGAAAGATTTTGATAAATACATACATAAATTTGTGTGTGTGCGTTTGCAGATAGATAGATAGACAGACAGATAAATAGATAGATTGATAGATAGATGGATAGATAAATGAATACATAGGTGTGTGTGTGTGTGTGTGTGTGTGCGTGTGTGTGTGCGTGTGCGCGCGCGCGTGCGTGCGTGCGTGCGCTGCGCGTGTGTGTATATGTATATATATATATATATATATATATATATATATATATATATATAACATTCATCTTCTACCCTTCTTTCTTTTTAAAGTCCATGGGACAACAGATACTGGAAAATTAAGCAGCATATTGCACGCAAAATGCCAAATGTAATATATGTTCTTCAGTACCAAATTCATCCAAATAAATGGTATATTGGTTCCACCAAAAAAAACAAAAAAACAACTCAAACACAGATGGGCCAACCACAAGTCCGATATCAAATTGAAGAAGATCAATAAACGCAGTGGCCAAACATGTAACTGAACTTCCACACTCAAAATGATCAACAGTTCAAATTTATTTCCATCCATGCCATTGGAACAGTGCACAGTGAAGAAAATCTATTGGATAGGGACACTTTTTGGCAGGCAGACATTGGAACCATTTTCGATGGGCTCAATTGTAGGACAGATATCTTTCATACCTTGAGGATGGGAGAGATTTGGCAGCAATATGAAATATGAAGGGCGATGGTCCTTTCGGGATCGGATATGGTTACAATTACCATTTTCCATACAGCTTGGTTTCATGTTGACTGGTGCCTTCGAAAGGGATTTGTGTGAGAGAGAGAGAGAGAGAGAGAGAGAGAGAGAGAGAGAGAGAGAGAGTGTGTGTGTGTGTGTGTGTGTGTGTGTGTGTGGTGTGTGTGTGTGTGTGTGTGTGTGTCGGGGCAGGGGGAGGGGGGGGGGGAGTGAGGGGGAAGTCTGATGTTATATCGTTTTTTGAATAACTGATAAGCGAACTTGTTTACTTTTATTGATGTGTTTTTAGTGTTAAAAGCCTGTCTCGTGTAATAGTATAGGTACTGGTTATAGTACAATGTTGTTCACTAGTAGAAATTTCATGCTTGATGTAAGTTGTACAATAGCTTCCTTTTCCTTACTTCTTTGCTCCTCCATTTGTCTCCCCCACACCCCACCCCCACCCCCTTTTTTTTTTTTTTTTTGCTTCAGCTCAATTTATCTCCCATTTGCAAAAACATCTAGTTCTTCACACATTTCTTTAATTATTCTGTTCCCCTCTCTTCCTCTCTCTCACTTTCCCTCCTCCTCTTTCTCTCTTTCCTCTCTCTCTGTCGCTCTTTCTCTCCCTCTCTCTTTCTCCTTCCCCCCTTTCTCCCTCTTTCTCTCTGTCTCTGTTTTTCTCTGTGACTCTCTCTTTCTTTCTTTTTCTTTCTCTATCTCTCTCTTCCTCTCTTTCTCTCTTTTTTTCTCTCTGTGTTCGTGTCTTTATCTTTGTGTCTCTCTCTCTCCCTCACTCTCTGGTGGTCCTTCTCTCTCTCTCTCTCTCTCTCTCTCTCTCTCTCTCTCTCTCTCGTTTTTCTCTCCCCCCCATCTCTCTGTTTTCTTCCTTCCTTCCATACCCCTCTCCCCCTCCATCCCTAGATCACCCCCGTTCCCCCACCCCCTCCCCTCCTCCAGCTTCCCATCCTTTCATTTTTCTGCCAATTGTTCCACGACCACCACCACAACCCCTTTTCCCTCCCTCTCCCCCCGCCCCCCCCCCCCCCCTCTCTCTCTCTCTCCTCTCTCTCTCTTACCCTCTTTAACTATTTTCTCTTCTGGCATTGAGTTTGTATTTTTGTTTTGCACGTGAATGATATGCAAGATATCTAGAGGAGGAAGTGAATATATGCCCAAACACTGAACTGTTTTTTTCTTCACTCTGTTGTCTAACTGGTCACATTTTCCTGATGAAACCTGTGGGCGAAAGCTCGAGTTTTGATGTTTGATTTTAGCCTTGTGTGGAGAAAATGCGGAACTTAGTTTATATATATATATATATATATAATAAACTAATAAATTCCAAGGATAAGTACCGAGCACCATTCCAACAACTTACAGAGCAGCTAGGTGTTGCAATGACTGCAAGAAATATTGAATTATAAACAACATATATGTATATATATATATATATATATATGTGTGTGTGTGTGTGTGTGTGTGTGTGTGTGTGTGTGTGCGCGCGCGCGTATGCGTGTGTGTGCGTGTGTGCGTGTGCGCGCGCGCGCGCGCGCGCGTGTGTGTGTGTGTGTATGCATAGTACGCGTGTGTGTGCGCGCATGCACGTTATAATAACTATGTAAGGATGAAACAGTGAAACAGTATATGAGAGAGAGAGAGAGAGAGAGAGAGAGAGAGAGAGAGAGAGAGAGAGAGGGGGGGGGGGGGGGGGGGGTGGGTGGGTGGGGCAATTATTTGCAAAACCTGTCACACAACGTCAACTTCAAAGGTATGGCTTGACTATGTGCCAATGTTATCAGCACATCTGAAAATGATATGCAGCACTACCCATTGCCACAAACATTGAGCCTCTTTATATCTCTCTGTGGGCTCTCTGTCTCCTACCACTTTGATGTCATCACCCAGAGAGGAATGTATAAAACAGATTCCTGTTGCCTGGCAATATTTAAACACGTGCGCACTAACTGAATTGATCAGGAACTCAAACATTGTCCCCTGCTCTACGTGATGAGCGTTTTGACAGAAATGGTGAATTGATGGAAGACGACAATCGACACGTCGTTTCTTTAATGTTGCCTTCCCTGAAGATAAAATGATTGTGTTGAAGATTTGTTTATGTGGCATTTGACATTGGCCAGGGAGTCTCATGGACTAGGACTTCCTACCCTGCCATTGTGGATCAATATCTATATGTTGCTGTTACAAACGATGGGGGGGCGGGGGGGGGGGGATTTGTTTCATCAGCTGTTAGTGCCTCAGCAAACACAAGCTGAAAGGAGAAGAGGGGAACTGTTTCGGCCAAAGGAAGACTCGCGTCTTTTAGGGTCTGTTAAGTTTGCCTGCAACGTTTGTGGTAAGTTTCGTTGAAAATGTCTTTGGAGATATTTGGTTATGACAATGGTGAGGAGATGATCATTATGATCACAATTATTATCGCTCTCCGCATTCTCAACACCAGCATCATGCCCTATGTTCTTCAGAAGCTGCACTTCACACATTTGAAGGTGTGCTAGAACAAATTCCATAATCAAGATAAATAAAGTGATTCTATAATCAACATGTAATTATGATATTACACATAAACCCTTAAATGAATGTGTACACACACGTATTTTCTTCAACCGAATTTGCTTTTACCAAGAACACATTTATGTTGAATCAAGGCACAAGACAAATATATTCCAGACTGTTTCTCAGACAGTTTATAAAATGAACAATTTTCAACAAGAACCTTTTGATTTTTTATGCGGACACAAACGGTGGATTAATGCAATTAGGGTTTATCCAGCAAGATGGTGGCAAGATTTTCTTTCTCATGCTTTGAAGAAAAAGATCAACGAAGGACTGTCCAGAAGGCCTGGAGAAGTGTATATGCTACGTCCCCCGTTTGTTCATTCATATTCCGACTATTCTTTCAACAGGCGGAGGCAAACGAATAGTACTGACAGTCTCAAAATGAAATAAAACTAAGATGAGAACAAGAAGCAAAATCACAGAACAGACATCTACATCATTTACTGGAGATTTTAGCTTTAACACAGCTCAAAGCAACATCATCATAGAACAGACGTCTACATCATTTACTGGAGATTTTAGCATTGACACAGCTTACAACAAAACCATAGAACAGACGTCTACATCATTTGCTGGAGATTTTAGATTTGACACAGCTTACAGCAAAATCATAGAACAACGTCTACATCATTTGCTGGAGATTTTAGCATTGACACAGCTTACAGCAAAATCATAGAACAGACGTCTACATCATTTACGGGAGATTTTAGCATTGACACAGCTTACAGCAAAATCATAGAACAGACGTCTACATCATTTTGCTGGAGATTTTAGCTTTGACATAGCTTCTAACGCTACAACTAAGATGAAAGAATGACTGGATATTGTTATGATATGGAAAACACAAACATTCATCTGTCTCTTGGCCCATCGGTCACTCATCACTCTCCAACTTACACCGATAGTCAAGTTCCATGTAACTTCGTCCGCCATCTGTGGTCAGTTCATAGGTTTAGTATTGTCACATTTTGGAAATCTTGTTATAGTATTTTTTACCTTTTGCCCCCATATTCATTATACATTCATTCTGGGGTCGTTTGTCCTTCATGCATCGTATATATCTTCGAATCATCTAGCCAGAGAAGAGTGATGTTGGCAATAAAACAACCAGAAGAGAGAATGGGGGCATCGTGAAATATTGCGTGATGCAGGAATGTATGGCAAAGACACACGGGGTGCGTCTACATCTGTTTGCGGTGGCCCCCTACGTTGATTCCGATTGCTTGGCACTGAAATGATGCATGGGTGCATTCTGCTGTATGCAAATGGTCTGTCTGATTGATATTTTTGATTGATGAGTTTGAGAGACATTCAGGGAAAGACGCATGTTGTCTCTTTATTCATGAGAGGAAGATAAATGAAGGGGAGGAGTGGGGGGGGGGGGGGGGGGGGGGGGGGGGGTGGGCAGCAGAATACTAATCAGTCCACTGCGTCAATGGGAAATCAGAAGAGTGCTGAAACAGTGTAGATACTACAATGTGCGTCTCTGTCTCTCTCTCTCTCTCTCTCTCTCTCTCTCTCTCTCTTCTCTCTCTCTCTCTCTCTCTCTCACACACACACACACACACACACCACACACACACACACACACACACACACACACACACACACAACACACACAGCGCACACACGATACACAGCTGGTGCGCGTACGTGAGCGCTGAATCACACAACCGTGCTCCGGAGAGGGGGGGGGGGGGGGGGGGGGGGGGGGGGGGTGAAGGGGAGACAGGCATTGTCATTTACGAACCCAGCATCAAACTTCAACTTCAAAAGCAGACTGGCACGGGCGATTTGACACGGCACAGATTTCATCAGTGTAACTACAAATGATGTGCGACACAGTCTAGTGCACAAATGTGCAGTCTCCTATAAATGTGTTGGCTGGTTTCACCTCCCACTTTGCTTTCCTTGTTCCAGATTAGGGACTAAAAGAGATTCCTGTTGCGTGGCTACATTTGAACTCTCTCTCTCTCTCTCTCTCTCTCTCTCTCTCTCTCTCTCTCTCTCTCTCTCTCTCCTGCCTGAAATAATCACAAGCTGGTACACTGTCCCCGCAAAGAGTGCTTTAAACAGAAATGCTAAATTGATAGAAGACATCAATCATCATGACAATGTACTTTTTTTTCCGACCTGACCTCGTCAAAACGTGCTTTCCATTGCAGGAAGATAATTATGCTGATGTTTTTAGTGAAACGTATTGCACAATATCCCATGGTTGTTATGGGTCTTGCGGGCTGGCTAACCAAAATGATATCACTGACGCAGGCGGCGAGATTGGTCTCAACTCTAGCCTTTGCCTCTCTTCAACACAGAGTGAGAGCAAATGGCTGCTGCTGGAGTGCGATCATCACAGAGAGGCACACAGGGCCTCAGCGCTGTCAGTATCGTCTGCAATTTTTTTTTTTTTTTCTTTAACTTTTTTTTTTTTTTTTTATTCCATTTTTTTTTTCAGTTGAACAAGGTTTGCACACAGATGTGTCATCATTCTTACATATATGGGGTGGGTCATGTAACACATACACAATGTCAGTATCTATTTTTTTTATTTCAGACTGGACCAAAACTTTGCTTTCCCTCTCTCTCTCTCTCTCTCTCGTCTCTCTCTCTCTCTCTCTCTCTCTCTCTCTCTCTCTCTCTCTCTCTCTCTCTCTCTGTCTGTTTGTTTGTCTGTCTGTCTCTCTGACTCTGTGTGTGTGTGTGTGTGTGTGTGTGTGTGTGTGTGTGTGTGTGTGTGTGTATGTGTGTGTGTGTGTAAGTGTGTGTGTGTGTGTGTGTGTGTGTGTGTGTGTGTGTGTGTGTGTCTGTGTGTGTCTGTGTGTGTCTGTGTGCTTGTATGCCCATACATCTTTTTTTCCCTATAATCTCTGTTCTAGTTGTTGTTGTTCTCCTTAGTCTTCTTCTTCTTCTTCTTCTTCTTCTTCTTCTTATTCTTCTTCTTCTTCTTCTTCTTCTTCTCTTTCTCCTCCTCCTTCTCCTTCTTCTTCTTCTCTTCTTCCTCCAGCTCCTCCTCCTCCTCCTCCTCCCCCTCCTCCTCTCCTCCTTCTTCTTTCTTTTTGCTTCTTCTTTCCTGATTCTTCTTCTTCTTCTTCTTCTTCCCTCCCACTTCCACTCTCTCTCTGTGCATGTATATGTGCTTGTCTCTCTCCCCCCCCCCTCCTCTCTCCCTCTCTCTCTCTCTGTCCCCACTGACACCATGTGACACCCATGCATGGAGTGTATGTGGGGGAGTGGGGGTGGGGGTGCGTGCATTCATACGGGTATACATGGGTGCGTCTCTCTCTCTCTCTCTCTCTCTCTCTCTCTCTCTCTCTCTCTCTATATATATATATATATATATATATATATATATGTGTGTGTGTGTGTGTGTGTGTGTGTGTGTGTGTGTGTGTTGTGTTGTGTGTGTGTGTGTGTGTGTGTGTGTGTGTGTGTGTGTGTGTGTGTGTGTGGTGTGTGTGTTTCGGTGTGACAGACAGGCATCGTTATTACAACTCCGTGATCAAGCTTCAACTTTACAAACAGAACACAGCACGAGCAATTTCACAGTCCACAGATTTTATCAATGCAACTACAAATGGAATGTGACATACACCAAAACACAAATCGGCAATCTGAAATGAATCTGCAACCTGGTTTTATCTCCCCATTCTCCTTTACGTGTTCCACATTGGGAGCTAAAACAGATGCTCGTTGCGAGGGTTGCATTTGAACACGTGAATTTTAACTACAGCAATCACGAGCTCAAACAAAACCCTAAGCTATACGAAATGAATGTGTTGACAGACATGCTGAATCATTGAGAGACATTTGCTGTAGCGCCGTATTTCTATTTATTTATTTATTTATTTTCGACCTGATCTCGTCAAAACTGCTTTCCCTTTTGGGGAAAATGAGTTGTGCTGAGATTTCTATTTGAATGGCATTTTACTACACCCTGAAGGTGTTTTGGGCGTCAAGTCTGGCACAGCTTTATTTTTTTTCTGTCCCGTGCTAGACACCTAGTGAAAGAGGCTTACACATTTCTGATCCAAAATTTTTGTTGTAGTCCAAGCAGAGGCATGTATCAAACTTGTGTACTAGTTTACTAGGGAAAATTACATTCCCAGAAAGTGATGACGTCATTTTTGCATAATTGTGTATGTGTTGTCATTGTTTGAATATCGCCTGACCACTCGTGTACAAACTTTCATGCCGTATCTACATTATGTACAGGAAATAAACCTAGTCGAGTTTGGTATTAAAAGAATTGTCGGGAATTCGCCTATTCAGTCACCTCAAGAGCACAGATATATATAATTTTTCATGACAACCACTAATTCTCAAACTAACAGCCCCACTTGTAATGGCCGCTCAGCAATGCCGAACACATTGTTGCCAGACGGCTTTACACAGATGACATTCAGTTCGCCGAGTACAGCACGGTTAGCTGGCTGGTGGGGAGCGGCCTGCAGAAAACACCCCTTTCCCTGACCTGCATTCACGGCTTGGCCTCTGCAGCTGTGGGTGAGCTGTAAACTCCCCTGCCTCTCAGAACTAAGTAGCTTGCTGTGCTGGCTTACCTTCCATTATCGATTAATATCCAAACATCGCTACCAAAGAGTGGAAGACGACGGATCTCATCACTTGCCGTTGTCTCCGTCAATAGTCACAAAGGAAATGGCTACCACTAGGGTGAGAAGGTAGATGAGAGGAGCCATCAAGATTGTCTTCAACAGCTGTTTTCAGCTTGGCCCAAAACTTTCTGGATGAGTGCATTTGAGAATTGTTATAATGATGATACGTTACAATTACAGTAACTGCCATGAGCTTTAGCTTTAGAATCGTGACTGGCGCGCGCGCGCGCGCGCGTGTGTGTGTGTGTGTGTGTGTGTGTGTGTGTGTGTGTGTGTGTGTGTGTGTGTGTGTGTGTATGTATGTATGTATATATATATATATATATATATATATATATATATATATATATATATATATATATATGTGTGTGTGTGTGTGTGTGTGTGCGTGTGTGTGTGTGTGTGTGTGTGTGTGTGTGTGTGTGTGTGTGTGTATGAATGTATGTATGTATGAGTGTGTGTGTGTCTGTGTGTGTGTGTGTGTGTGTACGCGCGCGCGCGTGCGTGCGTGTATTCGTGTGTTCGTGCGTGTGTGCGCGCGTGTGTGTGCTTCTTCTTGTTAACATGTTGTTGGCCTTCATATTCCCTTTGAGTTTTGATGATGATGATCTCAATGTCCATTATGATAATGAAGATGGCTATATTTTTTTTAAAGAGAAAAAATGTAATCGTGCATGCAATCTCTCTCTCTGTCTCTCTCTCTCTCTCACTCTCTCTCTCTCCTCTCGTGTATGTGCATTTCACTGTGTGTGTGTGTGTGTGTGTGTGTGTGTGTGTGTGTGTGTGTGTGTGTGTGTGTGTGTGTGAGTGCGTGCGCGCGCGCGCGCCTGTGTATGTTTGTGTGTGTGTGTTTGTGTGTGAGGGGTGGGGGGTGGTGGGTGGGTGCGCGCACGTTTATGTGTGTGTGTGTGTGTGTGTGTGTGTGTGTGTGTGTGTGTGTAAATGCATACAGTCAATATACCAGTTGCTTTTGACAATTGGAAAAGCATTCTTGTATTCATAGGTTAGGGTCCTGACAACTGGCAGTCACAATATAATTATGACTTTGAGATGTAATCAGAACCTACAAGGGTACTTCAAATTCAATAGAACAGAATCAGATCACGCATACTTACATATAGGATAGAACCTTACCTACTCATCTTTTTAATCTCCCATGTTTCATTCATTTGCACACACACACACACACACACACACACACACACACACACACACACACGTACATACGCACACAGACACACACACACACACACACACACACACACACACACACACACATACACACACACACACACACAAAACACAGACACACACACAAAATGTATATTGATGAATTATGAGGATTTTGATAACGAAACAGAAGATGATCAAACAAAAGAAATAACTGAAAAAGAACAGCGTTCTAAAACTACACAAGACAATGAAAAACACGCATGTTTCTGTGAAGTAAACAAAAAAAAGAAGAATTCTAAAGTGTACCGATTGCCACCGAAGAGTTCACTGGTCCTGCTCTAAACTCCCTCTCTACCAGATTTGCATTTTTTTACAAAACGCAAAGAAAATTTTCATGCCAACTGTGCGCAGAACCACATGTTGACGACAAAATGATGGAAGATTTCATGGCCATACACGAAATGACGTCACATGACACTATAAAAGAACAAGATGACACCGCAGTACACAGTGACTATTTACAGAAAAAAGTCTTCGCATTTCAGCAAGACATAAACACTAAAATTGATAACTTGGAGGAAGCAATCACCTTGATGAAACTACAGATACAAGAAAAACAGGATATGATTTGTATAGAAATTGGAAAAAATGGCATCAAAAAGGACAGACTTAGCAAGAAAAGCGTCATTTGTGTCACCTTCCCCCATCACCGAAAGAAGACGTAGAAACTCCTGTGTCAACTTCCATGTTGACCCAGAAATCAACAGATACGCCTCAGTCAGTTCATTTGCACAAAAAGACCTCCCAAAATACCAGAAAAACAAAAAAAAAAAAATGCCACATTTCAGCATCCACAAAGCAGTGCCTCTCTCAAAACGACACCAAATCCTAGACCTACCTTAGAATCAACTGTGCTGCAAAACGAAACTGATCTGAAAGAAAAAGAAAACCTGCCCGTACCTTATCTTTTGATACAGACATTGACAAAAAACAGACACAAGCAACAGTGACACAGACATGGATTATGATGAAGTGCCCAGTCTGCTCATTTTACATGATTCTGTGTTAAAAGGGGTTGAGGCTGAACGGCTTGGAAATTCTTATGGCTTGAAGGTAACCATGAAAAAAACGACGACCAAAAATCACAGACTGTGCAGCAGAGATAGAAACTTTACACGGCAAAACAGCCAGATGCTGTTCTTCTTCACGCTGGGATTAATGAATTGAAAACATTATCACCAAAGGAAGTGAGTGAAAAGATCATTACCTGTGTGAAGACATGTCAATCCACGTTCAGTAAAGAGACCAAACTAATTGTAAGCCATATTGCACCAACAGATGAGGAAGAACTGAACGCAAAGGGGAAAATCGTCAACGCTACTGTGTTTGCCGCTCTCTACCAGGAGAAAAAAAGTGTATCTTTCATCGAACACAACAATCTACAAAAATCTCCATACCATCTAGCAGACATCATTCATCCCTCAAAAAAGGTGCCAGTGTTCTGGCAACAAATATCGGGAGGCACGTGCACAGTCTTTTTTGGAAGAAACAAACAGACCCCGACCATACAAACGCTTCCCTAGAGACAGAAACTCTCCAAAAAAAGCACACAACAGGCAACGGAAGAAACGAAAGGGGACAAGACGTCAAAATGACTTCTCCTGGAGACAAAACCCTAACAGAAATAACACCAGAAATTTCCAACACCCGGACAGAAGTCGGCAACAGTTCTTCATACGAAGACCGGACAAATCCTACACGTCACGTCGACAAGCGGAACCCCATCAGCTTCCAGCCAGATGCAGACAGCAGGGACGTTTACAACGACTACAACAGACCTTACAACAACCGATACACGGCGAGACGATACAACGAACGGGACAACTACACGGATCTCCAGGCAGACCACAGCAACTACTACCACACTGGACTGACCGGAAATGACTATCAAAACAAGCACTTAAACAAACAACGTGACCACTACAAGGACTTCCGAGCAAACCGCAACAGCTACCAATACGATTGGAACGAGTACAAAAACAACCGTTATTGGGACTATGGATTCTGGTAACCAGAGCAACTGAGAACTAAAACTTCTTGAGACAAACTTTCATCAAAAAAAAAAAAAAAAAAAAAGAAGTGCGAATACTGTATTTGACATTATGATATGACAGTGTCAGCTGCATACATAGCACCACAGCAGATGCGCTTCTTTGAATTAAGTGTTTAGAAATTTTCACGTTATTCCTTTTCACTTGAGTTTAAATCACAGTATGAAATTGTGTTTGGTAATATAATTTAATAACATTGGTTGTTCAATATTAACACATATGGTACAGAAAAAAGTTAGATAGTTTCGTGGAACATTAAAGGATTTAGGGAGACAATCGATGGTAGTATGATTAACAAACTCTTTGAAGAAGAAATACATAGAATATGTTCTGATTATGACATAGTAATATTACAAGAAACTCATCTTGACGACGAGAAGATATTAAACGATATCTTTATACCAGGCTTTGCCCCTGGTGTTCATTACTGCAGGAAAAAACGGAACAAGGCTCCCAGTGCATCAGGGGGAATATCAGTTTTTATCAAAGAAGGAACTACGAACTCTAATCAAGTTTCACCCAACGAGTAATTCTGACATTGTTTGGTTAATTCTTTCTTCCACAAATGACGAACTTGATACTTTCATTGGTTGTATATATATACCACCTGAATCGTCGTCTTATGGACGTGATAATACGGTGCGCATTTGGGAAGAGTTGGAAAGACAAACAGAACATTTCTCTACCAAAGGGAATGTTATACTGTGTGGGGATTTTAATGCAAGAACTGGACAATTAATAGATTATATTGACACGGATGGTGAAAACAACTTGTATGCATGTCCTAATGACAATCCTTATAATGTTATTCACAAACGATGCTCTCGAGACAGCGTTATATACAAAAAAATGGACGAAAATTAGTAGATATTTGTTTGGAATAATAATATGTATATTCTTAATGGTCGCTCACTTGGCGATCTTAAAGGAAATTTTACTTGTTTTAACACAAAAGGAAATAGCGTGGTAGATTATTTCATCGTATCACATGACCTAATGAAAGATGTAATTGCATGCAAAGTTAATAAACTCACTGTATATTCTGATCATTGCCCTATAGAACTGTCAATTTTACTTCCTACAGTTGGCAATGATAGACCTAATATGAAAACAAATGCGCATGCTGACAGTGCTTCCTTACGTAAGAACACGTCAAACAGAAATGACACAAAGTTAAAACCATGACGTCATTTATTTGGGATGACGATCTGCAGTAAAGCTGAGCATTGCTTTAAATAACCCTATCGTGAAGAGTCGTATAGATGAAATAGAGAAACGCATGGAGAAGACACAAGATCATGATACGGAGACCTCGGTCTTCATTGACAACATGGTTAATGATCTGACCCAAACAATAAAAGACGCAGCATCCCTATCACTCAAACAAAGACAAATGCGCAAAAGAAAGAGAAAAAATCCCAAACACAAAAAAAAATGGTTTGATGAAAAATGTTTTCTTCTAAGGAAAGAAGTAAGATCACTTTTAAATGCACTGAACAGACACCCTTTCAATCGATACCTACAGGCAAAGTACTTTTCAACTGTGAAGGCATACAAAAGTATTTTAAGAAGACAAAAAAAATATATACAGAGACAAACTTGTTAGAGAACTAAATGAAGCCTTTGAAAAGGATCCAAATCAAGTATGGAGAACACTAAACGAATTAACGAACATGCAAAAGACAAATCAAAATAAAAGGAAGGAAATTCATGAAGACAAATGGATATCTCACTTAGAAAAATTAATTAGCAGGAATATTGAAATAACAGAACAGAGAAAAAAAACTGATTGAGCAAAAATTATCTGAAGCAAAAAATGTTATATATAATCCAAACGTTGATGAACCAATTAGTATATCAGAAATCCATAAGACATTTCGAAATTTAAAAAATAAAAAAGCCACGGAAAGGACGGAATCTCAAATGAAATAATCAAAGCCAGTTTGCCTAACATAATTATACCTCTTAAGAATATATTTAAACTGGGTACTAAGATATGGCCAGTATCCCACTCGGTGGAAACATGGCATTTGTGTGCCCATTTACAAAAGCGGCGATCCTACAAATCCTAACAATTATCGTGGAATTACTTTAAATTGCTGCCTGAGTAATGCTTTCTGTCAAATATTAAACAATAGGATAACAAATTACATAGAAAGCAGAGATTTATTTATAAAAAACAACAGGCAGGATTTCGAAAATCCTACAGAACAACAGACCAGATATTCATTTTAAAAAAATCATTGACAGTGAAATAAGAAAAAAGAATGGCAGACTATACTGTTGTTTTTGTAGACTTTAGAAAGGCATTTGATAGCATATGGCATGACGCTTTACTTCTGAAACTATACAATATAGGTATCAATGGCTACTGTTATCGGTTTATAAAAGATATGTACACAAACGCGATGGTTTGTGGAAAGTCAAATAATGGATTTACAAGATCAGTCCCGGTCAAACAAGGACTTCTCTCAAGGCAGTTCGCTTAGTCCAACGCTGTTTAATATCTTTATAAATGATATTTCAAACTATATTGATAACAATGATTCTCCTGTTATATAAACAAGTTGAAAGAAACACGAATATCGTGTTTATTATATGCTGACGACATAGTTATGTTGTCAAACACAAAATTGGGATTACAAACAAAACTTAATCAACTTCATAATTATTGTACAGAATGGGGCATGAAACTAAGTAAAGATAAAACAAAAGTTGTCATATTCACTAAAACTGACTCAAAATTTTCAACCGCATTTACATGTGGAGATGATCCTCTGGAGACAGTAAATGAATACAAGTATTTAGGAATAATTCTTCATAAAAGTGGAGAGTTACATAAAGCACAAGATCATCTAGCAAAACAAGGTAACAAAGCTGTACATTCCTTACTACGTAAAGTAAAGGGAGAACATGTCAATGTATCATCAACAGCAAAACTCTTTGATGCTTTGATTTCACCAGTTATGCTTTATGGCGCAGAAGTTTGGTTTCCATTTACAGAAAAGATAGCACATGTTGAAAAGCAGTCTGCAATGTTCGACATTTATCACAAATACCTATTATCCAAAAATCCGATCGAGAACGTACACGTAAAATTTTGCAGACATATATTAGGCGTACACAGAAAAGCAATGAAATTGCCAGTACTAGCTGAACTTGGAAGATTTCCTTTGTGTCAAGAAATAATGAGTCAAGTAGTCATGTTTTGGATCCATATAATGGAATCAAAGAAAGACTCATATCTAAGAGAAGCGTACGAAGATCTTGACCCATCATCTTCATGGAAATCTTTTGTAAAGATGATCTTAAGTAATATTGGAATGACACATGTATGGAATAACCAAAGTACACTTAACCCTCAAAGATTGCGTTATGCAATAGAGAGAAAGTTACAAAGTGAATACATACACTTTTGGGAAAAAGAAAAAGAAAGAGCACCAAGGTTAAAATTTTATAATGACATCAGTAATAAATATAGGCTTGAACCGTACCTCATCAAATGCACAAATAAAAATTACAGGAAAGAACTTTGTAAATTAAGAATTAGCGCACATGACCTCGCAATAGAAAGAGGTAGATATTCCCATATAAAGCGTGAAGACAGGAAATGTACAACTTGCAATATAATAGAAGACGAGGTACATTTTTAGACTCTTGTAAACGTTACGATAAAATTAGGAATACGTTTAAAAAACGTATCATAAACAAAATGATATATATACGATGCTACCTCATTGAAAAAATAAGTACTTTGATGTCTAATGATGACCTTCAGGTTGAAATTGCGAAATATGTATATGACTGCTTTACATAATGACTTTGTATGTAAAAAGAACAAATTATTATTTCCTTGGACGATGAGTTGTTTGATCATCGCCTTCTTGTGTCCATAAATCCACACACACACACACACACACACAGAGTCTTCCGAGAGAGACATGATATCATTTTTTTCACAAAGCTGTAACCCAACCTTGAAGTGGACAACAGCATGCCATGGGTGGTTTGACGCTGCGCATTGGGGATGTTGTGCGACACGAATCACTGCACTGATAATAGTGCACGTGCAGTGCCGCAGGCCAGGTTTATCTCCCACTTTGCTTTCTTCATCCCGCTAAAGGAAATGAACAGACTCCTGCGGCGTGGCTAGCTTCGTTCGAATGCGTTGGCTCCAGCGTACAGTGATTACGAGTTCAAACATCACCTCCAGCTATTCGTGACCAACATTTTGACAGAAATGGAGAACTGATGGAAGATGACCCATGTCAGGACATGGTTTTGGATCTGGGTTTGTCTAAAATGCCTTCCATTATAAGAACATGAATGTTCCGAGTTTTTTTTTTTTCATCGGTCAAAGGATGTTCTTGACTCAGGGCTAGAGGTCAACGTGCCGTGAATCACCACCAGACACTGCTGACACCAACGGATAGATTTGCCTCATCAGTTGTTTGGTGACATGGTGTTAGAGCAGGAGACAGCAACAGCTTGGATGAGGTTTATTGGAGAGTTATGTACACCTCCCGGCTTTTTTTCTGTTGCCTGCAGCATTAGTGAACATTCTTGCCCCAGATTTGTCTTTGAAGATATTTAATGGCGGTGATCATGATGCGGGTGATGATGATGATGATGATTATGATGATGATGATGATGATGATGATGATGATCATCATCATCATCATCATCATCATCATCACCATCGTGATCATGATATTGATCGTGATTATGATCATGGATACTATCATCATCAACGTTAGCATTATCCATTGTTTCGTTCTTTTCAGATACTTCTCATCAGGTTCTTTTAAAGGTCGTTACCATGTGTGTGTGTGTGTGTGTGTGTGTGTGTGTGTGTGTGTGTATGTGTGTGTGTGTGCGTGTGTGCGTGTGTGTGCGCGTGTGTGTGTGTGTGTGTGTGTGTGTGTGTGTGTGTGTGTGTGTGTGTATAAGAGAGAGAGAGAGAGAGAGAGAGAGAGAGAGAGAGAGAGAGAGAGAGAGAGAGAGAGAGAGAGAGAGAGATGTGAGTTAGGATAGTTAGAACTATACTTTTTTTCTTGAAAATTAAAATACCAAAGTGTACGCCAACACTGTATTTCAACCAGGTACTGCTTAGAATCAATTAATTTGCACATGCAGCTCGTCGTTTTGTGAATTGTTTTGCAAAGCTTATCCAGATAGCATCAAAGTGGTTCATGGTCTGTGAAAATTGAGCTTGACCTTTGTGTACCACATTTAAATAAAGAATACCACCTAAACCACCACTACCACCACACCACCATCCACCCACCACCACCACCACCACGACCACTACCCACGACACCCACCACCACCCACGACCACCTCCACCATGGCCACTTCAAATGCTACTACTACAGCTACTTCTATTAATACAGCAACTGCAATAACTAGTTTCATTAGCCATTGTGGTGACAGTGGTTAGTATTCTGGATTTCCAGATGGGAGGTCGTGGGTTCGATTTCCATCAGAGCCATGAACATTTGTGTGAAAATGTTCAACCCATGACAGGCTGCCATCCCTTAGCTGAGTTTGTTATGAGTTCAGTTGGGAAGACTGGAACTACACAGTTGAGGTCCATCCGCTCAGTGAACATGCCTCAGCGATAATGATTCAAACTGCCTGACAAATACCACAGGTGTCTGTATCTCACAGGCCTGGTTGACTTAAAGATAATGTCATGAACTTAATGGTAGAGAACAGCACTGTCATGCAGTGTCAGACCAGAATAGCCCGCATCGCATCATCCTCTTCATCCTCATCCTCACTGATCAGAATGTTAAAAGATAAAAGTCTCAGTTTCTCTGCCCCTTCATGCCCTGCTTTCATGGTGATGACCTGACCTCACGTTTCGATTTTCTCTGCATGTCTACTACGCCTGCAGTAAGTGAATGTCGAGGTCACTGGTAATGGTGAGTTCATGGGGACTGTCATTAGATGGACGTGGTGGCGCCCTCTAGGGAGGAGAGGCTCACTTGCGCTAGTTCTGTGACAAAGCAGTTACTGTCGTCGGTAGATGGTGGGGGGAGGAGGAGGTGTGTGTGTGTGTGTGTGTGTGTGGGGGGGGGGGGGGGGGGGGGGGCTAAGTGGGCGTCGTCCTGAGTGTGCTAGATCAGAACAGACACCGAGCTGACACGACAGGAGTGACGAGTCTTCTCTGGTGGGTTGCCTCTTGACAACGTGATACCAATTTTCCCTGATGCCATGCCAGGGGCTGCAGTGGGACCAGCCAGGGTATAACTGGTAGATGAGGACTGGACTGAGCTGGCAGCATGGGCGGAATGGTGGTGGAGCAGTAGAACAGAAAATGAGACAGGAAAACACACCTGAAACCTTCAACTATTACTACTATTGTCACAACGACAGCAACCATGACGGCTGCCAGAACTATTGCCGCCACTTTTACTACTACTGCTACTACTTCAACTGCTGCTACTGTTGTTGCAGTTACTGTAACAACTGTTGCTACTACTACTACTACTACTACTATTGCTGCTGCTGCTGCTGTTGCTGCTGCTGCTACTACTACTACTGCTGCTACTACTACAACCACCCACCACTCCGACTTCTACTATTATTACTGTTGCCGACGTTACTGCTGCTTGTTACGAACCACTATACAAGTCCCACATACAGAAAGATGGCTGATCTAAACAAAGACAGCAAAACTGAGTGAACAGGCTGTTCATTACCTTACTTCAGAGGGCTGCAGACAGCCTCAACAGAAGGCAGAGCGAACGCGGTTGGTGCCTCAGCATCCTGTACCCAGGACATAGGCTAAGCATGGCGAGGTAATTCAAGACAAAGCCGTCCTTTTGCCTCCTTCTGCCAACCTTCATTCCTGCTGCATGTGAGGCATCAAGTCGTTACTGATTCGCTACTGCGCTTGTATTCAATGTTTGTTAGTGCTCGTTCTAATGATTATGTGTTCAACTTTCGCATACATTAATTATTGTCCATCTATACCCTGATTCGTTTATCTTTATTTCTTCAGAATCTATTCAGCGAACCATACCAATTCTTTCACTTTCTTACCGATTACATACGATCGTTCATTTGAAAAGGCCACTATCTTGAAGTCACTCGCCGCTTACAACAGCCCACACATCCCTCATTCTCTCTCTGTCACCATTCTCGTCCCATAGAGCAGCAACTCCGTCAGAATTAATTTATCTATCCCAGCATTCATCCGTCCTGGCCGTTATGCAGACTAAGGCAAGAGAACTGAAGATAGAGGACAAGATTTGGGGATATTGTGAAGACAAAGAAACACCCGAAGGTGCTGGGGAGGACCCAGAGAAGCACGTCTTCACCTGCCTTTAGAGCAGTCCTGTACCACCCTTGGAGGCCTGCGCTGTGTTGATGATGGGTACAGGCACGCGCAGGACACTCCATTAAGATATCAAGGGACATAACTGTCCCTGAACAGAGGTAAATCAGACTACAGGATGCAACTCATAACAGCCTTGAAGTAGCATCCCCATGCGATAACCAGCCCGTATTTCATGACTGCAGAGCCCACCGGCCAAAAAAAAAAAACCACCCCTCCAGCTGTCGAGCACACCCCACAGACCCAACCCCCCCCCCCACGGACAGATAACAGACAGTGCCACTCCAGACACAGCCAAGCTTTCCCCATACGGTCTTATGTGCCTTCAAGAGAGAATCCAAAGTTGTAGTCTTTCTCACTGTCAACAGGACTTTCCCTGTGGTCAGTGGGTCTTTCCTCACCGTCACCGGACCTTTCTTCAGGGTCAGCCTAGTTAGGGCGAAGAACTATTGCATCGTGTAGGAATGGGTGACAGAGATGCATGTCCCGTGATGTAGTCTGTTTTCCTGCGTGTGGCCCCAGTCTGTTCTCTATTTACTTTGCGCTGCTTCTGATGCATGACTGCACCGCTGTATGCTAATGCACTGTCTGTTTGAATGCTGATTGATGCGTGCAGGAGACACAGGAAGACACACATTGCTTCTTCTCCGTCGGGGAAGACACACGCATGCACGAATGTGCGCGTTCGAAAGGAATCACGCACGCATGCGTACACACACACACACACACACACACACACACACACACACACACACACACACACACACACACACACACACAACACACACACACACACGCGCGCGCGCGCGCGCGCGCGCGCGCAAACACACATACACACACATATATACGCACGCACACACACACACACACACACACACACACACACACACACACACACACACACACACACACACACACACACACACACACACACACACACACACACACACACACACACACACACACACACCACACACACACACACACACACACACACACACACACACACACACACACACACACACACAACACACACTCACACACCCCACACAGAGATACGGACACTTATCCCCTTTGACCCCCCCCCCCCCTCCCCTTTCCCACCTGTCAACACACACACACACACACACACACACACACACACACACACACACACACACACACACACACACACACACACACACACACACACACACACACACACACACACACACACAATGCGTACACACGCACGCACGCACTCACTCACACACACAAACACGCACACACACGAACCCCCCCCCCCCCCCCCCCACACACACACACACACATGCACTTACTGTCTACCTTTCTATCTATCCATCTGTCTCTCTCTCTCTGCCTAAATATTTGTCTATCTATGTATCTATGTATGTATCTATGTATGTATGTATGTATGTATGTATGTATGTATGTATGTATGTATGTATGTATGTATGTGTATGTATGTATCTATTCATCTATACATTCGTCTATTTACCTGCCAGGCTATCGATCTGTCTATCTATTTTTCTCACTGTGTATCTATCTGTCTGTCTGTCTGTCTATGTATCTACCTATGTATGTTTCTATCTCTATATCTCTATATCAATGTATCCATGTATCCACGTACCTTCTTAGCCAGTCTCATCCAGCCTCTCACTGTTCCTAATTCCACGTACCTAATCCTCCATCTTCAAAGGGGTGATACAGAAGAGGGCTGGGAGGTGGGGGGTCGAGAAGAGAAAGGCAAGAGAGAGAGAGAGAGGTGGTGGGTGAGGGATTATAAAGTATTCCATCGAGCCGGGACGTCTGACGGAGATTCATATTGCGTGCCCACGTGGGTTTGCCCATCTGTGGCCCCTGTGTTGACACTGGTCTCTTTGCGCTGCGCCTAATGGATGGCCGCTCCTGGCAGTAGGCTAATGCCCTGTCACATCTGCATGCTGACTGATGCGTTTAGGTGACCAACGGTGCAAAACTGCACGTGCCTCTCTGTCACAGGCACATTCACGCACACACAGGCACACACACACACACACACACACACACACACACACACACACACACACACACACACACACACACACAACACACACACACACACACACACACACACACACACGCACACACACACTGACACACAGATATACAGGCAGAGACACACTGACACACAGACAGACACACAGACACACAGACACACTAACACACAGACATACACACAGACATACACACAGACTCATACACACTCACACAAACATACATACACAAAAACAAGCACACACATGTCCGCAAGCGCGCGCGCGCGCGCGCGCATACACACCACACACACCCACACACACACACACACACACACACACACACACACACACACACACACACAGGTGCACACGCACACACAAGCGCACACGGGCATGCATGCACCCACCAGCCTCCCCCTTCCACCCCCTTCACACACACACACACACACACACACACACACACACACACACACACACACACACACACACACACAAGCACGCACACACATGCAGAGAGAGAGAGAGAGAGAGAGAAGAGAGAGAGAGAGAGAGAGAGAGAGACAAACAAACAGACAGACAGACGGACAGACAGGGAGAGACAGAGACAGGAAGACACACAACCACACACACACACACACACACACATACACACACACACACACACACACACACACACACACACACACACACACACACACACACACACATGAGATGATTATCTCCACTCGCCTAAATGGCGGTTCAAATTTTCACTTTTGGTTCGTTGTAAACTAAACGTGGTTAAAAATTTCGAATGTCCTATGGAGTGCTCTCTTAGCTATTTCCTGTTTTGAAATCCTCATCTAAAATAATTCAAACAACAAGAATCACTTCATATAGGATGTCAGGTGTCACGCACTCGAACTGCACCAACATTGTGTAGGAGGAAAAGCAGAGTTACTGTAATACCAAAGTAATGTGAGCAAACAAGTTATAAATTAGGCACACAACAAACAGACGACGACGACGACGACGACGACGACGACGACGACAGCTCATAGTCATAAACATACGACATAAAACAGGCAGTGTAACCAGGCTCAAGGAATGCAGACTGTTCGGAGTAAGAGAGAGAGGAGAGAGAGAGAGTCAGAGAGGAGAGATATTCAGCAGAGGGGGGGGAGTCAGAGAGAAGAGAGAGAGAGGAGCTGGGGTGGGGTGGGGGTGGGGGTTGGTCACAGGAGAGAAAGAGAGACAGAGAGAGGGCGAGAGGGCGACAGAGGCAGGGGAGAGATGAGAGACAGGAGACAGAGGGAGAGAGAGAGAGAGAGAGAGAGAGAGAGAGAGAGAGAGAGAGGAGAGAGAGAGAGAGAGAGGGCACAGAGAGAGAGACAGAGAGACAGAAACAGAGAGAGGCAGAGACAAGGACAGAGACAGAGAGAGACAGACAGACACAGAGAGACAGTGAGAGAAAGTGAGACAGGCAGACAGGCAGACAGAGAGAAACACACACTGACCACCAAAAAAAAAAAAATCGCAAACATGTGATGAAACATCAGCTCTATAGATATGGCTTGACCATAATTATTTAAATTTCCTTTGTGCATCTGGGATAACGTGTGATACTGTACATGCAGACGTTTAGTTTTCAACAGGCTGATTTCCTCTCCACTTTGGTTTCATCACCCAAATCAGGAAATAAATCGGATACCTGTCGCCTGGAAATATTGAACACCTGCACTCCAGCCTGGATGAATCACGTGTTCAAACATTGCCCCTGGCTATACGTAATGAATGTTTTGACAGAAATAGTGAACCGATGGAAGAGACAATTATCAGATCATGTTTTTTAACCTAATGAAGCCAAACGTGCCTTCCATTACAGGAAAAGGGTCGATGGATCTTTTTTTTAAAAACGACATTTTGCAACACGCTCTGGTGTGTCATGGATCCCTGGGCATAATGATCTGCCATTGTGGAACAACATCCATCCATTAGCATTACAAAGGGTTGCCATTTGTCCCATCTGTTGCTGTTTCTATCAACACAGAGAGGAAGCAGAAGATCACGGCTCTGGTCAAAACAAAGGAGCATAATCTCTCTGGCTTGGTCAATACTTGTGTTCATCTGGTAAACATTTTCCCCCAAAATTGTCTGTAATACTGTATTACATTAATAATCAGGAAAATCATTCTAAAGACAATTATCATCATCCGTTGTAAAATAAACATCAACACTGTCTTTTGTTCTTTAAATGATGTCCATTTAGAACACTTTTCATCTTTTTTTCTTTATTGTTTCACGACTTGTCATGCTTTGGGTATGATGACCAATTGGTTTTTTTGATTATCACCGTAACTGATTACTACAGCTGTTGATGAACCATGCACAATGTGCACATTTTTCAGCTCAGTAAAATCCACTCCATTCTGTCCAACAATATTTTTGTCTGTTTCTCCTTCCTTTGTGTACATCTGCACATCTCTGCTGATACCCCCAGAAATGCGAATACTGTGACGTAATTTCAATATGCACACTTTGTTGAAAGATGATTTTATTGTATATCACATCGTAGCTGAACGAAAGTATAAATGCATGTGTGTAAATTGTTTGACCAACGTTTTGCTAACAGAGAGAGAGAGAGAGAGAGAGAGAGAGAGAGAGAGAGAGAGAGAGAGAGAGAGAGAGAGGAGAGAGAGAGAGAGAGAGAGGGAGAAAAAAATGAGGGAGGGAGGGGAGAGAATAGATGTGGAAAGTAGACAGGTGAGTGCATGGGGGGGGGGGGGTCTCCATTTTTCTTTGTGCAAACTATTGTAAAAGGCTGATGAACGAGCTGTCCAATACAATTTTCTTTTGAAGTTATTGATGATGATCATACCTGTCAACCATTGTTGTTGACATTACTAGTTTCATTACATTCGTTATGACTTCCTCATTTGCTCTATGTTCAATATAAGTCCGCCTGTGATGATCACGACAATGATGCAGACGATTATGGTGATAAATGGACTGAAACCTAAACACGAGAGCGTGTTGCTTCTTCAAACATTGACAAATGAAAACCAGTGTTCTGTGAGGGTCGAGCTGTTTTACTGTCCCGATTTTCCCTTTGTTTGCAAGCCGTTGGTTATTTGACCAAGAATACGTATTGCATTTACAGTATTGTGACTACTGTTGCACAAGCATTTCACTTTTATCCGGCCACTGAATATAAAGAACAGAAGAATACCCTATTCACTACACTCCTGATTAATTTAGTATTTGTATCGTTTGATAATTCGTTCTTTGATTCATTTGTTTGTCAGAGGTAAACAAAAATATTGTACTGGAAATCTGAAAAAGAAATGAAACAAAGTAGTTAATACGAAGCAACGATCCTATAACATATGCCTAGCCCTGTGAGATTCTCCCCACAGTTTTTTGTTCTAAAACCAGTACAACGATTAAAGATTGAAGACAGAATTAATGAGCATTGATATAACGGGGAGAGCATAAACATCCTTCCGTCCACTGATCCGAGGTCAATCGTCATTCTTCCATTTACATATAACGTCAAGGCCCATGTGACTTCATCCTTAATATTAAAAAAAACCCCATAATAACGTGTTGAAAATGACGCATCTATTTGGAAATCCTAATGATGTATCCACCTGTAGGTCTATATTCGTTATCGATCGTTTCTCACTCCTGTGTGGTTCTTCATTTATCCTTCAAGTGCACATTAAACTCCGCTAACCCATTCCCATCATCACTGGCCGACTTCACACAAATCCTAATGTACAGTCGTGACCACACAGTACTTTTCAGATAGAGTTTCTTACCATACCTTCGACCACTTACTGTTCGGCTGTCTACATACCCTATCATCCACCCCAAAACAGGGTCGAAACAGACACCAGAACCAAGGACAGGACAGGAGCTGGAAAGACTTGCATGATGCAGGAATGCGTGACAGAGATACAAGTGGTGTGTCTACATATGTTGGCCTGCAGCGGTGCTTTTGTTGACTCTGGTGACTTAGCACTGCTCCTGATGCATAGGTGCACCCTGGAGTATGCAAATTCCCTTCCTGATTGCTATGCTGATTGATGTGCTCGGGAGACATGCAGCGGAAGGCGTACATTGCTTCTCCATCAGTGAGAGAGATGGAAACAAACCAGATGCTCGTTGATTGAGTGCAGGCACAACAATATGCCTGAGAGATCCCCCCCCCCCACATACACGGAGGCCCCACACACACACATCAGTTCACCAACTGCAGCGTGTGTGGGTGGCGTTTGTATGTATGCTTGTAGTATGAATGCATGCATGTATGTAATCTTTTATTAATCAATACTTTTAGATAGATAGAAAGATAGATGTGCTGAATAACTTAGTAGAAGGGGAAAACAAATGCAGGCAAACAAACACAAGACGCATGCATGCATGCACTCACGCACGCATGTACACACACACACACACACACACACACACACACACACACACACACACACACACACACACACACGCACGCACGCACGCACGCACGCACGCACGCACACACACACACACACACACACACACACACACACACACACACACACACACACACACACACACACACAACACAAGATCTGATGAAGAAAGGGAGTAAAAAAAAAATCAATCTGTTCAATCCAGTGATGAAATTTCAACTTTAAGGCATGGTTTGACTGTTTATAAACTTCAAAGGCACAAACGAGACCGATGTGCAGCACAGTCCAACGCACAGACATGCAGTCTCGTGTAACGCTGCAGGCGGGTTCTCTTTCCCACTTTGCTTTCATCATCTCAAACAAGCAGTAAAACAGATTCCTGCCACCAGGCCGCACTGGAGCATGTGCACTCCCGCCTGAAGTAATCACACAAAAACTCAAACGTTACCCTGCTCCCGCCCTTCTCAACACGCAATCCATGTTTTGACAGAAATGGCGAATTGATGTTGTCAAACGTGTCTTTCATGATTGGAAGATATTTTTAATGCTCTTTTTAAAAATTTTTTTTTGGGGTGGTGGTGGTTATTTTACAATACCCTGGGATGTCATGAAATCTGGTTCTGGCTCCCCTGCTATTGGGGTTCAATATCTAAACACTGTTGACACATAGGGAAGACTTGTTTCATCAGTTGCCCTTGCCTCTGGGTGAAACCAGGTGATGATCACCTTTCTGTTTAGAAAAAATGAACATACTTCATAGGCTCAGCCAGTATATTGTGCAATGCTTGTGTTGAACTATTAAAGAAAAGGTCTTCATGGATAGTTTGTTATGATAGTGATAATGAAGATAATTATTCGGACCACAACTGTCATCACGGTCTGCAACATCATCACCAATGCCATGTGAATGATAAGAAACATGGAAACATATCTGGTGGCTTATATTGAAGCACATGCACACGAACTCTACTCTCTTGTCACACTCACTTCATTGCTGTTTAAATAATATTGTATTTGCAACCAGTTGACTTCCATTGCTCAAGCACTTTTTTCATGAAAGGGGATATATCTCATGAGAGTCTAGCTACCAAGCATTCTATTCACCTTCCCTCTTTTCATTTATTCAGTACTTCACCTGTATGTTTATTTATTGATTTCTATGCAGTGAGAAATGAAAAAAAAAATGAACACATAGGAAAGAGAACAGGAAAATCACAGGGCACATGCATTCTCTTGTTGAAGAGTTGCGTTTAGCTTTTACTTTAATTATTTTCATCATGAACAATAGTGCTACAATTCAATATTGGATGAATGTGTACATGCATTTTATTAAAGATCCTTCTGTCCAAACGTCTATAGGTCAGGCATCATTCTTCCACGTGCACGTATAATACGGTTCAAAGCAACTTCATCCATTACATTGTAGCAATTAATACGTTAACAACCGTGTCTGTGTTTGTGCATCCTTCTAATAATGTGATTGTTTTGCCCTATATCTATCATCTATTAATTTTTTTTTTAGTCTTTTGTCTTTATTAATACTTGGTTGGTTTTTTTTCTTGTTCTTCATGTATCCATTCAGTATCAGCTGTACTCTGCTTACTCGTTACCCATATCATTTTCCATGTATTCACAAACCTTAATATAGTTGAACAGCAGTAAGTATTTTCCACCACTTTTTTCACACGTTGTCACACTCGCTCACCACTCACTCGTCTTCCAAGCCAACCATGACTTAAAGAAGGAGAGAAACAAGCACCAAAACTAAGAGAAGACTGGACAAGGGATGGCAACGTATTGCGTGATGCAGGGATAGTCATAAAGGCACACAAGTGCTGTGTCTACATCTGTCGATGGTGGCCCCTGTGTTGATTCCAGTCGCTTAGCCTGTTCCTAATGCATGGGTGCCCTCTGCTGTATGCTAATTCGTTGCCTGGATTGGTATCCTGCTTGATGTGTTTTGGAACATGTAGGGGAAGATGCAGACTGTTTGTCTGTGACCAAAGAGGTTAGAGAGAGAGAGAGAGAGAGAGAGAGAGAGAGAGAGAGAGAGAGGAGAGAGAGAGAGAGAGAGAGAGAGAGAGAGATGGGGGGGAGAAAATGGTGGGAGCGTGTATCTTAGAGAGTTTGTAGGTGTATGTTGTGTGTGGTGGGGGGTGAGTTTGTGTATGTGTGTGTCTTTTATCTTTTTTGTGCAAAGCATTGTAAAAGAGTAATTTTCTTTTTCACACGTGGTCTCCATTATATTCTCTTTTGAAGTTATTCACGATTATGTTTATCATAGTCATCTCTACCACCATCGTCATCAATACTATGATTGTTACATTCATAACAACGTCTCTATTTGACTGAACGTCTTCTGTATCGATCAGCCGGTGATGATAATGATAATGATGACGATGATCGCGATAATAAATGAAAGGAAACATAAAACATGAGGATGAGTTGCTTCTTTCAAACATTGACAAATGAAAACCAGTGTCTGCAAGGTGCAAGCTGCTATGCTGTTCTGATTTTCACTTTGCCTGAAAAGCATCAGTTACTTGATCACGTATAAATATTGCATTTGCAGCATGATGCTTCCACTGCGCAAGCATTTCCCTTTCATCTAGCTACTGAATTTAAGGAACAGAGGAGTGCTTCATTCGCTCTGCCTCTGTTCATTCATTCATTATTTCAACTGTTACTTGAACCAAAGTATTATACTGGAAATATGAAAAGGGCTGAAAATCAGTAAGGAATTAGAAAATAAAATCATATAACATATGCCTATTACTCCCATAGGTTTTTCTTCATATTTTTTTTCGAACGTGTACTACAATGGAGGATTTAAGACTGAATCAATGAACATTGTTATGATGGGGAGAGCACAAACCCACTTCTGTCCATTGATCTATACGTTGATCATCATTCCATTTATATTAACATCAAGTTACATATAACTTCATCCATCATGCATTAAAAAGAACAAAACACAACAACAACAACAACAACAACAAAAATCCAACACACACAGTAACATGTATGAATTGTGTATGTCTTTGAAAACCCTTCTAATAATGTGCTCATATTCCACTCTGTACTCATCACACACACACACACACACACACACACACACACACACACACACACACACACACACACACACACACACACATGTGCACATATGCGTACGCACGCACACGCACAACATTTGAAAAGGAAAAGAGGAAAAAAAAAA
>JADBJO010001570.1:177500-192500 GCA_016801955.1 Conus betulinus | reverse complement strand
TCCCTTCCGCGATGGGAAAATAATTGTGCTGAGGTTTTCGTTTAGGGAGCATTTTACAGCACTCCAGGGGTGTCATGGACTCTGGGGCTCGCTAACGCGCCATTGTGGATCAATATTCAAACATTGCTGGCACAAAGTGGGAGATTCTTCTCATCATTTGTCATTGCATCTCTCAACTCAAAGTGAAAGCAGGAGATGACCACTGTTCAGATCACAGAGAGAGAAAAAAAAATTTATATATATACATATATTGAATTATTCAAATGAACCTTCAGCAAGCTTATAGTCTCCAAAGGAGGAGACCATCTCCAATGGGAAGAAAGCTCACTAACATATAACTCCTCTGGTCAGATACCGGTATTTCGAAACCTGATTGTTTCTCCTCAGTGACCGCGGAAAGTGGTAATTTGACTCCTCTGCCTTTTCGGTTTTAAGAAGAATGCTATACCAGAAAAAGGCTGGTGTGCAATACCATAGTATGTTTGTTGAGTTTTCAAAAAACTAACTAAAGGTGCCACCTAAGAAGCAAAAAAAAAATCATGAAAGAGCAAAACAAGCTACATTTTCTTGTGAAAAGTAGAAAATATAAAAAGATAACCTCTTAAGACACAAGTGCTGAGGGCCAGTTCCAGAGCAGCTAGGTGTTGCAATGACTGCAAGAAATATTGAATTATAAACAAAGCTTGCTCTTATGTCTCAGATTATAGAAATAGGGGGGTGATAAGCCTTCATATCTGCAGTGGTAGATGATTCTGCCTAACTGACAGTATGTGCTTGAGTGGGTGATGGGGAATAAATAAATGCTTCTCAAAATGAACCTTCAGCAAGCTTATAGTCTCCAAAGGGGGAGACCATCTCCAATGGGGAAAAAGCTCACTAACATATAACTCCTGGTCAGATACCGGTATTTCGAAACCTGATTGTTTCTTCTCCTCAGTGACCGCGGAAAGTGGTAATTTGACTCCTCTGCCTTTTCGGTTTTAAGAAGAATGCTATACCAGAAAAAGGCTGGTGTGCAATACCATAGTATATTTGTTGAGTTTTTTTCAAAAAACTATATAAGCTTGCTGAAGGTTCATTTTGAGAAGCATTTATTTATTCCCCATTCACCCACTCAAGCACATACTGTCAGTTAGGCAGAATCATCTACCACTGCAGATATGAAGGCTTATCACCCCCCTATTTCTATAATCTGAGACATAAGAGCAAGCTTTGTTTATAATTCAATATTTCTTGCAGTCATTGCAACACATAGCTCTGTAAGTTGCTGGAATGGTGCTCGTACTTATCCTTGGAATTTATTGTTTCATTGTAATTTAGTCCCTTGCGGATTCATTCCAAGAACTGGCCCTCAGCACTTGTGTCTTAAGAGGTTATCTTTTTTATATTTTCTACTTTTCACAAGAAAATGTAGCTTGTTTTGCTCTTCATGATTTTCTTTTGCTTCTTAGGTGGCACCTTTAGTTAGTTTTTTGAAAAACTCAACAAACATACTATGGTATTGCACACCAGCCTTTTTCTGGTATAGCATTCTTCTTAAAACCGAAAAGGCAGAGGAGTCAAATTACCACTTTCCGCGGTCACTGAGGAGAAACAATCAGGTTTCGAAATACCGGTATCTGACCAGGAGTTATATGTTAGTGAGCTTTCTCCCCATTGGAGATGGTCTCCCTCTTTGGAGACTATAAGCTGCTGAAGGTTCATTTTGAGAAGCATTTATTTATTCCCCATTCACCCACTCAAGCACATACTGTCAGTTAGGCAGAATCATCTACCACTGCAGATATGAAGGCTTATCACCCCCCTATTTCTATAATCTGAGACATAAGAGCAAGCTTTGTTTATAATTCAATATTTCTTGCAGTCATTGCAACACCTAGCTGCTCTGTAAGTTGCTGAATGGTGCTCGTCATTGTAATTTAGTCCCTTGCGGATTCATTCCAAGAACTGGCCCTCAGCACTTGTGTCTTAAGAGGTTATCTTTTTATATTTTCTACTTTTCACAAGAAAATGTAGCTTGTTTTGCTCTTTCATGATTTTCTTTTGCTTCTTAGGTGGCACCTTTAGTTAGTTTTTTGAAAAACTCAACAAACATACTATGGTATTGCACACCAGCCTTTTCTCTGGTATAGCATCTTCTTAAAACCGAAAAGGCAGAGGAGTCAAATTACCACTTTCCGCGGTCACTGAGGAGAAACAATCAGGTTTCGAAATACCGGTATCTGACCAGGAGTTATATGTTAGTGAGCTTTCTCCCATTGGAGATGGTCTCCCTCTTTTGGAGACTATAAGCTTGCTGAAGGTTCATTTTGAGAAGCATTTATTTATTCCCCATTCACCCACTCAAACACATACTGTCAGTTAGGCAGAATCATCTACCACTGCAGATATGAAGGCTTATCACCCCCCCTATTTCTAATCTGAGACATAAGAGCAAGCTTTGTTTATAATTCAATATTTCTTGCAGTCATTGCAACACCTAGCTGCTCTGTAAGTTGCTGGAATGGTGCTCGGTACTTATCCTTGGAATTATTGTTTCATTGTAATTAGTCCCTTGCGGATTCATTCCAAGAACTGGCCCTCAGCACTTGTGTCTTAAGAGGTTATCTTTTTATATTTTCTACTTTTCACAAGAAAATGTAGCTTGTTTTGCTCTTTCATGATTTTTCCTTTTGCTTCTTAGGTGGCACCTTTAGTTAGTTTTTTGAAAACTCAACAAACATACTATGGTATTGCACCACCAGCCTTTTCTGGTATAGCATTCTTCTTAAACCGAAAAGGCAGAGGAGTCAAATTACCACTTTCCGCGGTCACTGAGGAGAAAACAATCAGGTTTCGAAATACCGGTATCTGACCAGGAGTTATATGTTAGTGAGCTTTCTCCCCATTGGAGATGGTCTCCTCTTTTGGAGACTATAAGCTTGCTGAAGGTTCATTTTGAGAAGCATTTTTTTATTCCCCATTCACCCACTCAAGCACATACTGTCAGTTAGGCAGAATCATCTACCACTGCAGATATGAAGGCTTATCACCCCCCCCTATTTCTATAATCTGAGACATAAGAGCAAGCTTTGTTTATAATTCAATATTTCTTGCAGTATGCTTATGATAATGGTGTATCTTGAAGACTTTTGTCGTTATCATTGTTATTGCCATCACTGCCACCCAAACTCATATTTGCTGTTCTTTATTTTGGTATACGTATTTCCAAAAGTCTCCCTTTTGATGCCTCTTACAACAATTATGATGACAAAGATGACAAAGACGATTGTATTGATAATGGAAACGTAATCTGACAACAATAATGATGATGACAGCAATGAAAAAAAAAAAAACGATTGTGATGATGATAGAAATGGAATCTGAACCTGAGAGTCTGCAGCTTTGTTTGTTGTGTTGACAAAAGAAAACTACTTTGCTGAAAGACTCGGACTTAAGATATCTCATTTCCTGCTTCCCTTAACATGCATTACTATTTGCAACATTTCGGTTCCATTTCACAAGCTCTTCCCGTTCATGAAATCTGTCCTCAGAGCCCATGGTTTAATTTGAGGATCAAGAATACAGCTACACTCTCTCTATTTTCATTGATGCCTAACTTACATCCTTTGTTTATTTCTTACATTGTGGCCTAACAGAAGGAAATGAAATAATGTTGTGAATGTCATGAGAAAAAATCAAAGAAAGGAAAGTACAAAACAGAAGAATATAATGAAAGGTTTCTATCCTCTAGATATTTTCTTTTGACCTGTTGTTTCACATATTCTTATTTTAGCTAACGCTAGCTGCTGATGAATCGATGAATGCATAAAGAAATAGTCTGCTGACATGAAGAAAAAACAAACTTCTATTTGTTTATCCACCCTTCAGCTTTAGGTCTCCCATCTCACGTCCCTTTTCATCTTCAATTACTCTCTTTGTAGCGACCCCATTCATCATTCATGTTCAATAATAAATGAATAGGTTGACAACCGTGTCTCCGTTTTTTTTATCCATCTGACAGCATACTAATATCTCACCCCATATATATCATCTGTTCATCTGTTGCTTATCATTCCCCTTTGCGCATTTACTTGAAACCTGTTTGGTTCACCCCAACATCTTCCTATATGCATATACAATAACTTGTCAAGCTCAATGTCTGTTTGTTGTTGCATGTTCTTTAACACCAGCAGCATTCGGATTTGTTTGTTTGTTTGACTTTTTTTTTTCAAAATGAACCCACCTGTCTTCTTTCCACCCATGGCCAAACTTTGGGTAGGTTAACCCGATTATCACACAATGAACCTTGTTCTGGCGGGGCAATATGCAATAAAGCACAACACTGAAAAGCACAATGTTTGGCATTGATAGATCTCTGCACTGTCAGTTTCAGTGTTGTGACATTCGAGCCTAACAGAAAAAAGAAATACTGAATGCGGAAAAAAATGCAACAAACACAATAGCACTATCTCCAGTTTCAATTTCAGTTTCATTCAAGAGGAAGCACTGTGTGCGGACTGGTCCATAAAGGACATGCTGCATGACATGTGTCCAACTATGGGGGTTCATCGCGCGTAGGTGTTCCAGTGAAAAGAATAAATAGGGTAAAAAGAGAGTGTGTATCGAAGAAGAGTTGAAAAGTCTGGGCTATTGACGAGAATTGGGTGATGTATAAACAACGCAACAAACCAGTGCGTTCCTCAGGAATTGAAAGCCGTGGTAACATGATCTTTGCCACTACTCTCATATTGTGTGTGTGTGTGTGTGTGTGTGTGTGTGTGTGTGTGTGTGTGTGTGTGTGTGTGTGTGAATGTGTGTATGCGTGTGTGTTTATGTGTCTGTGTGTGTGTGAATGTGTGTATGTGTGTGTGTTTATGTGTCTGTGTGTGTGTGTGTGTGTGGTTGTCTGTGTTTGTGTTTGTAGTGTGTGTGTGTGTGTGTGTATGTATGTGTGTGTGTGTGTGTGTGTGTGTGTGTGTGTGTGTGTGTGTGTGTGTGTGTCTGTCTGTCTGTCTGTCTGTCTGTGGCTGTGTGTCCATCGCTTATTTGTATTTACATGTGTATCGATTTGTCCATGTCTTTGTGTGTCTGCCTGTCTGCCTGCTGATCTGTCTCTGCACGAGCATGAACACGTATTTGTGTCTACACTCGAACGTGCATGTCTGCTTGTACGTGTACACTGGTGCACCCATGTGTGTACATGTGCATATGCTTGTTCAAGCTTGAGTGTGGGCAGAAAGAAAAAGGCGAAGAAGAAAAACATTTTTACGTTTAGGGAAAGACTATGTCCGTCAAATCTTATGACAATGCAAAGCTGGTATTGGAACAGGTGTATCTGGGGAGAACATGGATGATAGCAATGAATTAGTGTGAGACGAGAGTAACGATTTTAAGTGTTGTGGGGTTATATCATTGTGTACTTATTGTATAAGAAGAGCTTTTTGGATGATTCGTTGTTTAAACAGTTGCAGAATGTTTAGCTTACCTTGCTTCTCTGATATTGATAAGGAGTATTCTGATTATATTATCTCGTCCACTTCCTTGGATATAGATTTGGGATATCTATGATTTTGTTTTCGTAGCACAGTCCCGGATTGCAATATCTATATGAGAGAAACAGAGGCTTGAAAAAAAACCCAGAATGCTTGCATTTTAGGTTTAAGTGGATTCTAAAGAGAGAAAGAGAGAGCGAAAGAAAGAAGAAAGATTATCTCTCTCTCTCTCTCTATATATATATATATATCTATCTATCTATATATATATATATATATATATATATATATATATATATATATATATATATATAAAATACCACTAAAATGCCTAATAAAATTCTTAAAGTGCTCAACCCCTTGGGGAGCAACATCTATTAAAAATAGGATGGTAAAAGGAAGTTTTAAAATCAACAGGTCTGTTTCGAGCGCTCGCTCTCCTCAGGATGGTTTTGGGTCGCCTACTGCCGGTGTTATATATAATGCAGCTATTGTTGATCTTGCTATATACATCTAGGTGAATCCATGAACGTAACAAACATGAAATGACACATTCAGAATACGAACGAATAATTCAGTCTGATTTTCCCGCCTTGTTTTATGTTATATTGTCAAGATGGTGAATGTCAATGGTGACCACATTGATAACAAGACGGACATGCTCAGAGTGGATGGTGTTCCATTCTGGAACATGCGAGTGTATTGCTAATATCAACACTAGCAGTGTTCTGTGTCTTTTTCTGAATGATACAGTTTCTGAAATTGTATGTGTAGCCTTTTGCTTTTTTAGCATCTTTAGCTGCAGGCAGTAAAACGTGAACGTGTGAAAACCATTCAGCCCTCCGCCCAATCTTCTCTCTCTCTCTCTCTCTCTCTCTCCTCTCTCTCTCTCTCTCTCTCTCTCTCTCTCTCTCTCTCTCTGAAGGCTTGATGAAAAAAGTCACTGCCTTTGTGCTTATTCCTTTCCCTCAATATATAACATCTCTCTCTCTCTCTCTCTCTCTCTCTCTCTCTCTCTCTCTCTCTCTCTCTCTCTCAGTACCCCCCCCCGTCTTCTCGCCCTTTCTTCGTTCACCCACCGGGAGGGTGTGTGTGTAACTGGTTGAGATACTAACGCGTGTGCTTGAATTGTTGTCCCAAAACAATTGCGCAGTTTGCAATGTTTGTGTATCGATTCTCTGCTTTGTTGTTGTGTTGTTGTTGCTGTTTTTGTTCGTTTATCAATTGACACCGTGTATACAATTGTGTCTGTAACCGTCTGGTGGCCTTTTATTTTTTTTTTTTTTTTTTTTAACAGGAAGGCAATGAAATCTCTCTCTCTCTCTCTCTCTCCTCTCTCTCTCTCTCTCACTCTTCGTCTCTCTCCTCTCTCTCCTCTCTCTGTGTTGGGTGTGGTGTGTGTGTGTGGGTCTCGCTCTCATGCTTTCTCCTGTCTCGCGTCTGGCTGTCTCTGGCTCTCTGTCTGTGTGTGTGCTGGTCCCCAAACGTCTCTCGCCTCCCCAATGTGTCTCGGTCGTCTCGCTCTCTCGTCTGTCTCTGTGTGTGTCTCCTTCTCTGGTCTGTCTCTCCCTCTCCCTGGGGTCTGTCTGTCTGTCTTGTGTCCCCCTCTCTCTCTCTTCCCAAGCTGTTCTTCCCTGTCTCTCCCCCCTCCTCCTGATCCTTGTCTCCCGTCCTGAAATCATAATACTCCCTCTCTCCACTCTCTCTCTCTCACTTAAATCTCAGCTCTCTCGTCCTCTCTCTCTCTCTCCTCCTCCCTTAAAGCTCCTCCTCTCTCTCTATCTCGACATCTTCCCTTGGATCTGAAACATCTCCATCAGAACAAGACTGAATATAGATAGACGAAGCCTGTTCCTGGATTTGTTTAATATACGCCCCCACTCAAACGAAGCAGAACAGGTTTTATTTAGCACTTAATCACCAGCCTGTGCCAGTCTCCCTGTGGTTTCATTTAAATGTCGGATGGCTGAGCGACAGATGCTGACAGTGTGGAAACCGAGGAGGTCTCTGTATATCTCTCACCACCATCAAAAATGGAATGTTCGGTGGTCCCATGTATCCAGTTTCACATCACCCCCAGCCTCTCCCCCAACCTCCTCTCTCTAAGCCTTTCCTCCATTTCTAACACCACCACTCTAGCAGTATCGGCTTCCTCCAGGCAACCCCTGTGGTGTCTGAAGCTTAAATCCTCCTCCTGGCCATGTTCACCTCACACTGGAAAAAAAAGTTTCTAGACTCTTAGTCGCACTTTGGAAGTCGCCCTTTTTTCATTTTTTTGCTTTCTCCCCTCCCCTCCTTCCTTTCTCCGCTCCCCCCCCCTCCCCCCCCCCCCCCCCCCCCCCCCCCCCCCCCCCCCCCCCCCCCCCCAAAGGATTTATGCTGAAATAGAATGATAGAAGGGAAAGATGAAAAAGAAGAAAGAATTAAAGGTAACAAATGTGAAAATGTGTGTGTGTGTGTGTGTGTGTGTGTGCGTGCGTGCGTGTGTGTGCGTGCGTGCGTGCGTGCGTGCGTGCCTGCGTGCGTGCGTGCGTGCGTGTGTGTGTGTGTGTGTGTGTGTGTGTGTGTGTGTGTGTGTGTGTGAAGTGCGCGCGCGTGGTGTGTGCATGTGTGTGTATGTGTGTGTGTGTTGTCATTGACTTACAGTCCTAATGACATAGGTGATGCGTCATTTTCATTTTTTTTAACACAAAAAGAATGATCAGCCTTCTGGTTCAGCAATGTGCAAACGAGCAAAACAAAGTTACTAACATGAAACAAAAAGTATAACGAAAACCATCTTTCTAAACGAAAGTGACACGTTATGAAAATGGCCACCCAACGCTATTATAAATTGTTTATACAATATCAAAGTTCAACATACTAAGGTTCGTATATTTGTATCAGTGACTTTCTTCATATATACATGTATACGACGTTCTCTCTCTCTCTCTCTCTCTCTCTCTCTCTCTCTCTCCTCTCTCTCTCTCTCTCTCTCTCTCTCATCTCATTACTACCTTACCATAGTACTCCTAGCAGAAATTATTGTTTTTTATATCTAAGATTCCAGGCTTCCGAAATGAATTTGGCCAACAAATTTAGAATAATGTCATCTTCTGATAAAAGCAGAGAAAACAAATCTTTTCTTACCACAATGTCTTTTTCAAACAATGGACACTTTTTCCTCAGGTTGTCATAGGCTTTACAGTAGAAAATAAAGTGAATCTCATCATCAACAATGGAATTACACAGAGGGCAAGGTGAATCTGTAGACGCACCAGGCTGAAACCATTTTTTGTTAGCATTAAAACCAAGGGTTCTTAGTCGGAATCTGGCTAAATTAGCTCGGTGCCATTTATTCACAACAACTTTTAGAAACTTTTCAGGTTGAAATATGCTTTTGAAAGAACAGAACCAACGATATTTTTCTTTATTTTCCATGTCTGAATGCCAGTTTTGTTTAAACGAATCAATTTAATCTGGTTTTAAATTCTGAGATAAACAACAGCTCATTACCTACACCCTTGGCTCATCCAGGCAATCGCAAAACCGTTTTCTGACATAAACGTCTTTTAATCGAGAAGCCAGTTTTCTTTACCTCTTTCCATTTGTATTAACAGCATATCATATGCCTGTCTAGAGAATCTACTTTGTGACAGTTTCAACAATTTAAACCAAAATTTAACACATTTTTTGTAGGTTTTTACATATAAAAGGGTATCGTCCAGTTCGCCATATAAAATTTTTTGTTTGAAGTGTGCATTGGAACATACACAGAAAACGTTTCATTGCAAAGGTATGCACTCTCTCCATCTGGCTATTTATGTATAATCCCCAGATCTCAGCGGCATATGTAAGGAGAGGTACAATTTGCGTGTCAAACATTTTCCAAAACACAGAAACATCAATACAATTTAGTTTTCTTAGCGTCTTAAGTATTTCCATTACACCTTTTTTTTTCGTTTTTTTTCCCTTTTGACAAGTTTCACTCCAAGTTAAATTAAGGCTAAGTCTGGTTGTAAACAACATTCCAAGGTATTTGTTGACAGAGTTTTACAACTTTTACTTCGACATTTCCGTAGTACCATTTCTCCCAAGCAGACGAGTGACCCCCCATGCGAAAAATTATTATATTTGTTTTATCTAAATTTAGTGTTAACCCCAAACTATCTGCCTCTTCTTTCAGTACATTAAACTGGTTCTGTAGTCCCAAAACTGTTCCAGACAGGAGAATTATGTCATCAGCAAATAATAGCAAAAATAGTTCTACAGCATTCGGAATAAGTTGGACACCGTGTCTTCCTCTTCTTGATAACTCGATTGCTAATTCATTAATGAAAAAGGAGAACATATCTGAACTTAACAAACATCCTTGTTTCACTCCACAGTAACACGGGAAAAAAAAATCTGTATATTCATGTCTGTCACGCACACATAGAAGCACTGAATCATACACCCCCTTTGAGTGCTCTATAAAGCTTACCATTAATACCATTTCTTCGTAGAGTATTCCACAGTAAATTACGGTTAACGGAATCGAAACGCTTTTTTTTAAGTTAACACAAAGCCACATACAGTTTCTTATTGTTTGACAAATATTTCTGTACTAAAGCAAACAATGTAAAAATATGAACTATACTCATATCCACTACGATCCCGCCTGTTCTCTCTACAATTTTTTTTTTCTCTCTTTCTGCCCAGTTGTTAATCCTCTTGTTGCAAAATTTTTTACACCTTACTTATTTTTTGTAAGAGGTATTCCGCGATTTGTCAGATTATTATCACCTTTCTTATGCCACAGTTTGTTAATCTCTTGTTCAAAATATGTGTATACACCTTACTTCGTCCACTCAAAGGAAAGAGAGTTTTCAAAAAAGTCCGTTGAATAGAGTAACAAGGTCAGGATTGATTCACACTCACCTGTTTTCTATGATTTTTATAATAATTTTTTTTTTTGCTGTCCACTCGCCACCTCAAGGAAGTGCACACACCCGTTTCAAAAAGTTTGTTGAAATAGAGTAACAAGGAAATGAATCCGGCAATCACAGGGAGCAGTCAGTGTTTACAAGAGGCAACCCACCGGAGGGACACTGCACATCTCTCACTTCGGTGGTTGTCAGTGGCGCCTGTTCTGATCTAACATACGCGGACACCACCTTACAACCCTTTCATACTAACGACATCAATTGCTTAGCGACGGAGCCCGCGTTTTTCTCCCCCGGAGGGCAACCACCACGTCTTCGGTCAACGACAGCGCGCCATGATCTCGCCGATAACAGATCCGGCGGATGCAGCACAGCGGACGGGACGTCACAGAGGATGTCCAAATTCACAGGAGCCAGGGGATCAGGCGACCCGGTGACTCCCCATTCATTGAAAAACACTGAAAACTGAGGTCATAATAAGAGCAGGGCATTGTTGTAAAAGAACTTGAGACATTTTTTTTAAAATGTGATCGAATGAGAAGGATTTTGATTAAGATGATGCTACGTTTTACATTTCGGTATCAGACAACCCAAAACGTTGTACTCTACGTTCCATTCACATTGCCCGTCGCCGTCAACCAGGCCCGAGAGATTTCAGGCCCTGCAGTTTTGGTCAGGAAATTTGAGCAACACTCTCAGAAACGTCATCATCTTAAGTGGATGAAACTCCGACTGTCTGGTCCCAGTCTTCCCGACTGAGCTCCGTAGCAAAATACTCAATTTGGATAGGAGCCGGTCGGGGCAGAAAAAACCCACATAACTTTGATGGGATTCGAACCCACGACCTCCAACCGGGACCCTCCGCAACGCTAACACCACTTTAACGGCGGCTGGTTTCCTATGATCTTTTCGAAACCCGTGCTTTCTCCCCGATTAAGTTTCTTAATACTTGCAATAACCTCTTCTCACCAATCTGATCACAAATAAGGGATCGACATTGTCAATCACTTATCGTTTGAGTTATCATTATCAGTTTTCATCAACAGGCGCTATACCTTCATGAAAGCACTTGCCCCATATATACCTTTGTAACAAAATTTTCAAGTACACTAAGTTTCTTCCGTTTACATTTCGTATCAGGGATTAAAACGAATTTATATGCAGTCATTGATTCCATGAAGCTTTTTACATTCTCAGGTCATTAAACTGTTTTCTTTCAGTTTCAAGTTCTGTAGGATTCTTTTGTCTCTTGCACATAAATTTGATTTTTTCCGTCTTCAGTTGTTTGGTTTTTACACCTTTGAAATGTCTTTTAAACATCTTTTACTTTTCTTTTCTTTTTCTCACGAATTTCACGAACCTCTCCCCATTTCAACTCAAACTGGTAAATGCCAGAATGTAAATTATCAGCAGCATGTAAACAAAACAATTTTTCAACATATTATCTAGATATCAGAAAATAATCAATAACACTACTTACCTTGAGGGGAAATAAAAGTACATTCCCCTTCCTTCATCACATCAAGCCATCCAGCATCCATTCAAAATCACAAGATCAAAGAGGAAGCAAAAATCCAACAAAGATTTTCCAAAATTATTAATCACGGCATCTTTAGAATGGCGAGTGCTACCCAGACTATCTATAAAATCCAAGTCAACAGGTGAGTAATTAACCATATCTTCCAATTCACACTGTTTGTCACCCGTCCTTGCCTTCATATATCACCACACACTAAAAAGTAAAACATCATTTTTTATCAGTGCCCGAAGCAAACTTATCTTCAAGAAGTAGAACCCCCATCTTGATGTCCAAGTCGTGATATGATGGACTACCCCCTCATTGTGGGATATAACAACAAGCAACTAAAATCAAATCTTTATCCAAATTAAAAACAGACCTATTCTTACTGTCTATTCTTAATGAAAATCATGTTATCAGATGTCAACTTATCTCTTTTATCTTATTCTCAAAAGTCTTTTTTCACCAATAACAGCACTCCCCCAGAGCGTCTTCCAAAATGAGATGATTTCCTTGCCGGAGCATGAAACTTTATATAATCAGTGAATATATCAGTGAAAAACAAAAGTAGAAACAGTGAAAGTCTCTGTAAGACAAATAAAAGCAAACGATGAAACGTAATTAACGAAAGAAACGTCTTTCAGTTTTGAACACAAGTTTCCCACATTGTAATTCAAAATGTAAACTGCAGTGGGTGACCATGCCTGTCCTATTGTTTTCTGGTTCGCAAACTTCTCTCCCTGCTACCCCCTTCTTCTTTGCCCTGTTCACACCCCCCAACAGTCTGTCTCTTGTTTTGACTCAGAAAACCACGCAGTTCAGTCTGTCCTGGTCGAGTTGAGCTGTTCACTGGATTCAGGGGAGACGCCCGTGTAGCCGAGTCAAGGGAAGCCCTCTTGTCAGCGACTGTCCTGTGTCACCACGCGACCTTCACCCGCCGAGGGGAGACGCCGATTGGAGGGAACAGAGCCCACGCCCTCGCTACCTTGCCCACCCGCCTGACACGCTCGTCAGACAGGGGAGTGTCAGGAATTCCACCCTGCCCATCAGACCTGCACACCTGATGTGACGCGCCGGGTCAACGTGAGGAGACACAGAGGCCCCACTCACACCCCCGTCAAGCTCCCGCGGTTCATCACGCACGACCGGCGTGTTGCACGTGTAGCGTACTGGAAATTCCGCACCCCTCTCCATCGCGTCGCCTCCGTGAACGTCTGAAGTAGGCCTATACCCGTCCCGTCCCCTCCCTCTCCGCCACGCCATCGGGGAACAGCTCGCTCCCCCGAGTTTGTGTGGCAGTGGCCCCGTGAGCCGTGACCCAATTGGTCGGTCCCCATGTGCCAGCTGCCTAGGAATAACTTTTTGTTTATTTGCTGACGTCGCTCCGTTCCGCACCAGTCCGTGTTTGACCACAATCCGAGTATGATCGAAAAGCTGTCACTTGTCCGATTCATTCACTGCCTCTGTGCAGGCAATGAACACACTGATGCTGTCCCTCAAGCAAGAATTCAACGAACAAACCAGTTTGATCCGGGGTGATCTTCAGCACATCAAAACTGAATTAGGACTAGTGAAGAAGGAGTGTGAGGAGATCAAACAGTCGCTGTGACAAGTTAGAAGAAGACCACAGTCAGTTGGCAGAGACAGTGTCAGGTGTGACATTAAACATGCAACAGATGTACGAAGAGTCAGATGAAACCAGAGTAGAGACGAACAGACTTTCACGGATAGTCCAAGACTTGAAGAAAGAAATAGAAGAAGCTTAAAATCGACGCAGACAGACTTGAAGATTTCTCACGTAGAGATAACTTGCGAATGTACGGTATAGCACAACGCGAACACTACGAGAATTTCGACACGTGTGCAGCCGCTGTTGTTGATGTGCTGAACCGTGGTGGTGGGGACAGAGTGTGGGATACAGAGGACATTGTCAGAGCACATAGAACAGGCCGTGCTGTGGAGGGCCAGCCCAAACCAATGATAGTACGATTTGCCAGGTGGCGTGACAAAATCTACATCATCAAAAATAGGGAGCTGCGGGAAAATCTGAAAGAATCTGGAATAACTGTTGCTAATGATCTAACAAAAGCACAATCACAAATAGTTGCAAAGGCAAAAAGAGAAGGAAAAGAGCTTTTTTTCAAAAGGGGAAAAGAGAGAGAGAGAGAGAGAGAGAGAACATGTAAGTCCAAGAGAAACGTCTCCTAAAACTTTCAATACACATTTTGGTTATTTAGATTCTGAACAATCCCCACTGGCTTGACTACTGTTAGATGCCAGGGACCTAGACAGCTCTGTTCATAATGATAACAGGTGTGCAACGTACACAATCAGTATTCCTCATTTTTCAATCTGAATCTGCAATCAGCGTCTTAACTGAGAGCCATTTAACTACAGTTTGGATGATCATTTTTTTCTTGTGAGCAATATGTTCTCTCCATTTTTAGATCTGTGTTTCAATTTGTTGTGAAATACGTTTAGAATTGAGTGGATGTCATTTTTTCTTTTGTGTGTTTTCTTTCTTATTTTCTCTCATTCTTTCTTTGTGTCTCTCTTTCTTTCCTTGTTTCTTTTTTTTTTTTCTTTCTTTCCTTCTTTTTTTCTTTCTTTTCTTTCTTTCTTTTCGTTCTTTCTTTCTTTTCTTTCTCTTCTTCTTGTTTGTGCTGTTGTCGTTGTTGTCGCTGTTGTTGTTATCATCATCATCATCATCATCATCATTACTATCATAGTTTTATTTTTATTATCATTATCATTATCATCATCATTATTATTATCATTATCATTATTATTATTATTATTATTATTATTATTGTCATATCATTATTATTATTCATGCGCTTTTATTATCTTTATATACAACTGTGACTGGTCACTCTCCACAATGGTTCGATTGCTGACCTTGTTTGCTTTCATAATCCAGAACCAGGGCCCCAAAGCTGTATGCGCACTTACCGGAAGAATATGATGATATACTAAGCTTAATTAGCACCGTCAATGGTTCTCTTTTTCATCTGTGTGTGTGTGTGTGTGTGTGTGTGTGTGTGTGTGTGTGTGTGTGTTACGTATACATTTGTTTTGCTTGAATTTTCCCCCCCATTGATGC
>JADBJO010001570.1:167500-170000 GCA_016801955.1 Conus betulinus | reverse complement strand
TTTCAACGCTCACATCAAATACATCTCCATCTGCAGTAATGTTCATGACACAGTCTAGACTGCTCGTCATGACACTATTTGTTCCAACCTCTTCCCCTTTTTTTTTCTTTCCAATGAGTTTAAGTCGTTCACCCACGCCACAGTTATCATCATCATCATCATCATCATCATCATAAACGGTTATAACGGCCCATAACAGGTTTTTTAACGGAATATCTCAGAAAGTACTGGGCCAGTCTTTCTCAAAATTTGTAGGTATATTCATTATGGGTCACGGATCATGCCCAATGTGTATATTTTTACCGTTATAGCCGTTACTAACGGCCACAACGGCCCGTAACGGTTTTGCTTCTTTATAGAAAATCTTAGAGAGTACTTGGCCGACCTCTCTGAAAATTTGTAGGTATGTTCATCATGGGTCATAGATGATGCCTGATGTTTTATTTTAACATTATAGCAATTACTAACGGCTATGACAGCCCATAACGGTTTTTCTTTTTCATGAAAATATTCAGAAAGCACTTGGCCGATCTTTCTGAAAATTTGTAGGTATGTTCATTATGGGTCACAGATGATGGCTGATGTTTACCAGAATAGCTGTTACTAACAGCTGTAACGGTCCAACACGGTTTTTCCTCTTTATGGAATATCTCATGCATATTCAAGATAAACTGGGAGTACGTTTATATGCTTTGCATCTTTTTGCTTTTACATTATACTCAAACCAAGCGTAGGTGTACGAAGAAATCGCTCCGTAGGTAGAGCATTCACTTCTGCCAATGAATTCCTTTTCAAAATAGTCCACAGATCTATGGTCTGTGGGTAATTGTTGGAGTTACTTGGATATCAAAATAAAGAGATCAACCAGCCCACGTTCCAATGTATGTGGTGTGTGTCCCAGCCTCGTCATCTCTCTCTCTCTCTCTCTCTCTCTCTCTCTCTCTCTCTCTCTCTGTGTCCATTCATCTACATAAAAACGTCTAAGCTGCATTCTGTGTTTGCTTCTTACTATATTACACTTCGTTTTTTTTTGTTTGTTGTTTTTTTTTGTTTTTTGTGTTGTTGTTGTTTTTTTGTTTAATGATTTTTTGTTGAACTCCCTTCATGGAAGGCAATGGCCTGTTATTAAATAAAATCTCTCTCTCTCTCTCTCTCTCTCTCTCTCTCTCTCGCTCTCTCACTCTCTCACACACACACACACACACCCACACACACACACTCTCTCTCTCGCTCTCTCACTCTCTCTCTCTCTCTCTCTCTCTCTCTCTCTCTCTCTCTCTCTGCCATGACAGAATGTCACTCTGTCAGTGTCGAGCTGACTTTGAAATTTCGCCCAAGTCTCCCTCTTGACACCCTGTTATCATTCGCCAGCTGTCACTCAGAAACCCGGCACTCCAGCTTATCAGTACTTTTATTCCCTGCCTTTTCTCTCTCTTTCTCCCCAATACCACCCACACACTCCGCAATCCTCCCTCCCTCTTCCATGGGCACCCACGTTTTGCCTTGAATAAAAAAAAAGTTTTGTTATTGTAGTCACGAATGGCACATGATTTTAGCTTGTGATGAAGTTGTAAATGTTCATTGGAAATGACCACAATCAGCTACAATCAGAAACAGCCAGCATAACGGTGCCTTCTCTCGCTCGCTGTCTCTCTCTCTCTCTCTCTCTCTCTCTCTCTCTCTCTCTCTCTCTCTTGAATCACCGGGCATTGATTTTTTTTTTTTTTTCAATTTCATACATCTACAAAGAAGATTTAGGTTATTTCAAATATTTCTGACATTAAGACAAATGACAGGATCTATAAGAAGCAGAGCATATCACTGAAAATAGTGATTTTTACTTACTTACTTACTTACTTACACACACACACACACACACACACACACACACACACACACACACACACACACATGCAAGCAGGTTTCAGACAAAAAAAAAAAAGAACTGCAGATCATATATTTGTCTTAAAAATATAGTAGACCACACCTTAAAATCGCGTAACTGCAGATCATATACATGCTTTGTCGATTTTCAGAAAGCATTTGATAACATTTCCCACGAAGGGTTATTAATAAAAAAATAACAAAGATTTAGCATTTGGGTTAGATGGTTTGATTTAGTCAAAAACATGCACACAAATGCACAAATCTTTTCAGTTGGTAATAATGGAGCCTGCTATTCAGTGTTTGTACGAAGAGGAATTTTGCAAGGAAACTCCTTGAGTCCAACATTATTTAATATGTTTATAAACGATCTAACAAACAGATTCCAACTGAGGATTCACCATCACTGAATCATTCGAGCAATACAAGAATATCTACTTTATTGTATGCAGACGATCTTGTACTCCTTGCAACACATCGAAACTAGGTTTATATCAAAATTAGACCAATTACATTTATATTGTAAAGGGTGGGGGTACTACTAATTACCATTGAAAAGACGAAAAATACTAATATTCCCAAAACAGTACCCAAAACTCGATTATTTTTTTTTAAA
>JADBJO010001570.1:160000-162500 GCA_016801955.1 Conus betulinus | reverse complement strand
TCCAAACGCTGCTGACATAAAGGAGAAGATTCGTCTCATCAGTTGTCATTGCCTCTGTCAACACTGGACAAAAGCAGGTGAAGACCACCATCAGGTGGAATAACGAGAATGTCTGTGAGAATCTAGTAGAGCATTATTTGTAATGCATGTTTTTAACTTTGGTCAATACGCTGTTTTAGGGTGTTTTGTTGCGGTAAACGAAAAAATATGATTATCACCGTTGCAATAAATATCATCACCATCATCTCATGAACTTCGATTTTATGGCCACTGTTCTTTAGAAACTTTCCACCATAGTCACTTCTGAGCTTGGTTTATTGTAGTGATGATGATTATGAAGATGACCATTTTTTTTTTAAGTCTTTCTTCATGATCATGATCATCGTCGCCATCATCATCGTCATTGTCATCATCATGGTCGTCATTGTCATCACCATTATCGTGTTCATATTTGTCTTTTTATTGTGCTGTAAATGTTTCCACATGGCGTCTCCCCATGAAACTTTTGACAACGACATTAATGACACAATGATGCTGAAGACGATTGTAATGATAATCTCGAACGAAATCTGAAAACATGAGTGAGCATCTCGGTTTATGTCTCAACGCATGAATCTCCAGTTGTTTAGCTATCTCCTTTTACGCTTCACTTGAAAAACATCAGTTATATCATTGCAGTAAACGCAGTATTCTGGTTTTTCCAGCATTTCGTCTTCCATTTCACAACTATTCCTTGTATCAAATGTCTTATGTGAATCTATAGCCTAGTAATATCACTAATACTAGCATTAATGATCATTTTTCTGCTAGTGTTACTACTGCTGCCTCTATTATAGATCATAATAAAAGTATTAATAATATGACAATAAGAATAACAATGATAACAGCATGAATAACCATAACAATAGTACCAATAACAGTGATAATAATATATTAAATAAGTGGAAAGGAATGAAAATAATAAGTGAATAAAAAGCACAGAATACTACTAAAAAACAGATCAAACCCATGATTACTTTCAGGTACGATGAAAACCTTAAAGACCTACTTGTGCACTCTCAACTGAAGAAAAAAAATCACCATACCTATGTCCCTGGTACCTTCCATGTACGTGTTCATGTACCCCCCCCCCCCCAAATATTGCATATTACCAGACTCATGCTTTGTTTGAATGAGTTAATTCTCAAAAAACTGAAGTAAATTTTTGTGAGCGTATATCCACCTCCCTTACGAAAACGAACACCAACACCATCACAACACGAACAACAGAAGTCCGAAGAACAACATTCACAAACGCTAAAGAACAGTTAATGAAAAACATTCACAAACTGAAATACTACATAACCATAGAACCAAGCGGAATGTTTCGTGTAAGACTTGCAGGTTTGTATCCTGGCTATATGGAAGATTAGCAGCCACTGCCTCTTACAATTTTTGTGAAGCTGGCTGGCAGTAAGTGTTTGTGGCGTCAAGGACTAGTAGACGTAAGATAAAAAAAAGGCCATCCCAAATAAACATTGGCACGGTGTCCTAACTGATGGGTAACACACTGACTTAAGAAGAAAGCATGGATCATAGGACAATGGCTCAAGTGTCTCTCGGAAAGGGTTTTTTTTTTTTCATCTTCTCTACGCTCGACGTTACGGTTGGTGGGGAGGTGGGGGGTTTGGGATCTGAAGTGCATTTCTTTTCAACGGGATAGAAGTACCAGGGGTTCAATAAGTGACTCTAACATATGTACGTGCTTTTTGATGTTGGTTTGTATTTTTATTCGGTGTTCTTTTTCCCCAGCTTCCTAGTCTTTTCTTTTGGTCTGATCACATGCAATGATTTACGTCAACAAGGACAGACTCGAAGAACTGGCTATCCCTGAAATCTCAATCATTGTCTCAATAAAGATTTTGTTTTGCTTTGTTTCGTGAGGGAATATTATCAACAGAACTGTTGTTACTCTCGATAAATATCTAATTGAAGCAATGAACATGAGAAAAACGAAACTACAGATTCAAAGTAGGGATGATTATTCTGCTTGAATTCTTTTTTTTTTTTTTTTTCTCTTGTTTCAGCAAGCCATACTGTCAGCATTGGATGGTCCACGGGCTGTAGATGATGAGGAGCAGGAGGACGTGAGGGTGGCGGGGGGGGGGGGGGGGAGATCTCCACGGTGGAAGAGCAAGAGGGAGTTGGGGAAGTGGAAGGGGAAGCATGAAGGAAGGATAGAAGGAAGGACAGGGAGAGACAATTCGAAAAACACATGCATGTATAAACGTGTGTATGGGGGGGTCGGAATAACTCAGTTGGTAGAGCGCCGGACTCGTGGTCCTGAGGTTACGGGTTCGAATTTCGGTACAGGGGGATTTTTCCCTCGGAATCAACATTGGTTCTGACTCCATTCCCCATACATCCTTCGAATGAGACTATAAACCGAGGTTCCGTGTGTGAACGCACGCATAACATCTTGCACACACGTAAAATCCCATCACCAACTTTCGGAAGAGAA
>JADBJO010001570.1:145000-152500 GCA_016801955.1 Conus betulinus | reverse complement strand
TGGCATGGTGAGAAAAAGGGCTGACAGTAACCAACCCCGCGCTTAAACAGCCCAAAAGAAGGGGCATAAAAAACTCACTTGAGAGACTGCTCTTGCACGGGAAAAAAGAATTTTTCATTTTACACATCTTGTGTCGCCAGCAAGCTTGATGCAAAACAGGCACAGTTAACGCAACTTTGCACTTTTTATCCCGCGCGGTAACGAGGTCACCAAGACCCCCGTGCGCACTACCAGTTGACACAGGCTGGATTACACACTGCTGTGTGAGATTCCATCATTGGTTGCCGCATAACAAAAAAAAAACAATGTTTTTTGAAGGGATGAATCAACCCCCTGTGTGCAAAGGCCTGTGCTTAACTTTATGTGACTAGTATACATCAATTGAAATCAAGCATTGAGACTGAAGACTGACATTTTCTTAGTATCAGCGTAGTTTGAAGGATCACATTTTAGGGCACTCTAAAATAAAATGACATTTACCTCCAACACCTCCCCACATCACACTCTGTGCAAATTATGTTTCCTCTAACTTCTCCTCTGATGGGGTTCAGATTGTGCTCAATGGCTCATAAAACGAAACTTAAACAAGCTTAAACGTACGTATCTGGAAGCTGAAAAAGGTACTTTTCATAGCAAGAGCTGTGTCATATCTCTACAGAACAATCATTCACTACTTCCTCAAGAAACTATCTCCACGACCGACCGAGCAAAGCTGTCTGTCAGGCTTTATATGATATTCTTACAAAATGTACTATGTGGCCTTGCTCACCTCCAACACGGAGATTAGGCCGGGTTTAACACAATGAAAATATGCTGTGATGATAAAACTGTACAATTAGAAAAAGAAAAAAAAGAAAAAAAGAAGAGAAAAGAATTGCAGACATCGATGATTACAGTGCAGATCTTACCAGGGGAATAAAGGAGGTGTAGAAACAAAAAAATAGCCGATGGACTGATACGACTGCATCATTGTCAGGGTAACCGTGTGTAGAAACCTCAGTTTTGGCGCTCTCAACAACTGACAGAGCTGGCGAATCCTGGTGATTAGTTCTTCAAAGCAGCATCCACTTTGACCCCACGCACAGAGAGAGAGAGAGAGAGAGAGAGAGAGAGAGAGAGAGAGAGAGAGAGAGAGAGCGAGCTACGTTGAGGGTAGCGGTAATAACGACAGTTACCAGACAAACATTGCAAGTGACTGTATCTGCGGCCTGGATGGCAACACAGTTCTATCACACACACACACACACACACACACACACGCACACACATGTGCGAGTGGATGCAGTCTCTTTGTCTGTTTGTCTGTCTGGGCTTCTGTGTCTCTGTGTGTCTGTGTGTCTTTAATTATCACACACACACACACACACACACACACACACACACACACACATATATATATATATATATATATATATATATATATATGTTAAAAAATCTGTTAAAAATAGTATGGCAAAAGGAAGTTTTAAAATCAACAGATCTGTTTCGAGCGCTGGCTCTCCTCAGGAGAGGCCAGCGCTCGAAACAGTTCTGTTGATTTTAAAACTTCCTTTTACCATACTATTTTTACAGATGTTGCTCCCCCCAAGGGTTGAGCACTTTAAGAATTTTATCAGGCGTTTTAGTAGTATTCTTGATAATATATCAGTTCAGGGTGCGTTTGCTGACAACGATTTCCATTTGTGCCTGCAGTTGTTTACTATTTCTACTTTAGTATTTAGGGTTGCTAAGTATGGTTTGCATAGTATTAACCATTTTTCTGTTGAACATAGGTTGCATCTTTTGAAATGTTGTTGTATGGTGATGCCCTTTTATGATTTTCCAGGATATGTTATAGTTATTTTTTTGTCTTTAAGTCTCCAAATATATTTGCTCAGTTCTGTTTGGTTTTTGTATTTTTCTTTATTGAATGACTGTTTGGTGGTTTGCGTATCTGGTTTTGAAGTGATTTTCAGTGATCCCTATGTATGTTTCTTTTTCATTTTTCTGATGTCACAGTGGCTTGGTATACAATGTTGTTATAGAGGCATTTGTTGCTTAAGGGACACTGTTCTTTTTTAGCACAATTGCAGGATTTCCTTTCTTCACCCTTCTTTGCTGTGTTGCTTTTCATTTTGTTGGATGATGAATCAATTATATTTTTAAGGTTAGGCATGCATGAATATGATAGTTTGATGGTGTTTGTTGTTGAATATTTTGGACAATTTGTGTTCTTTTGGGAAGGATGCTGTCAAAATTTTGAAAAATTCTTTTCCTACGTTGTGTTTTTACTCGTCCATCATATGGAGGGTTGTACCATGTGATTTTCCTTTTCTGCTTTTTTTGTTTTTGTTCATGTTGTTATCTGGGTTGTATTGTAGTTTGTAGCTGTAACCACTTTTTTGCAATGCCTCTTGGTATTCTGCTGCTGCATTGTTGAATACTCTTTCATTATGTGACAGATTAGATAATCTCTGTTATGCCATTGGGTATGGTTTTTAGTATAGATGGTGGGTGGTTGCTATTGATGTTTACATAAATGGGTGTGTGTCATTAGGTTTCTTGTATGGTTTATATATGTGGTTGTTGAGGTCAAGTGTTATGTCTAAGTAGTTCACTACCTTTTTGTTTGCTTCGATGGTGATTTTTAAGTTATGGTTTTGGAAAATTTTGCATAGTTCTTTTTTCTTGTTTTCAATGGTTCTTGGATTGTTGTTTAGCGCGGCGAGGCCGTCGTCTCTGTACAGTCCGACTTGCTTTCCGAGTTGCTTTGGATGTTGGATAGTATAAACAGTCCGACTAGTTCACATGTTTCGGCACCGTCATACGATCCCATGGTCACATCAAATGTGAGTTTTTTATCGTTTTCTTGATCCATGTATCATTTCTGCTGTAGAGTAAAGTTTTCTTGGTGTGGAAAATTTTCATTTCTGACCCTGTTATGTCTGTGTGTTTATTAGCAAATTTCAGAGCTTTAGTGAGTAGCTCTTCGTCTATGGATGGGTAGAAGTCTACTATGTCGAATGTGATGAATACTGTGTTCTTCTGTTTGTTAAGGTTTTTGAACATTGGATAACTTTCATATGTGTTCTTCCAGAGGTTGTATTCAGTGTTTGATTTTATGTTTTTTATGGCTTTTTCTAAGATTTTCTTACTTATTTTGCCCAGTTCAGATTTAGATGGGTTTATTAGTCTACATGTTGGGTGTGTGGAAATTGGGTTTATGGTCTTTAAGGGTTATGAAGGCTTCTTTTATTGCAGTTGTTTCCACCCTGTCACCTAGATCCATGTGGTGTACGAGTTCTTTTTTTTTTTTTTTTTCGGATGTTGTTGTGTATGGTTTTATCAGCTTTTTTTTAGTTTTTCTGAATGTTTTTATCAAGAAGTTGTGAGTACTCGTTTGGTTCCATTTTGTAGTAATTACTGGTTTTGTCAGCCTTCACGAATATTTTTTTATCATTTTGTATTTGTTTTATTTCATTTTTTAATGATGTTTGGAAATCGTTGTTTGATTTTTTGAATTCTATGTTGGCTATCATTCTTTTCATTTTATCCTCAAAAGATTTCATTTCATCTATGGCTGGTGGAGATCGCCATGATTTGAAGTCATATGTGTTTTTGTCCTCTTTTTTTTTGCATTCGGATTCAGGAAGAAAAAATGCTTTCCATCTCATGTTTCGTACGAATTTTTCAGTTTGTTCTATTAATCTTTTTAAGTAGAACTGCGGGTTGGAAAATGGTATATTTTTTGTCGATTGTCTAAAATTAATTTCCTCCATTTTGAAATTCACCAGGCCACAGTGCTCAACTTGAGGAGCTATTATCAAAAATACTGCTAAAAACGCCTAATAAAATTCTTAGAGTGCTCAACCCCTTGGGGAGCAACATCTGTTAAAAATAGGATGATAAAAGGAAGTTTTAAAAAACAACAGATCTGTTTCGAGCCAGCGCTCTCGTCAGGATGGTTTTGGGGCGCCTACTGCCGGTGTTATATGGCCTGATGTCACTGTTTGCACGTGCGGATTGGCTGCACGTATTGTTCGGTTTTTTTTGGGGTTGTTTACAGTTCAGGGTGCGTTTGCTGACAACGATTTCCATTTGTGCCTGCAGTTGTTTACTATTTCTACTTTAGTATTTAGGGTTGCTAAGTATGGTTTGCATAGTATTAACCATTTTTCTGTTGAACATAGGTTGCATCTTTTTGAAATGTTGTTGTATGGTGATGCCCTTTTTATGATTTTCCAGGATATGTTATAGTTTTTTTTTTTGTCTTTAAGTCTCCAAATATATTTGCTCAGTTCTGTTTGGTTTTTGTATTTTTCTTTGTTGAATGACTTTATGGTTTGCGTATCTGGTTTTGAAGTGATTTTCAGTGATCCCTATGTATGTTTCTTTTTCATTTTCTGATGTCACAGTGGCTTGGTATACAATGTTGTTATAGAGGCATTGTTGCTTAAGGGACACTGTTCTTTTTTAGCACAATTGCAGGATTTCCTTTCTTCACCCTTCTTTGCTGTGTTGCTTTTCATTTTGTTGGATGAATCAATTATATTTTTAAGGTTAGGCATGCATGAATATGATAGTTGTTTGATGGTGTTCTTGTTGAATATTTTGGACAATTTGTGTTCTTTTGGGAAGGATGCTGTCAAAATTTTGAAAAATTCTTTTCCTACGTTTGTTTTTTACTCGTCCATCATATGGAGGGTTGTACCATGTGATTTTCCTTTTCCTGCTTTTTTTGTTTTTGTTCATGTTGTTATCTGGGTTGTATTGTAGTTTGTAGCTGTAACCACTTTTTTGCAATGCCTCTTGGTATTCTGCTGCTGCATTGTTGAATACTCTTTCATTATGTGACAGATTAGATAATCTCTTGTTTATGCCATTGGGTATGGTTTTTAGTATAGATGGTGGGTGGTTGCTATTGATGTTTACATAAATGGGTGTGTCATTCGGTTTCTTGTATGGTTTATATATATGTGTGGTTGTTGAGGTCAAGTGTTATGTCTAAGTAGTTCACTACCTTTTGTTTTGCTTCGATGGTGATTTTTAAGTTATGGTTGGAAAATTTTGCATAGTTCTTTTTTCTTGTTTTCAATGGTTCTTGGATTGTTGTTTAGCGCGGCGAGGCCGTCGTCTCTGTACAGTCCGACTTGCTTTCCGAGTTGCTTTTGGATGTTGGATAGTATAAACAGTCCGACTAGTTCACATGTTTCGGCACCGTCATACGATCCCATGGTCACATCAAATGTTGAGTTTTTATTCGTTTTCTTGATCCATGTATCATTTCTGCTGTAGAGTAAAGTTTTCTTGGTGTGGAAAATGATTTCCATTTCTGACCCTGATATATAAAAATGATTCATCCAACAAAATGAAAAGCAACACAGCAAAGAAGGGTGAAGAAAGGAAATCCTGCAATTGTGCTAAAAAAGAACAGTGTCCCTTAAAGCAACAAATGCCTCTATAACAACATTGTATACCAAGCCACTGTGACATCAGAAAATGAAAAAGAAACATACATAGGGATCACTGAAATCACTTCAAAACCAGATACGCAAACCATAAACAGTCATTCAATAAAGAAAAATACAAAAACCAAACAGACTGAGCAAATATATTTGGAGACTTAAAGACAAAAAAATAAACTATAACATATCCTGGAAAATCATAAAAAGGGCATCACCATACAACAACATTTCAAAAAGATGCAACCTATGTTCAACAGAAAAATGGTTAATACTATGCAAACCATACTTAGCAACCCTAAATACTAAAGTAGAAATAGTAAACAACTGCAGGCACAAATGGAAATCGTTGTCAGCAAACGCACCCTGAACTGTAAACAACCCCAAAAAAAAAAACGAACAATACGTGCAGCCAATCCGCACGTGCAAACAGTGACATCAGGCCATATAACACCGGCAGTAGGCGCCCCAAAAACCATCCTGACGAGAGCGCTGGCTCGAAACCGATCTGTTGGTGTTTTAAAACTTCCTTTTATCATCCTATTTGTGTGGATGCAGTCTCTTTGTCTGTTTGTCTGTCTGGGCTTCTGTTTCTCAGTGTGACTGTGTGTCTGTCTGTCTTTAATGATCACACAACACACACACACACACACACACACACACGCACACACACACACACATGTGCAAGTGAATGCAGTCTCATTGTTTGTGTGTCTGGGCTTCTGTGTCTCTGTGTGTCTGTCTTTAATGATCTCTCTCTCTCTCTCTCTCTCTCTCTCTCTCTCTCTCTCTCACACACACACACACACACACACACACACACACACACACACACATGCGCATGCGCGTGACTCAGCATCTCCGTCTTTAGTAATTTGCGGGGCAGAGGGGTAGGGAAGAGAAGGGGGCTGTGGCGACGAGTGAGCGGGGGCGAGGATGGGGTGGGGGGACAGATGGTGGTGGGGGTCGATGGCGCCGTATCCAGGATCGCCGTTTTTGAAATTGACAGCCTATGCCAACAAGTATTTACTAGCATTCCACGGCATCAATCCTCGTGGCTCTACCATGAATATCAGGTGTTGAAAATATATCACGAAAGGCATTACATAAACCTGACAGATGAGTTTTGCTTAAAATGTTCTAGAGAGGAAAAGCAGCCATGTGAATAAGATATGCGTAGAAACGCTCAAACCTTCTAATATCTTCTTCACATACTGTCGTATAAGTGTTGATTGGATTGGATTATTGAACCAGTTGGATGAGTTGATGCATCGTACTTTTACTTAGTAGGGGTGCTTTGCCTTTAATTGTTCGTAATTAAGGAATTTTTTGCATGTAATTGTACCCCCCCCCCCCCCCCCCCCCCCCCCAAAAAAAAAAAAAAAAAAGTTTGAAGTATACATATACGCATACATACATAGACACATTATATAATACATACACACACACTCACACACACACTCGCGCGCGCGCGCGCGCGCGCACACACACACACACACACACACACACACACACATATATTATTGTTTGGTCAATCAGTGGGTGATTGCATCTCTTAGGACATCCAAGGAAAGGTTGTTCTGCACAATTCTTAGCCGCTGACAATGCTTGGGTTATTGAACAGCAGAGCTGACCCACTCAGACTGTTCCATATCTTTTGATCTCCCTTGCATCCTTAAATGGATCCTCAAGCATAGGCTCAAAGATGGTCTTTTACATTTTATACTGCTTGCGTAATGTTTTTAGTTTTCAACAACTTTTTTCCTCTCTCCACACTTTCGTTTTGTTTAATTCTACTACCTTTCGCTGGCTGCTTTGGGGATGCTGTTGGATTCTTTTTCGAACCCTTGGCGGTCGGAACACCACAGAATTATGGACTGTGGTGTGTCTCTATCTGACGCCAAGCGGAAAGACATGATCAGTCGTGTCTCCCTGTTGAGTCCGATCCAGCGGACGATAAGACCTCGGAGCAGGCGATATATATAGATAGATCTGTCTTCGAAAGGAATTGCAATAGTTTTTCATGCAGCTAGCGAAAGGTTTTAATATATCTCATGCA
>JADBJO010001570.1:130000-137500 GCA_016801955.1 Conus betulinus | reverse complement strand
TGGAGAAAGACAGAGAGAAGCTATTTCTGCTTCCGACTGGCACTAAATTGGATAAGCGCCGGTCAAACGTGGACAGGGGAATGTCTGTGTGGAGGACTGGGGGTAGAGGAGGGGGGGTGGAAGGTCAAAGGGGTGGGAGTAGGAGAAGGGGTAGGGGGGGGTCAGAGAGAAAAATAGGGTGGGGTAAGGTCTCGCTAACATTTCCTCGACATTTGTTTAACGTCGAGGGACTCAGTTTCAATTTCATCAATGAGGCGTCACTGCGTGCGGACTAGTCCATTAAGGTACACAACCGCTAAGTTTTGAGACCACACTGCCTATGATTTTTAAGCTGATGGATAAATGAATAAACACCCTAAGATGAGAGAAATGAAAGAAGAGGGTCTGGTGGGTGCGACTTAGCAGATGTCTGACCTACGCATTAGCCCAACGCGCTGGTCAGACCTTGAGTGCCTGCCTAACATTGGTTGTGTCTTTTTTTTTTTTCTTTTAAGGGAAACTAAGCAGGCAACCGCCATCCGACGCTGGCATTCACGAACACACGGGAAAAAAAAAAATTTGTCTGTTCTGACAGTAGGTCTTGTCCTTCTTCTTCCTTGTAGCGGCCTTTTCGGCTGGAACACCCCCAGGAGAGGAACGACAACATTAAGGGATGGCTGTGTACCTGATTTAAATTTCAAGGAGTTTGGGTTCTGTCTGCGGCTTGCCCAGCCCGTGGATCAACTGGTTGACAGCCACGCTTGCAAGTTATTTTCTGCCCAGATTGGTTCTTGGTCTCTGTCCATGTGTCTGTCTTTGTCTGTCTCTCTCTGTGTCTGTCTCTCTTCCCCTCTCTCTTTCTTTCAGTTTCTCTCCTTATTTCACACACACACACACACACACACACACACACACACACACACACACACACACACACACACACACACACATACACACACACAAGCACGCACGCATGCATGCATGCACGCACGCACACATAAAAACATTCACGCACTTATTCACACACACACACACACACACACACACACACACACACACACACACACACACGTGCGCGCGCTAACACATACTAACAAACTCATCCACGCACACACACACGCACGCACGCACGCACGCACGCCACGCACGCGCACACATTCACGCACGAACTTACACACACGTGCGCGCACACGTATACCGTACACATGCACACAGACACACACACACACACACACACACACACACACACACACACACACACACACACACACACACACATGGGTTAAAAGTAAATAAGAATGTAACTGTCATGTATTTTGACCATATCTCAATTTATCACATCTTTGCCTACTGCCGCGCACTGCTATTTGATGTTGTACATATTTTCGTGTAGCTTTGAACAAAAATAGCAGACTTCAGCACACTCTATAATGTAACCAAGCAATCTTGTCGACCTACAAGTAACATATCACTTCTTTCTTTAATTGACTTTCTGAAATAAAAGAAACAGCAAGCACTTGTCAGTATTGACTAGTTGATAACCTATCAGCAGGAATAAGAAATAGAAGCAATAGAAATGAAATCGTGATATACCTATATACATTATGACTGAGGAGTGTTCAAAGCACATCGAAGCTCTGTATACGCTCCTGTTCATGGTAGCAGTAACTATGAACCTGATTCCGTCCAGGGCAGATCAATGCGGCAGGACAGGGATGGGCTGCGTCGCCTATAATGCCGTGTTTAGACGCGGCCAATCTCTACCACTTTATTGCCCTGATGCTGCCTCATTTCATTTCTAACCTTATATTCAACACATTTATTCTTGCTTCATGTTTTCGGTAATAGACGTGAGACCAAGAGAGAGTACCCTTTAGGTACCCTGTTCATTTGTTATTCGGTTTGGTTTTCTTGCCATCAGTATCTTCTGGGTTTTCATGGGGGAGCTCTTTCTCTTGCTGTCTTTCTGTGGCGACAGATCCTGATGAACATCGACTTAGGATTTAGTCAGTTAGGCAAACGTTTTTCCTGTATTGTCACAGAAAGGAAAAGACAACTCCACTGACAACCCGCACCACAAACAATTCATCAGTAAAGATTTTTGTCCGTTTTTACGCAGTCAGGGGAAGGTTACAGTTTGGGTAAGGACTTGGCGTAATTACGAAAATGTTTGGGTTTGGGTGACAGTCGGATCATTACGAGGGTAAAGGTTGGAAACATGCATTCCCAGAGAGTTGGAAAGTTCGCTTGTGTTTTTATCAACGTTCCCATATCCAGTTCATAATCACAGAGAGCTGGTCAGTCAGAAAGCACGACTCTACTTGAATGAGAGCCGCTGTGGGTGGTTCAGAAGTAAAGGAACCTACTACTTCAAAAAAGAACACTCTCATGTTGTCAGTATGGCAACAGTAAATTACCATTACAGCTGTTTTTTTGCCCAGTATTGTACGAAAAAGGTAATTATGGCGTAAACATGTTCATTTGATAACAATCATGTTTTTTTTTTTGATTTGTCAAATTTGTGAGACATGACATGTAATAAATCAAAAACAAATAACCAGCCAACCAACTAACCAACAAACCAGTCAGCCAACCAGTTAACCATTCAACCAACCAGCCAACTACCCGAACTCATACACACCTACGACACACACAAAAAAAATCGTGCATTCTGTGCCTTTCTACAGCAGTGGATTCATCCGCGCGATGATAAAAAGAAATACCAGTGTGCATGCACAAACTTGTAGTTACCTGTTTTCATAAAACATACTTATCATTTTCACGGTGACTACATTTGACCACCATATCAGGCCCCAAAGCATGGAAACAAATGACCAGAAAGCGCCACATCACTGAAATTGACTGTTTGACCTCAGAAGCAGTAGAGGTCACCATTGAGATGACTTTTCAAAGCTTGAAAGTTGCCACACTGCCTACAGCACGCCTCACAAGGCTCAATATCACACTGAAGCGTTGTGCACGTTCCTATACAGAATACTTGCCTAATTTATCTTCTATGTTCCACCGTCACAGGGGAACCCTAGACGCACATTCCTTGGACATCATGTGCATTATCGATAAAAGACTGCTGCTGGCCTTTGTCCTCAATTTCCAGGACGTACTTCTTTGTTCACAGTGAGTTTTCGACAACACTGCTCTTGTACAGACGTTAAAAATACAGCACAAAATATTTTTTGAAAGTAACGGCTAAAAATCTAGATGACATTCTATACTTTCCCTTAGCTTCCTCATGAACCAAGAGCAAAAACAGAATCATCGGACCGCCGAAGAAAGGAACGCAAACAAGTTACAAAACAAAACAACGTTCTTCGACCTATCAGGTCTTCATCAGCCAGAACAAATAACATCCGAAGAATGAATACGAAGGACAAACAGACAGTCAAGATTCCCTTCGATGATCCAGATGCATGCAGATGCTCTCTCTTAGATGACCCTATTGTGTGAATCACTCACAGGTCAGTACTCAGTCTCCTATATCAGAAGAAAAGTGAGCATTCTTAGACGCCAAACAAAAGGAGAACGGCAAAAAGATGGTGACGTGCGTCACGCGTCGAAAAAAAAAAAAAAAACGCAACCATGCTCAGAATTGAGTGTGTGTGTGAGAAAGAACGCAAAAGGGTTGTTTCCTGTTTTCTACAGATACTTAATTGGATCAACGTCAGTGGGAAGAGAGGAGGAGGGGATGGAGGGGGGATAGAAAGAGTGGAGGGGTGGAAGGATGGGGGCGCGGGAGGTGAAAGGGATCAGAGTCTCGCTAACAATTTCTTCGACGTCCTCTCTCATTGTACTCTGAGGGATACATTAGGGGGAGGTAAACATGCAGAGTGGTCCTCCGACTCTCTGTCGTTCATAAAACAACAGGAAAGACAGCCTCAGTTCTCCTACTAGGCCTTGTCCTCTCTTGCCTCTTCGTTTCTGTTCAGCATTGTAATAATGAAGATCATTCGAAAGCAAGACATCGTAGAAGAGCTGACGAACTTTTACTCAGCATCTGCTTTTCAACAACGGTTACCTAAACACATACGACACTATAAGTCTGAATAGCCACAGGAGGGTAATGAAGCATTCAGGGATGCTTGCGTTCCTGTGGCATATTGGGAAATGCTTGTACCTACGTCCTCTCTGTCTTGCCCTGACTATGGAAATAAGTAGGTTGAAGTCCATGCTTAGTTTTTGCCTGGTCTGGTCCTCTGTCTGTCTGTCTGTCTGTGTGTGTGTGTGTGTGTGTGTGTGTGTGTGTGTCTGTCTGTGTCTCTCTCTCTCTCTCTCTCTCTCTCTCTCTCTCTCTCTCTCTCTCTCTCTCTCTGTACATGTGTGTGTGTGTGTGTGTGTGTGTGTGTGTGTGTGTGTGTGTGTGTGTGTGTGTGTGATACACGCGACCATGCAGATAGACACCCAAATCACTAATCTGCTGGTATGTTGCAACAAATGCAGACTGTGACCATTTTACTGTAGCGAAAGTTGTACGCAGGCCAGTTTGACCATGATGTAGACATGATCATGCGGCTTGCTCTGGCTGCGTTTCCAGTCGAGGCTCAGAACACGCTAATCGTATTTCAACAAAAATGGTGTTTTCCTTACAATGTTTCTCTTCTGTGAATGTTCCTTCAACAATAACAAGTTCGACGTTCATGACAGGAAGCGGATAAATCCTCATAAACATTTTTTTTTTTAAGTTATCTTCTGGATTTCAAGCCCAAATGTAGTTTGCAAGTTATTTTATTGATTGACTGATTGATTGATTAATGGATGGATTGATTGATTAATTGAAAGAGAGGTATTCAAGGTAAATAAGACACTTTTTAAAGTATGACTATGTCTTTTGTGATGCAGGCTTAAACACAGAGGTTATATTTGCGTCTTTGTTTATTTACTTGGTTGCAAGAACGTGCATCGTATTCCTTTGTAGAATTTTTGGCCATTTATTAATTCATCACTAAGGTAGTATTAAACTGAGGTTGAAATTAAAAGACGCTTTAAGGAAAGTTAGTATGCTGCCAAGCGAAGAAAACAAATAGATTACAGGACAAACGCGATGCGTTTCAATCTCTTCATCTTCTTCAGGCAAGACAAACAGCATTCAGGACGATGAAAACGAAGCATGATGATCACCTGTCTCCTAAACATGGCGCGCAACGGGTGTGAAATGGAAACGAAGCTGCTCGGAAGGGGGAATTCAATCAAACAAGGGGACTTACCCTGCTAACTTAGTTTCAAAGCAAAGGAAGATGGCAGACATTCACGACACTAAGACTTGGAGGTAATACTAACGTACAGAATCATAATGAAAAAGTACAACCACACCTGGAAACTGTTGACTATCACAGACATCAGTCTACTTTTTCGATGTTATCTCCCTTGGTGAGGCTTTTCCAAATGTGCAAGGCACCGGGCCAGAATGCACAAAAAAAAAAAAAAAAAAAAAAAAAAAAAAAACAACTGTCTGTCACCTGTTTGCGAATGCACGACGCGCGCATCAAGCATGAGAAACTGCACGCATGTTGAGGCATGCTGCTGGATCTGATTCTCTCTTCTGATGCTGGCTTCCAGTCTGCAGTGGCCTTAGGGTCCACTGATTTGCCGTGACAAGTGTGTAACGGAAACAAGAGCTCTTTAGAGGATTATGTTTGACAAGAAGATCGCCAACGAGGATCGAAATGTTTTGCATTTATGTTTTCGTTCCGATCCACTTTGTCTCTCTACCCTCCACATCCAGCCCAGTCGCTTCTCTATGATATGTGATCATGAACAGAAAAAAAAAAAAAACATGAAGAAATTAAAGAAACAAGAAATAGAGGGGAAAAGATCAGACACGAGAGAAAAAACAAATAGTAAATAATGTACGAACGGCATTCGATCTTTCTCAATACCTTCTTCATGAATCATATCGCATAAACAGCTTATTCTAGCAGTTGGGCTGCCGGTATTTTTTTTTCCACACACACATGTCCAGAACGTTTCAGAACATCATGTGACATTTCCAACCCTTTCTGATTGTCCCAACTGGGAAAAGGCCCTCTTCCCCATAAAGCACACGTGTGACATTTAATTATTATCACCGGGGATCCCCCCCCCCCCAAAAAAAAAAAAAAAAAAAAAAAAAAAAAAAAAAAAAAAGGAAAAAGAAGAAAGGGGGTACGGAGAAGGGTAGGGTAAGGGGAGATGCAGAGACGTGAAGGTGTGTGTGTGTGTGTGGGGGGGGGGGGAAGATAAAGGGGTTGAGTAGGGTGCGAGAATTCATATGCTGCCACATTCTACAGAGAGTTTACTGGAGGGTCATGTGATGTCATAGGATGATGATAATTGTGCAGGTGCGTCTTCCCCTGACCTGTCCCTGCCTCATTTTCTGACGTTTCCTTGCAGTGTGAATCACTCAGTGTCTGCATAGCAGGCCCCCCCCTGGTCAAAATAGATTCACAGACAGCGAACAGAAGGGTGACGTCGTGTTTCACGGAAGAAAGAAAGAAACGAACACAACACACACACACACACACACACACACACACACACACACACACACACACGTTTTATGTTGAGTTCTGGAAGAAACAAAAGAACGAAAGCACATCCAAGCTCAAATTTTATGCCACAGTTACTACCGAATACAAAGCGGCTTATTTGGAGCAACACACTGACACAGATTGCAGACGAGCACTAACTAGATTACGAATAAGTGCCCATGAACTCCAAATTGAGAGGGGCCGTTATACCAACACTGACAGAGAAAACAGATTACAAATCACAGGACAAACACGATGCGTTGTAATCTCTTGATCTTCTTCAGGCAAAACAAACAGCATCCAAGACGATGAAAACGAAGCATGATGATCACCTGTCTCCTAAACATTGGCGCGCAACGGGTGTGAAATGGAAAGGGGAATTCAGTCAAACAAGGGGACTTACCCTGCTAACTTAGTTTCAAAGCAAAGGAAGATGGCGGACATTCACGACACTAAGACTTGGAGGTAATACTAACGTACAGAATCATAATGAAAAAGTACAACCACACACTGGAACTGTTGACTATCACAGACATCAGTCTACTTTTTCGATGTTATCTCCCTTGGTGAGGCTTTTTCCAAATGCGCAAGGCATGGGGCCAAAATGCACACACACACACAAAAAACTGTCACCTGTTTGCGAATGCACGACGCGCGCATCAAGCATGAGAAACTGCACGCATGTTGAGGCATGCTGCTGGATCTAATTCTCTCTTCTGATGCTGGCTTCCAGTCTGCAGTGGCCTTAGGGTCCACTGATTTGCCGTGACAAGTGTGTAACGGAAACAAGAGCTCTTTAGAGGATTATGTTTGACAAGAAGATCGCCAATCGAGGATCGAAATGTTTGCATTTATGTTTCGTTCCGATCCACTTTGTCTCTCTACCCTCCACATCCAGCCCAGTCGCTTTTTCTATGATACGTGATCATGAACAGAAAAAAAAAAAAAAAACATGCAGAAATTAAAGAAACAAGAAATAGAGGGGAAAAGATCAGACACG
>JADBJO010001570.1:120000-122500 GCA_016801955.1 Conus betulinus | reverse complement strand
CATGCATCGATGATATGTGTAGAATATGTAAATGGTGAGCAAGTGCTCTATTGATCATGTTCTGCAGTTTTTCTCCACGTTTTCTCTTGTTGTCACACACACTTACGCACAATACAAACACACACACACATACACATACACACAGATATATTTTTATGTATATACACACTCTTACGCACAATACAAACACACGCACATACACACACACACACACACACACACACACACACACACACACACACACACACACACACACACAGAGGGGAGAGAGAGAGAGAGAGAGGAGAGAGAGAGAGAGAGAGAGAGAGAGAGAGAGAGAGAGAGAGAGACTGATCAACACAATGCCCTCCCAGTATAGTGCTACTCTCATTCATCATTTACAACAGAGAGTATCACTGTAATCGCCCAGAGAGCTGTGCAAAATGGAAGTCTGATTGACAACAGCTGTCTGAGGGGACTGCAGGGTGCCAGGTACCACTGGACCGTCAAATAACAAGACAGGAGGATGAACCCCAGATAATGAATTAGATGTGGATCCAGTGCAGTGAAAACTGACACTGCTTCCCTCCCTCGGCATAGGCTGATGGTCAGGTATGGAGCAGGCTTACTCCCTGGTAACCTTTGTGTCAGCTGAGTTTTCAGCTGGGAGTTCCTTTTCTGGTAGAACGCTTTGTCACAGGCTCTTGACCCCACGTGAATGAAACTGGCCTGAATACAGCAACCTACCAGCGCCTTGTGAGCCTGTGCTAATTCATACAGAGTGGACACATTGGAACATTAATTAAGCATGTGTTAATGATAATTATGCTGCTAACACTGTGTGCTTTTGGACAGTGCAGCATTCGCAGTTGAAAAGATAAGTAAAAAGATATCTTAAATAAATGTTAGCGAACCGCCCAGAGAAATGTGAACAAACGAGTCACAAGACAAAACACAGCGACCTCTTAGGTCTTCTTCAGGTAAGATACAAACGAATAAGTGAATTTTCGTTGTTCTGTTCGTTTGTGTCTCACCTGAAGAAGACCTAAGAGATCGAAACGCGTAGTGTTTTGTCATGTGACTCGTTTGCCAATGTTTCTCTGGGCTGTTCGCTAACATTTATTTAAGATTTGTTTACATTTCCGCCTGCAGTCGTCTCACTTTGCAACTAAAAAAGATAAACAAACCACAAACCAGCGAACCAACCAACCAACAAACAAACAAGCAAGCAAACAACAAAGTGTGTCTGCGTGTGATTGAAAAGTTGTTTGAGTGTATCTACCTCTGAACCGTAACTTATCATTGTCAACTCCTCCTCCCCTTCTTTTAGTTTCCTGGAATTGTTGTGTAGTTTTCCTGTCTGACCAAAACTTCTCTTATAGCAGCACTTCTCCACACACCCACCCCTTTCCTTCTGTTTTGCTGCCAGATCCACTGTCGCTACTCCGGTTCATCCTTCCCTCTCACTCCCAGAATCGTCGCTGCGGTCCGTAGTGTAAATCACCACAGACTGACTCTGAAAAAAGGATGGAAGATAACAAGACGTGGGCGTTAGAGCTTGCCATATGCGTCAGGAGAAACGCACAACTTCGCGCGAACTGTTCATGTGATGGGGGATGAATGTTTTTACCTCCAGCGGACGCCAAGTGTGATCAACGTCAAGGGAAGTAACAAGGCTAAGAGGCAATATTTTCTTGTTTGCTCGACAATGGCCTCGTTGTTTCACTCGGCATATATATCCGGGAATGTGAGACCTGACCAGAGGAAATGTTTTCTCTATTCTGACATTGGCAAACGTTAGAAAAAAAACATCCCCATCCTCACCACACCTTGTACTCTCTTGCCTCTGGTTGTTCTTTTAATAGGAATGAATTTTCAGTGTTCGAACGTTGTCATTTTAGTAGTAAGAGTCGTGCACGCATTAGTAAGAACGAGGTGTAACAACCTTAGGTGTTTGTTCAATCGTCTGCTTAATCTCTCTCTCTCTCCCTCCCTCCTCCCTCTCTCTCTCTCTCTCTCTCTCTCTCTCTCTCTCTCTCTCTCTCTCTCTAAAGCTCTCTCTCACACACACACACACACACACACACACACACACACACACACACACACACACACACACACACACACACACACACGCTTAGAGAGCAAGAGAGAGAGAGAGAGAGAGAGAGAGAGAGAGAGAGAGAGAGAGAGAGAGAATCGACGAAAGATGTGTGTTCCCAATGAGTCTCTGTGACAATCACGGGGAAGACAAATCTGGTGGTGCAAATTGTAAGTGCCAGAGTCCAGAGGGGACAGTCGGCAAGGGAAAGCTGCATGCTTCCAGCAGGAACATTACTGGATTAGTGTGTAGGAGACATGCGGAGGACTCAGTATCTCAATTCCAGTTCTGTTTCTTCCTGTCAGTGGCGATGGGATAAAGTGAGGTTGTTTGCGTTCATGTTTCCACTTAAGCTCTTCTCGTTCCCTCGTTAGGTGCTTGAAGCTTTACATACCTGCATTATTCCGTCTCCTCTGCTCA
>JADBJO010001570.1:107500-110000 GCA_016801955.1 Conus betulinus | reverse complement strand
GACTCAGCACCACAACGCCTCTCCAGAACAGTATTATTCTCATCCAGAAGTCGTCACAGACAGTCTAATGGTTGACACCAGGTGAGCTGTGCAAAATGCCAGTCTGGCTGACAACAGCTGTCTGACTGGACTGCAGATATGGAACAGGTCTGCTCCCTGGTAAACCCCTGTATCAGTTCAGTTTTTCAACTGGTAGGTCCTTTTCTGGCAGAACGCCAAGCCATAGACTCAACACCACATGAATAAAACTGGTTTTAAAAAGGCCAGATAATGCGATTATTGTGTAGGTCATTTGGTAACAATGCAGTTTGAATAGACGGACATCACCCTGCTTCTGTGAAAAAAGGAAGTTTCCTTTATGTGACAAAGAAGACTCTGTCGTTGTACTTAGGTTTGACAAATTGGTTCAATGGTAGATGTCAATACGGATAGTGGAAATCTGCATCATTTGTGGGCACGTTGTGTTTTCTATGCTATAGCTGGAGCTCAGGGGTATGGGACTGAAAAGTCTAGCAGTAAAGAGAAAAGGGGATCATATGAGTCGTGTGTTGCACATAATGTAAGCAAACATTGGAGCTGTCTAAGGTCATGGACAGTGTGTGACTTATGAGTTGAACTGTACCATGAATTTGCTTCACCAAGGGCTGATGTTCTGGTAAATGTTACATGTCGCTTTGTGTGTAGAAGAGAACATATAATAGCTGGGGCCTACTTCGTAGCTATGGACTCTGGCCTGAATATAGCAACCAACTTATGCCTTGTGAACCTATCCTAATCGGTATATAAATTTCAATGAAATGGATCAAAATAATTGTCTTATTGCATTATGTGTTTTTTTTTATGCAAGCAGCATCTGTTGTTGACTAGACCTGTGATAAGGGAGAAAACAAATGAGAACAAACAATGACGTATGTATGCGCATGAGTGCACAGTAGCTGGACGTAGCTGTGTTGGTGATGTGAGTAATGTTTTGTGAACATCCTACCACAACTTCTCCAACATGCATTTCTGCACCCATCCTCCCCTCCCCTCTTCTTCCAATGTCCCTCCAGATCCCCCGTTGCCATGCCTGCTCACTCTTCCACACAATCACAAATCTGTCGCCTTGGCCCGTAGCCTTCAAATCACACAGACTAACTCCTAGTGAAAACAGACGCAAAGCACAATCAGTTCACTACAGTGATGCGTGAGGGTTTGTGATATGTGTCAGGAGAAAAGCACAACATCACATGAACTGTTTGTGTTGTGTGTGGGGGTGCGGGTGGAGGTGGGAGTGGTTGTTTTTGCCTCCAGCGCACGCCAAGTGTGATCAATGTCAAGGGGACGTAACAAGATTAAACGGCATTATTTTCTTGTTTCTTTGACAATTCCCTCGTTTTTTTTCATGCCCTATACTTAGGAACTGGACAATACATTTTCCCTAACTTTGACATGTACAAACAACAAGAAGGAGATTCCCCGTCCCTAGCCAAAACCTGCACTCTACATTCCTTCAAGCGCTGTGACAAATGCACGGAGCACTAATGCGTGCAAACGTGGATTAGCAAGACCTCGAGGGAACGAAAGGGAAGGTCGTGTGCTTCTGAGAGAGGGATGGCTGGATTCGTGTTCGTGAGTATTTCAGGGCAGCTGTCAGGTCAGCTGGATTTCTATTTCCTCATGTCAATAGAGAAAATGTGTGAAAGCTAGGATTCATGCTTGTCTTGCACCTCCCTCATCCACACACACACACACACACACACGCACACACGCACACACACACACACACACACACACACACACACACACACACACACACACACACACACACACACACACACACACACGCTGCTCTCTCTCTCTCTCACTCTCTCTCTCTCTCTCTCTCTCTCTCTCTCTCTCTCTCTCTCTCTCTCTCTCCTTAATCTGAATAAATATTCGCATTCGCATTCTCTCTCTCTCTCTCTCTCTCTCTCTCTCTCTCTCTCTCTCTCTCTCTCTCCTCTCCTCTCTCTCTCTCTCTCTCTCTTTCTTTCTTTCTCTCTCTTCCCCATTATTTGCTGTATGTACAGTGAGAGACTCTGGCAATATCTCAGTTGCTCACTCCATTCCGCTACCGTCCCCCCCCCCCCCCCCCCCCCCCCCCCACCTTCTCATGTCAGATTGTCTGATAAACCTTCTGAGCAAGTGATCCAGCAAGGGGAAAGCAAATCAGAGCCTGCAGTTAGCATCTGTCTTATACAATTACCTGAAAATTATTGGGTGTTATTGCTCGTCTTGTTTTGAAAACGGAATAAAATTGCTCAAACTAACTTTTGGAACATAGCTGTTTTTGTTCTCAAGTTTGTTTCTTACTTTGGCAGATATTGACATGGTATCACAGCATATATAACTTCGCAGAGATCTTCATGCATTTCTTTCTTTGTTTTATTATTTCGTTTTTTTTTTTTTACTGTAATGACATGATGAGAATTTTAGTGTGTAATCCTTCACATATATATTAATTCGTGCATCAGTTTAT
>JADBJO010001570.1:97500-102500 GCA_016801955.1 Conus betulinus | reverse complement strand
ACCCCCTGTTCTATAAGAACTGGGAGTACAAAAAAGCATGTGTATGCGCATATGTGAATGGAGGGTGGTTAGAGTGTAGCTGTGTTTGTCCTGTACCTAATCTAAAACACACAAAAAATGTCAACTCATCGCATTACACGCCTTCCTTTTTTCTACTGTTGTAGTTTTCTTATGCTATCCAACTTCTCCAAACAGAAACATTCCTACCCCCCACCCTGACCCTTTTCTTCTGCTAAACTCCCACATCCCTCTTGTTACTCCTACTCGCTCTTCAATCCAATCACAGAATATGTCGCCGTAAGTCCATTGTGCAAATCACCGCAGACTGACCCCTGGTGGTGAAAACAGATGGACAGTGTTGTCAGTTAACAAAGCGGATGGATTAGATCTTGCGATGTGTGTCAGGAGAAAACCACAACTTCGCATGACCTGTTTGTGTGGTGGTGACGGGGGGGGGGGTAGGGGGGAGAGGAGAGGGTAGGTTGGTTGGGGGGGGGGGGGGGGGGCAGCAGAGTAAGGGCTGTATATTGCTTTTGCCTCCGATGCATGCCCAGTATGATGATCAATGTCAAGGGGACGTAACCAGATTGAACAGCAACGTTTTCTTGTTTGCAGGACAATTCCCTTGTTGTTTTACACAGTCTGTAGGCATACTATTGGGAACTGAGCGGGCGAATCGGTCCCTGACTCTGATATACGCGAGCAAAAGGAAAGGGTATTGATCTCATTCTCCCGCTGCCTGTACTTTTCAACCCTCTCTGTAGTTTTTCGTGCGTGTGTGTGTGTGTGTGTGTGTGTGCGTGTGTGTGTGTGTGTTACATCAATATCTGTAAACTGGAATACGTTGTAGGCTTTTTCAATACATTACTTTAACAGTACCTCTACAGATGTTTTAAAAGTCATTTTCAGATGTGAAAATACCATTTGAAAAAACAAAAGTACTATTTTCCTGTTTCAACATTGCTGTTCTGTTTAAAGAGATCATCTACATTATTTCCATTGTAATACGTGAGTCTGTTAAATCTCATGACTTCATAGAAAACCAATGAAACAGTCAACAAGAGACATGTGTTCCACGTGAGGCTGTGTGACAAACACGGGACACAAACTCGTGCAAACTGGTTGGGCCAGCCGCCGAGAGGGGAGAGGCGGTAAGAAAAGGTGTGTGCCTTCAGCAGAAACATGATCAGATTAGTGTGGAGAGGATGTGTGAGAAAGACTCAATGTCTGCATTCAATTTCTGTTTCTTCCTATTAATGGCGATGAAGCGAGGTGTGGTTTACACGTCCACGTTTCCACTTACGCTCTTCCCCTTTCCTCACTGTGAGGTGCCTGAAACTTACATACCTGTATTTTACTTCATCTATACTTAGGAAACTCTCACCAATACCTCAGCCTACCAGTCTTCTGTACTTCACCAACACTCCCACCCGCCCCTGTTCCCTCTTCCGGGAGGTACCCGTAAAGTCGACAGCTCATTGCGTCGACAGCTCGTTGCGTCGACAGGATGTGTAGAGGATGTAGTCTGGGTATAGATACAGGATACTGTGTAGAGGATGTAGTCTGGATATACAGGATGTAGTTTAGAGGATATAGTCAGGGTATAGATACAGGATGTAGTTTAGAGGATGCAGTCTGGCTATAGATACAGGATGTAGTTTAGAGGATGTAGTCTAAGTATAGATACAGGATGTTGTGCAGAGATCTGGTCCATGTCATTGCGTCGACAGCTCATCGCGTCGACAGCTCATTGCGTCGACAGCTCATCGCGTCGACAGCTCATTGCGTCGACAGCTCATACACATTTTAGGATCGTCGACGCGATGAGCTGTCGACGCAATGAGCTGTCGACGCGATGAGCTGTCGACGCAATGACATGGACCCCCCCTCTTCCAGCGTAATCCACGTCATAGTGAGCCAGCAGGAAGAATGAAAAAGATGACTGCACGCAGGTGGCATTTTTCTGTAATCCAATGAATTGTTGGTAATAGTGTTCCTGCTGCACAGTATGAACGAAACTTACGGTAACGGTAACTAAATGTTCATAGGTTGCAGGTGTCATTAAAGGGACTGCAGAACCGTCCCTTCTCGACAGTAAACACGACGGCAAGAACAGCAAGAGTTGTAGCAACAGCAGGGACAGCAGCCGCAGCTGCAACAGCAAGAACAACAACAACAACAACAACAACAACAGCAAAAACAACAACAAAGGCAAGTATGCTGTTAGTGGCTGACTTGATTATGAACTGGTGATGTGCTTCTTTTATTTAAATTGTATACACCACACTAAGATCCCGTGCCTCACTCTACCCCTCATCCCCTCTCCTGTCTCATATCCTTCCTCAATCTTACACCCAACATATCATCCCCAGCATCAGCTTTTCCCTGGGTGATTCACAGACAGACATACACGAGTGTTTGTGGAAGTCGATCTCATGAAGAAACTAGAATAGGTCACTGCTCCACCAGCCCTGTGAATTACGAATATTTCATTGATCAGGGTCAGCCCTTTTCAGTTGGAGGCTGAGTCCCTACATTGCTGAGATTCAAACATGTCAAATATGAATCAAAAGATAATCAACACTGCCCGTACGTGCACGCGCGAACACACACACACACACACACACACACACACACACACACACACACACACACACACACACACACACACACATACATACACACACACACACACACACACACACACAAGCACGCACGCACGCGCACGCGCGCGTGCGCGGACAAACACATACACACACGCAAGCATGCACACACACACACACACACACACACACACACACACACACACACACACACACACACACACACACACACACACACACACACACACACACACACACACACACACACACACACACTGGCACATGTGAGCATGAAATGTGCACACACACACACACACGCACGCTCGCGCGCGCGCACGCACACACACGGACACAAGCATACAAGCATGCACACACACACACACACACACACACACACACACACACACACACACACACACACACACACACACACACGCTGGCACATGTGAGCATGAAATGTGCGCACACACACAGACACACACAGACACAGACACACACAGACACACACACACACACACACACACACACACACACACACACACACACGCACGCACGCACGCACGCACACACACACACACACACACACACACACACACACACACACACACACACACACACACACACACACACACACACACACACTTGTAGTCTCCAACACACAGACTGATTCAGCACAATGCCCTTCCAGTATACTGCTATCTTCATCCATCATTAATCACAGGGATATACCTCTGTTGTCGCCCAGACAGCTGTACAAAATGGAAGTCTGACTGACAGCAGTTGTCTGAGGGGACTGCAGGGTGAAAGGTACTACGGGACTGTCACACAACAAGACATGGGGAAGGACACCAGATCATGGATTAGATGTGGATCGAAGGAAGACCATCACTGCTTTCCCCTCCCTCACCACATTCTGATGTTCAGGCATGGAAGAGGCTTGCACTCTAAAAAAAACAACAACAACAACAACAAATGTTTTGTGTCAATTCAGTTTTCAGCCGGAACTTCCCTTCCTGGCAGAACGCCACTTAATAGAATCTGGACCCCACGACACTGAAACTGCTCTGAACTCAGCAGTTTGTCGATGCCTCGTGACTCCGCGCTGGTTCATACACACCACACATACTGAAATATCAATGAAACAGATCGATATTAATTATCCTACCAGCACTTTAAGTTTTCATGCCAGTGCAACATTTGCAGTCAAAAACATTTGTCTTGAGAGAGAGAAAAAAAGAAAAGGTGAGAACCAACAAAAACGCATATGTGTGCATGAGTGGAGAGTGGCTAGGATGCTCCTGTGTTTGTGCTGTGACTATTTTTTTTTAAACTCTCCCACCCCCCACCCCCACCTACCCATCTCGACCCCCCCCCCCACCCCCCTTTCTTTCTTTTTTTTTTTTTAGTTCTGCTCTTGTTGTAGTTTTGTTGTGTGACTGCAACTTCTTCCAAAGGGTACATTTGAACACCAACCGCGCCCCCTCTCTTCTGTTGTGTTACCAGATCCTGTGTAGCTTCTACTCCTGCTCGCAGTTCCATTCGATCACAGAATCTGTCGCCTAGTTCGTAGTGTACATCAGACTAACTCCTGTTGAAAACATACGGGAAGTGTGATCAGTTAGCAAGACGGATGCGTTAGGGATTGTACTCAGAATCTGTCGCCTAGTTCGTAGTGTAAATCAGACTAACTCCTGTTGAAAACATACGGGAAGTGTGATCAGTTAGCAAGACGGATGCGTTAGGGTTTGTACACAGAATCTGTCGCCTAGTTCGTAGTGTAAACCAGACGAACTCCTAGTGAAAACATATGGAAAGGGCGGTCAGTTCACAAGACAGGCGCGTTAGGGTTTGCGACATGCGTCAGGAGAACAACATAGCCTCGCACAAACTGTTTGTGTGCCGGGCGATGACTGTTTTTGCCTCCGGTGCGCGCCAAGTGTGATCCATGTCAAGGGGACGTAACAAGATCAAATGGCAATACTTTCTCGTTTGCTCGATAACTCCCTTGCTGCTTCTCACTGTATCTAGGGTCCGTGTTTAGGAATTACAGAGAAGAATTGTTCCCCGACTCTGGCATCTACAAACAACAGGAAATAGTATTATATATCCCCCGTCTTCGCCAAACTTGTACTCGTCCTGTCTCTTGGTGCTCTGACAATAGAAATGAATTGTCAGTGTTCCAACTTTGATTTGATTTGTGTTTTAAAACAAGCGCACGTTACAATATGAACAAGGGGCATATGAAATATAACAGCCTACAGTGTCTGTCAGGTGTCAGTAACCCCCCTCTCTCTCTCTCTCTCTCTCTCTCTCTCTCTCTCTCTCTATCTATCTATCTATCTATCTCTCGCTCTAAGTGTTTGCGTGCATGTGTGTTTATGTAAGTGTGCGTGCGTG
>JADBJO010001570.1:90000-92500 GCA_016801955.1 Conus betulinus | reverse complement strand
TTTTTGGTGTCCATTTAACAAGACGTTTTCAGAATCACGTTCTGTCTTTTCTCACCCGTCAACTATCAAAGGGAGTATCTGCGTTGTCACCTAGAGAGCCACCTAAAACGAAAGTCTGATTGACAAGACTAGTCTGTTGGGAGGGCAGGGCGTCGGGTGCTATTTGCCTGTCACACAACACGACAGGAGGCTGGAACAGCAGGTAATGAATTAGATGTGGACCCATGGAATCTGACACACGTGCTTCCCTCCTTTGCAATCGTCTGTTGATCAGGAATGCAACAGGGCTGGCTGCCCACTGATAAAACCCTTGTGTCAGTTCAATCTTCTACCAGGAGCATCTTTACAGGAAGAGTGTCAAACCATAAAAAAGCTGCGACTTATGCACAGACCCAGTGACTCAATGAAAGCATCACATCTTATGAACGGATACAGCTATGCTCACGAACTCTTAGAAGTTCTTAATAACCCATGGTCACTGAAATTCCATGTATGGGCACAGTCAATTATCAGCGTAACTAGTCGCGGTTCCCCCAGACCTATATCTTCCAATGGGTCGCACATGACCCACGCCATCCGGTGAGGATTAAGTTGCTGAACCGCCCTTTATCAGGTGTGGGTCTTACAAGACCCACGCGATCTGAATAGGGATAAGCAATAGGAAAAGCCTGTGCAAAATGTGTGGGTCTTGGGCGACCCGCACGATCGGGTCTGTGTAGTCAAAAACGTCATCCGGTAAAGGTTAAACCTGTGCTGATTCGTGGAGACTGAGAATATTCCAATGTTAATGATTCAAATTGATTTTGATCATTGATCTGATTGGAACTTCAAAAAAAAAAAAAAAAACGTGTGCATCTCTCTCTCTCTCTCTCTCTCTCTCTCTCTCTCTCTCTGTGTGTGCGTGTGCGAGAGCGCGCGCGCGTGCGTGCTTGCGTGCGTGTGTGTGTGTGTGTGTGTGTGTGTGTGTGTGTGTGTGTGTGTGTGTGTGTGTGTGTGTGAGTGTGTGTGAGTGTGTGCGTGTATGTGTGTGTGTGTGTGGTGAGGGGGGGGGGTGTGAGTGTGTGTGTGTGTGTGTGTGTGTGTGTGTGTGTGTGTGTGTGTGTGTGTGTGTGTGTGTGTGTGTGTGTGTGTGTGTGTGTGTGTGTGACTGATTTAATTTCAAAGAGGTACCAAAAAAACAAACAAGAAAGACAACAACATTTGTCCCTTTCCATTGGTCTGTTTTTACCGACTGTCAGCCCTCATCTGATCAATCGCTGGCACTTCATTTTTAGCGTCAGTTGAGTTTGGACATAACACATTACATCGTCCATGTCAGACGGTAAACAACGCGTTTTTAACCTACCATGGTTAGAACGATAGAAACGATGGGTTAAACGGACACAAAGGATGCAAAACTTGAGCGACTACTATCTTTTTAAACCACTTTTTTTTTAAAGATCGGCTAGTATGTTGCGATTACCAATAGAAATCCATGTGGCAAATGTTATTGGTTATTTTTTGAAAGGGTACTGAACACATCAATAGCAGTGATAGCCTATCAAATAAAAATGGAAAGGCGCGCGTGATTTCCCCAGTTCCCCTTCTCCCCCATCACAAGACCGCCCCGCCCCCCCCCCCCCCCCCCCCCCCCCCCTTCCTTCCTACCCCCTCTCCATCCCCATTCACCTGTTTCTATGGCAACCCGAAGACTGGACTTTTAAGCAACGGCAAGTCCGATCATTTACCCGGCATGCATCCTGACACATCCCAGCAGCCTGGGCGGAAATGACGTACGTGCTCAGAACAAGAACAAACTGCAGGGCGGCGATTCTGAATGTGCGGCATTAATAGAGTTGTCTTCTGCAGGAAACAGTAATAACTCTTACAACAACAACAGCCAAAATAGCAAGTCAAACCAAACTTGGACAGCACGAAATAAACACACACACGCACGTACGCGCGCGCGCATACACACAGACGCGCGCGCACACACACACACACACACACACACACACACACACACACACACACACACACACACGCGCCGCACGCACACACGCATGCAAGCACGCTCTCACACACGCACGCACACACACACACACACGTATGCGCGCACGTACGTGCGCGCACATGCACACACACACACACACAGACACACACACACACCACACACACACACACACACACACACACACACACACACACACACCAAAGGTGCGTCATCTAAAATCTTTATTCTGTCTGTCTGTCTCTGTCTGTCTGTCTGTTTGTCTGACTCTCTCTCTCTCTCTCTCTCTCTCTCTCTCTCTCTCTCTCTCTCTCTCTCTGAGTAAAATAAAAATACAAACATCATGCATAGCGTCTAACGGACCAGTCAGTAAGACGCCTCTCCAGCTTAGTTCTGTGCTCATCCTTCATACATACTGTGAGTAAGCTGTCGCCAGAAGAGCTGGGCAGCATGGAAGGCTGACTGACATGAACTGCCATTCAGGTGCTATCAGACTGTCAAACGACAAGC
>JADBJO010001570.1:72500-77500 GCA_016801955.1 Conus betulinus | reverse complement strand
ATAAACGAAACGTCCAGTAAAAAATTCAGAAATGTATTAGAGAACTCAGAATTAACTATTACCGCAACTGTATTAAACCCAATTCTGGAAAAAAATATATATGGCCTCATCAAGACCCAGCCTTGTCTCCATACCTAGAGAAATACAAAGCTTAATGCACAGAATGCGTTTGAATTCACTTCGAACAAAATTCAGCAAAAATGTTAAATGTATGTGTGGAGAAAGAGTTGGAGTTGAACATCTATTAATTTACTGTCCAAGAGCAAAGGAAATTATTAGCAAAACTGGGTGACGATACTCCATCTGATGGATCCGGTTCCCTGTCTCTCTATCTAGATTATTAAATGACTGGTTTTATCTTTACACAATTTGCAAAAGTTTGTCACGTAGTTCAGTTGGTATTTATCTTTAAATTTGTTTAACATTTTTTTTTGAGTGGTTTGACCGTTCGTCGTCCTACACATTAATTGACCTGCATCGTACTACCTTTCCAAATATGATTGACGGTGCTCAAGAACTGACAAAGTGGCCATTGGACGCGCTCTCTCTATAGTTTTACATATTGTGTAATTGGTTTTTTTTTTTTTCACTTTAATGTTTTCCTGAGGTGCGGGGGGGGGAGGGGGAGGGGGGGGGGGGGGGGGGGTTGCTTTATTTGTTATTGTAATTGAATCATACAGGCATGCACATGTTCACACAGACACAGACACACACACGCACGCACACACGCACGCACACGCACGCACACACACGCGCGCACATGCACACACACACACACACACACACACACACACACACACACACACACACACACACACACACACACACACACACACCACACACACACATGCGTGCGCGCACACTCACACACACTCACATCGTCTAATATCACTTTTAATGGGAAGACGTTAAACTGAACCCTGCAAAGCGACAACAGCTTATATACATAAATTGTAAAAAAAAAAAAAAAATCTGAGGCAAAATGACGTTGTGTGTAAAATGTTACCCTCCTCTCAGTGTGTTCGTGTGTTTGCCAGAAAATATATATGGAACATCAACTCGATCAGACGGGCAGTTTTGGTATGCAGCTGTAGAGAGCATCAGCTATATTATACATGAAAAGCGTACTTGAAAAAAGAAGGCGACAGTTTTACATGTATTATTGATAAAAAAATTTCACTGAAATAAAATACAACCACCAGGGACATGTTACAGGTTATAACATTTGCGAGGAACGAAATGTTTTGTATGGAATGTCGTGATCTCATCTCCGCCACTTTCCCTGACACCATCACCCTACAGACACTGCGCACAGGCCCTCATGGCATCAAACAGGACATGCCAGCGTGTGACTCTTCCAGTGAAGTCCTGTAGTCATCCATCATTTCTCACCAGGGTGTGTGTGTGTGTGTGTGGGGGGGGGGGGGGGGGGGGGGGGGGGGGGGGGGGGAGGGGGGGGAGAGCGAGGGGGGAAGGGTCTTGTTCATCGCCAGGAGAGCTGTGCAAAATGGGAGTGTGGTGAACAAGAGCCATCTCCGGGGACAGCAGGATGTCAGGTACTACTACTGGACTGTCACCCACAAGACAGGAGGATGGACACCAGAGAATGAATTAATTGTGGATCCGGTGAAAACCCATACCGTGCCTCGCTGTCAGTTCCCCTGCACGAATGGGGATAGGACAGCTGCTTTCGGGAAAAAAAAAAAAAAAAAAAAAAACGGAACAAAGGAAAAAAAAAAAAAAAAAAAAAAAAAAAAAAGTGCAATGCTGTGTTCATTGCTGGAATTTTGAAGGAAGACAAGTCATGGAATCCTCATGTCTGCAAGTACAGCCGCCCCCGTCTACCCTTTCCTGCACCCCTGTCGTCTGTCTGTCTGTCTGTCTGTCTGTCTGTCTCTCTCTCTCTCTCTCTCTCTCTCTCTCTCTCTCTCTCTCTCTCTCTCTCTCTCGTTTTATTTTCTCTCTCACTCTGTCTCTGTCAGTGTATGTGTCTGTCTGTCTGTCTGTCTGTCTGTCTCTCTCTCTCTCTCTCTCTCTCTCTCTCTCTCTCTCTCTCTCTGTGCGTTGTCCCTCCCTCCCTCCCTCCTTCCCCCCCCCCCCTCTCTCTCTCTCTCTCTCACCGTTTTATTTTCTCTCTCACTCTGTCTCTGTCAGTGTCTGTGTCTGTGTATCTCCCTCTGTCTGTCTGTCTGTCTGTCTGTCTGTCTCTCTCTCTCTCTCTCTCTCTCTCTCTCTCTCTCTCTCTCTCTCTCTCTGTGCGCGTGTTCCTCCCTCGCTCCCTCCCTCCCTCCCTCCCTCCCTCTCTCTCTCTCTCTCTCTCTCTCTCTCTCTCTCTCTCTCTCTCTCTCTCTCTCTCTCCCGTTTTCTTAGTCTCTCTCACACTGTCTCTTTCTGTGTCTGTGTCTGTGTCTGTCTGTCCGTCTGTCTGTCTGTCTGTCTGTCTGTCTCTCTCTCTCTCTCTCTCTCTCTCTCTCTCTCTCTCTCTCTCTCTCTCTCTCTCTCTCTACTATTTCCAGCCGGTCAACTTCAATTAAGGCTTTGTTGATATTAAGACACTTGTGCTTTCTTTAAGATAATAATTATTCTGATTAAGAAACTTTTTTTTTTTAAAAACGCGTGTCTCCACGAAGCTTCACGTGGATTCCTTGGACACAGCATGTACTGTGTGCATGTTGGTGTGCTTTTGATGGGACTTGGAGCGGGGTGAAATGTTTTTTTTTTTTCTTCTTTTTTTTTTTTACACCCCGGCCAATTACGAAAGCCACATCAGAAAATTGGAAGAAGTCATGAATTTGGTACCATGATTCGGTGCACCCTTATTCTGTACGTGGGGCACATAAATCTTTGTCTGCCTGCCTGTCTGTCTGTCCGTTTGTTTTTGTCTGTCTGTCTGTCTGTGTTGTCTGTCTGTCTCTGTCTGTCTGCCTGTCTGTTCTCTCTCTCTCTCTCTCTCTCTCTCTCTCTCTCTCTCTCTCTCTCTCTCTCTCTCTCTGTTTCGGATACGCGCGTATTTACGTTCGCAACATCCTGAAAATCAACACAAAGCCTGTCTCCTATCTCCACCGAATGTTTTGATTCCGTTACAGAATTTCATGCCTTGTACCACTCATTCTGATCACTTGAAAAAACTATTATCTTTGTTACCATCATCTCTCTCTCTTTTTTTTTTTTTTATCTGAATCTGATTCTTTGTCCAGTTTTCGTACATCTGTCATGCGATGACAATCTGCATCATTAACCTTGTCTGTCTTTTGTCCTTTACTTATATATATATATATATATATATATATATATATATATATATATATATATATATATATATATATATATATATATATATATATAGTAAGTAAAAATTGGAGAACGATACATGGTTAAAAAAAGGAATTGAACAAAAGGTAGTGGACACAAACAGGATCCAGAGGATAGTCAGCAGGACATGTGGAAAACGGACTCCTCCAGAGAAGGTCCAGCTGGAATGACCGGATCAGCATCATTCTCAGTACTGTACATTGTCTCCTGCCCTGGAATTCAAACCTAATGAAATGGAAATGGGGGAAATCAGATGACCCTGTGTGCCCACTCTGACAGAGCAAAGAGTGGAACATCTCCTGGGGTCATGGAATGCTGGGCTAAAGGAAAGGAAACAAGAAGATAACAACCAAGTGGTTATGACGATCGCACATGCGTTTAAAGCCTTGTCAGAGGGGACACTCCGCCAGCTATGATTCTTCATCGAGTTTCAACACGGAAGATCTGGTCTGGAATAGCCGTACATCAAGAACATAGAAGCTGGAATAAATGACTGAGGGTGAACAACAGACCCACTGCATGACCGTGAGTGAACAACAGACCCACGGCATGACTGAGAGTGAACAACAGACCCACGGCATGACTGAGAGTAAACAACAGACCCACGTCATGACTGAGAGTGAACAACAGACACACGGCATGACTGAGAGTGAACAACAGACCCACATCATGACTGAGAGTGAACAACACACCCACGGCATGACTGAGAGTGAACAACAACAGACCCACTGTATGACTGAGAGTGAACAACAGACCCACGTCATGACTGAGAGTGAACAACAGACCCACTGCATGACCCCGGAGTGAACAACAGACCCACTGCATGACTGAGAGTGAACAAGAGACCCACGTCATGACTGAGAGTAAACAACAGACCCACGGCATGACTGAGAGTGAACAACAGACCCACTGCATGACTGAGAGTGAACAACAGACCCACGTCATGACTGAGAGTGAACAACAGACCCACGTCATGACTGAGAGTGAACAACAGACCCACGTCATGACTGAGAGTGAACAAGAGACCACGTCATGACTGAGAGTGAACAAGAGACCCACGGTATGACTGAGAGTGAACAACAGACCCACGTCATGACTGAGAGTGAACAACAGACCCACTGCATGACTGAGAGTGAACAACAGACCCACGTCATGACTGAGAGTGAACAACAGACCCACGGCATGACTGAGAATGAACAACAGACCCACGTCATGACTGAGAGTGAACAACAGACCCACGGCATGACTGAGAGTGAACAACAGACCCACGGCATGACTGAGAGTGAACAACAGACCCACGTCATGACTGAGAGTGAACAACAGACCCACGTCATGACTGAGAGTGAGCAACAGACCCACGGCATGACTGAGAGTGAACAACAGACCTACGTCATGACTGAGAGTGAACAACAGACCCACAGCATGACTGAGAGTGAACAACAGACCCACATCATGACTGAGAGTGAACAACAGACCCACGGCATGACTGAGAATGAACAACAGACCCACGTCATGACTGAGAGTGAACAACAGACCCACATCATGACTGAGAGTGAACAACAGACCCACTGCCTGACTGAGAGTGAACAACAGACCCACTGCCTGACTGAGAGTGAACAACAGACCCACGGCATGACTGAGAGTGAACAACAGACCCACTGCAAAGGGAAAACCATCTAAATACTATC
>JADBJO010001570.1:47500-65000 GCA_016801955.1 Conus betulinus | reverse complement strand
CATAGTGTTTTTCATCATATGGTTTCCAGACAATGACCCAATTGATCATAGGAGCATAGTGTTTTTTCATCATATGGTTTCCAATCAATGACCCAATTGATCATAGGGAGCATAGTGTTTTTCACCATATGGTTTCCAGCCAATGACCCAATTGATCATAGGGAGCATAGTGTTTTTCATCATATGGTTTCCAGCCAATGACCCAATTGATCATAGGGAGCATAGTGTTTTTCATCACATGGTTTCAGTCAATGACCCAATTGATCATAGGGAGCATAGTGTTTTTCATCACATGGTTTCCAGTCAATGACCCAATTGATCATAGGGAGCATAGTGTTTTTTCATCATATGGTTTCCAATCAATGACCCAATTGATCATAGGGAGCATAGTGTTTTTCATCATATGATTTCCAGCCAATGACCCAATTGATCATAGGGAGCATAGTGTTTTTCATCATATGGTTTCCAGCCAATGACCCAATTGATCATAGGGAGCATAGTGTTTTTCATCACATGTTTTCCAGCCAATGACTCATCCACACTGTTATGCAAATTGCACAGAAAAAAAATGTTTTCTGCATTGCCCGTCGTCCAATCCTGTGGCACACACACACACACGCACATACGCGCGCGCGCGCACACACACACACACACACACACACACACACACACACACACACACACACACACACACACACACACACACACACTAATGCACTCTCTCTGTCTGTTTATCTGTTCCTCCCTTTCTCCCCCTCATTCTCTGTCTCCAGCACACACACACACACACACACACACACACACACACACACACACACACACACACACACACACACACACACACACATACACACACACACACTTCAAACACAATGACCTCCATAGCTGTCAAACAAGACTGGTCAGCACGTTGCCCTTTCACAGAGAGCTGCGCTCATCCATCATTTATCCCAGGGAGTATCACTGTCGTCACCGGGGGAGCTGCGCGCAATAGAAGCCTGACACGAGTCGTCAGTAGGGGACTGCAGGGTTCCAGGAACTATTGAACTGTCAGACCAGACAGGAGGCTGGCACTGCCGATGATGAACTAGATGCTGGGTCCAACAAACCCTGACACCCAGCTTCCTTCCTCTGTATTTGGCCCATCTTCAGGAATTAGGAACGAAATGACTCACTGCTATTGCTGGATGTCACTTCAATGCCCCTCCTGGAGCTCCATTGTTTGCGCACGGTGCCAAGCCACACAATGAGTTGACCCGTGTTCATCAAACTGCTTCTCCTCCTTCTCCTTCTCCATCCTCCCTCCCCTCTCTACCCCTGCTCTGAATGTGAGCTGCCTCCCATCCCTCGTTTCTCCCTCCTCTTCTCCCACCCCCTCAATGCCCGTCTTCTTCTTTCAGACGATCTATTCAATGGCTGATTGACCTGTCAATGTTATTCTAGAGTTGTTTTTCTCGGTCATGAATGAATTACTTGGAGATTAACAGTGCGTAAAAGAATGTAAGTTTCTGTGAAGTGCTAAACTGCCCGCGGTGATATCTATAATAATACAGGATGTGACAGTTAAAAACGGGAGATGTTATTTGCAGAACAGGGAAGACTGCACCAGAGCAGACGCAGTTGTTTTTTTTAAAGGAGAGAAGACCACTACGTAATAAAGAGGATGGTAGCTGAGGAGATATTCTTTGCGGGAAAAAAAAGAAGAAAGCAGAGATACTGTTAGAGCCACGATGACCGCAACAGAGAAGAAGCGTTAGTAACGACTCATAGACATCCAAAACAGAGAAGAGACGATTTGGGAGAATGCAGAGATGATTGCAATGCAAAAATAGACGATAATGACACAACAGAGATTATAACAACAGGCCAAACAAACTTATCCCTGCTATAGCTTGATGTCACTTCAATATTTTTCTTGGAGCCCGATCGTTTGAGCGCGCGTGGTGCCAAGTCATTGAACGAGTTCACCCTGTGCTCATTAAATTATTTCTGCTTCCCCTTCCTCCCTCTTCCTCTACCCTTGCTCTGAATGTGTTCCGCCCCCCATCTCTCATTTCTCTCCATTCTCTCCCACCCCCTCATGCCCGTCTTCTCTCAAAACGATCTTTTGATGGGTTGATTAACCTGCTGATGTTATCTTAGCATTATTTTCTTCACTCGAAAATAACTGTATTTGAGATTGACAATGCGTACGACAAAGATTCTATGTTTACCTAGGAAGTCTTGCTCAGCAAGCGGGTGAAAGCTTTTGCTGTATAAGACGTGACAGAAATAAATCAGAATTGTTATCTGCAGAGCAGAGAGGACTGTATCTGAGCAGTTCTGACAAAGGGGGGACGACCACTAAGTGGTAAAGATGATAGCGGCAGAGGAAATATTCCTAAAACAAACAAAAAAGAAAACACAGATACTGTTAGAGCCTCCATGATCTCAACAAAGAAGAGATGATAGTAACAAAAGATAGGCAGTGGCAACAGAGAAGATTCCATAGTGAGAAAGCATAGATGACTGCAACATAGAATGGACGATGATTACACAACAGAGATTATTACTATTACAACAGGCCAAAGATGATTGCAGCTGAGATCTTGTACAGAACAAATATGTTAACGAAAGCGCAGACAGCATGGTCAAAACAGAGATCAAGTAGAAACACACACACACACACACACACACACACACACACACACACACACACGCACGCACGCACGCACGCACGCACGCACGCACGCACGCACGCACGCACGCACGCACGCACACACACACACACACACACACACACACACACACGAATATTTTTGGATTTCTACGTATGCATTGCTTCGCGTTTCTCTTTTCTTTATTATTGTAACTGATACATTGTGTGTGTGTGTGTGTGTGTGTGTGTGTGTGTGTGTGTGTGTGTGTGTGTGTGTGTGTGTGTGTGTGTGTGTGTGTGTGTGTGTGTGAGGGCAGGATCGAGAAAAAAAAAAAGCTGTAAAGCTCATTTCTTAACCCTCAATAAAGATAATTTTGACTTGACTTGACTTCACTCAAACACACACTAATAATAATAATAATAATGAATACTTATATAGCGCCTATTCTCGGCTAGAGACCAAGCTCTAAGCGCTTTACAATCAACAATCGTTTAACAACGGGCTGCCTGCCTGGGTGGTGCCGACTGAAGAGCTGCCAGCTGGCGCTCCATTCGGTCGTTTTCCCGTGTCATCCAGTCAGTATCGTTCAATATTGATCACTCATTTTCCTTACTTCCTTCATTCTTTCCGTTTCTCTCACTCAGGGTGCATACTATGTGTAACGTGTCATCCATACCAACGGCCAAACTGGCCTACTCTTCCGAATGTTGGTGATGGGATTTTACGTGTGTGCAAGATGTTATGCGTGCGTTCACACACGGAACCTCGGTTTATAGTCTCATTCGAAGGACTGTATGGGAAATGGAGTCAGAACCAATGTTAACTCCCGAGGAAAAAATCCCCCTGTACCGAAACGCCCTGGCGGAGGTTCGAAACCCGCAACCCCAGGATCACCAAGATTACGAGTCAAGCGCTCTACCAACTGAGCTCTCTCTCTCTCTCTCTCTCTCTCTCTCTCTCTCACACACACACACACACACACACACACAGAGGGGGGGGGGGGGGGGGGGGAGGGAGACCACGACTACAAACCATGGTGACAGAAAAGAAGAATATAACAGAGATAGTGATAGTGGAGCAGACTGTCATAGCAGATCAGAAACAGATGCAGACGTCTGAAAGAGATGATGGCAACAGAAGCAATAGATGTCATGTAAACAGAGTGAGAGATATGCACATGAATGAGAACATTGAATAAAGATGGGGAAGAGAATCTGTTGCCGAATTTTCAGAATTTCAATTTTGTGAAGGTTGCTTGCGCGATCGAGAGAGAGAGAGAGAGAGAGAGAGAGAGAGAGAGAGAGAGAGAGAGAGTTATGTCTCCCATGCCACCCTTAAAAATGGCAAAATAGGACACGTTACATATTGATGACTTCTTCCCATTTTCTGAGGTGACCTCATCAGACGGGTTGTAAACAAAACGACTTGATTTCATCCATTTCCAGTATCCATTAAACCAGATGAACATGCTCGCAAAACATGTTGTATTGTCCAAGAAATCCGTCAAAGCTCCAAGGAAGCGCACGTTCTAAAAGGATGCATTGCGGATCTTAAGTGTTCTTAAGTGTTTCCAAGGAAGCAAATGAACTAGTCTCTTTCGTAGTGGAACAAGCCGAGGTGACTTGGTTCAGACGTAAGAGAGAGAGAGAGAGAGAGAGAGAGAGAGAGAGAGAGAGAGAGAGCGAGAGAGATTTCACACACACACACACACACACACACACACACACACACACACACACACACACACACCCACAGAGAGAGAGAGAGAGAGAGAGAGAGAGAGAGAGAGAGAGAGAGAGAGACGTTGGGGGGAAAGGACATGGACAATGTCACATTCTCTGGATTCCATGACATGGCTCCACCAAAACGTGAGCTATCAGCAGCGTGTTGCACTAACATCTTGCTTTTACTTTTTTTTCTTTTTTTTTTAGGCAGCAGCCGTTGTTCCCATTCCAGCAGATGGGATCGCAGTTAAGGAGCGAGGCACCGTATCGCTTTTCACCGGATCCACATCTAATTCATTATCTGGTGTCCATCCTCCTGTCTTGTGGGGTGACAGTCCAGTAGTAGTACCTGACACGCTGCTGTCCCCGGAGATGGCTCTTGTTCACCAGACTCCCATTTTGCACAGCTCTCTTGGCGATAAACGAGACACCCCCTGTGAGAAATGATGGATGAGCAGAGGATCACCCCGGAAGAGGCTCATTCTGACATGTTCTCTTGGTGGCCATGATGGCCCTTAGGAAGCAGGTGTAGGGGAGACGAGGCGGGGGGGGGGGGGGGGGGGGGGGGGGAGAAGATATGGCATATCACCACACAGCATCAATTTTGTTTTGCTCCTGGCAAATATCATCCCGAATCATATTCCTCAGTGGGATTTTATTGGGATGACTTTTTTTTTTGGTAATGCATGTGAAATAAATGCTCCCCCGTCCCAACGCCCAGCTTTTCAGCTTTCCAAATATATTGCTGACGTTTACGGCTGCACGCTGAAATCATCATTTTGATCCTGTGACGTTCCATTCATTGGCAAACACGGCAACACCATGAGAAGAGGTAAGAGTTAATGTTTCCTCCACAAAAAATAATGGCCCTGGCAGATGTTATCCCCGGCATAACATCCTCTGTGGCATTTCCTCCCAAGAACTTGTTTTTTTTTATCCGCCATAAATAAACACTAATACTTCTTTGTCCAACATCAAATCTGTCGTACGCGCTTGCAACTGCATGGGTATATCTCAATTCTGTTCGAACATAGCAGTTTTAGCATTTGTTGACAGTGTAAGGAAACAGGAGGTTGACTGACGGACACCAGACAAGCCTTTTGACCTACGTTACTGGAATGTCCACCGAAGATGGGGAAAACGCAGGGAGGTGGATATATGTGGCAGGATTAGAGCCGTATTGAACCGGTCAGTGCTCAGACGCACAACCAGATTTTTTAGGATCGAAGGAATCGTTCTGAATTAAATGCTTTGTTTCACACTGCTTTGCGAGACTAACACGTCGGTTGCGCAGTGAATAACAGCAAATACTTCTCACGACTAGGTGAAAGACGCTGCAGGTGTGTGTGTGTGTGTGTGTGTGTGTGTGTGTGTGTGTGTGTGTGTGTGTGTGTGTGTGTGTGTGTGTGTGTGTGTGTGTGTGTGTGTGTGTGTGTGTGTGTGTGTGTGGTGTGTGTGTGTGTGTGTGTGTGTGTGTGTGTGTGTGTGTGTGTGTGTGCGCGTGCGTATATGTGTGTGTGTGTGTGTGTGTGTGTGTGTGTGTGTGTGTGTGTGTGTGTGTGTGTGTGATGAGCTTGAGGAAAGCGACATGTATAAATTATTATTCTGTATGACCGTGTGTGTATCTGCACACATGCGTGTATATGTGTATGTATGTGCCTGTAAGTGTGTGTGCGTGTGTGTGTGTGTGTGTGTGTGTGTGTGTGTGTGTGTGTGTGTGTGTGTGTGTGTGTGTGTGTGTGTGTGTGTGTTCGTTCGTTCGTTCTTCTGTTTAACGTCTGTTTACTTTGAGTAATATTAGACGTGAATGAATGATGAGAATGACTGAAGGAATGAATGATGAGTGAATAAGCCTATATCTTATATAAGCGTATATGTAGGCCTTTGTATGTTAGTGTATACGTGTATATATCTGTATATATATCTAAACAAAAACAAAACTAAAAAAAAAAAAGGAAAAAAAAAACACAGAAGAAATCTTAATACAACAATTAATGGATTTAATTAACAGAATATAGATCTAACATATAACAATAAAACAAAAATCATTCACTATCTAAACTTAAAAGTGACGGAATAAAATGCAGGCCAGCATTATACAACGCACCATGAACTAACACAAAACAATCTAAAGAAAAACCCCAATCGGAAAATTAATTAAGTGTTTAGCAATTTCGATCAGCAAAAAGTGGTCCAAAAGTATATCTTGCAAGTTTTTTTATTCAGAAAAAATTATTAGACCTTAATGATGTTGGTAAGAAAGTAGTTAACTTGCGACAATGAGATAAAATATGGCTCAGTGTTATTTCTTTACCACAAATACATTAGCATTTTTACTTATCTTTGTTTTAAAAACATTTAGCTTTAATCGAATTATAAGGGAATATATTTGTCTGGAACAATAAACTGGATGATGAGGCTTTTTTTTTTTTTAGTACAAATTCTATTGGAAAAGCTTCCCACTGTTTGGATGAAATATCAACATTTATTTGAGCTCTCTTCCGTGCAGTTGATTCAAGGATACGATAACATTCTACGACAGATGGTTTTATTTTCAGTTCGGAAGATGACCCTGCTTTTGTATGTGTGTGTGTGTGTGTGCGTGCGTGCGTGTGTGCGTGCGTGCGTGCGTGCGTGCGTGCATATGTGTGTGTGTGGGGGGGGGGGGGGGGGGGGGGGGGGGGGGGGGGGCACGCGAGAGGGGGGGGGGGGGGGGGGGGGGGGGGGGGGGGTGGGGGACACAGTACAGTGTATAGGAGAGATAGAGAGAGAGACACACAGAGAGACAGACAGACAGAGAGAAAGAGGCTTAGAAAAACGAGAGATGTGTAGAGAGAGAGGGGAATGAGAGGACTGACATAGAGAGAGAGAAAAGGCAGTTATATATTGATGAAGGAAACTTGCAATAGGACACACAGGCACACCCGGACCTGCAATCTGTTTTTTGTGCTGATCACGTGCGTCATTTCCGCCTAAGCTGCTGGGATAGAACAGAAGGCATACTGGGTAAATGGTTGGACTTGAAAGGTCCATTTTTTTCGTCACCATAGAAACGTTGAGGGGCAAATGCACTGATCTCCAACTCTCTATCTGACAGACCTGCCGTACCGTTCACTTTCTTTATCGTATAATGAATGTCACATTACAGTTCCTACCCTGTGGATCAGTGCTTACCGACATTTTAGGCGGCTGCTTTTGTTGTTGTTGTTGTTGCTGTTGTGTATGTGTGTTTGTTTGGGGGGGGGGGGGGAGGAGGGTAGGGGGTTGTGTGCATGTGTTTTTGGTGTGTGTGTGTGTGTGTGTGTGTGTGTGTGTGTGTGTGTGTGTGTGTGTGTGTGTGTGTGTGTGTGTGCGTGCGTGCGTGCGTGCGTGCGTGCGTGCGTGTGTGTGTGTGTGTGTGTGTGTGTGTGTGTGTGTGTGTGTGTGTGTGTGTGTGTGTGTGTGTGTGTGTGTGTGTGTGTGTGTGTGTGTGTGTGTAGTGAGAGTATGTATGTTTTGTTTTTGTTTTTGTTTTTGTTTGTTTTGTTTGTTTTTTTAACCAGAAGGGAATTCATCTTTGTTCCCGATTCTGTAAAATAAAAATGAAAATAAAAGATAAAACGAGAAAAAAAAACGCTTAACCATTATTTCTTTTTCTCATTAGTTTTGTTGCCATTACTTTTCATCGTGGCGTCATTAGATCCTAACATTCAGATTGTCGTATATCTAATGTTATATTCTATACTCACAATAAATATTTGTTGAACAAGCAAACACAGAAATCGTTAAGATCATTTGTGGAGTCCACACGACAGTTAACTTGTTTTTAAGGTATATCCAATGTGACATACGTTATGTCTATTAATTTCGGAGGAATGATGAATGAATACAAGAAAAATACAATTCTACTCTACAGATAAGCAGTTACTAGCACTATTGGTGATTATTCTTTCCCCAAAGGAATAATTAACTTAGCCTTATTAACCTTTAATTCGATTTAGAAGCAGACAATCTTCCAAAGTTTTTTCCTTACCACTCATGCAGGTTTTTTTTTTTCTGAATTTGATTGTTCTTTATATATATTTTTACATCGTCAAATAAGAAACCCATAATAAGAGCCTGCAGTTCTTTTCTTTATCATCCCCTGGTTCTTGCCATCTTTATTTTTTATTCATCTCCTCTTCCTTTTTCTTTTCTCTTCTCTTCTTCCTCCTTCTCCTCTTTCTGTTTCTGCTTTTCTTCTTCTCTTTCTTATCCTCCTCCTCCTTTTCTTGCTTTTTTTTTGTCCTCTCCTCCTTCTTTTCCACCCCCACCCGCCATTTTTGTTCTTGTTCTTGTTTCTTCTTGTTTTTGTTCTGCTTCTTCCACTTGTTCTTCTTTTTTTCTTTCTTCTCTTCTTCTTCTTCTTCTTCTCTTCTTCTTCCTCTCCTCCTCCTCCTCCTCCTCCTCCTCCTCCTCCTCCTCTCCTCCTCTTCCTCTTCTTCTTCTTCTCCTCCTCCTCCTCCTCTCCTCCTCCTCCTCCTCCTCCTCCTCCTCCTCTTCTTTCTTCTTCTCCTCCTCCTCTCTCCTCCTCCTCCTCCTCCTCTCCTCCTCTTCTCTTCTCTTCTTCTTCTCTTCTTCTTCTTCTCCTCTCTCCTCCTCCTCCTCCTCTTCTCTCTCTTCTTCTTCTTCTTCTTCTTCTTCTTCTTCTCTTCTCTCTTCTCCTTCTTCCAGTGACGGCATTCCAGACTATCCTGCCCTGAAAACGAGCCAGTCACATGGCGGTCTCAGCCTGCAACTACCTTCAAGCAGATGGCTGTTCTGTTTCCTGCATGTCTACAGGGATGTATCAGGTGGCATGCTGAATACAAGGGGTGATTCGACACCGCTCCACAGGCCGATCCTTGTGCGGCTCTACACACAGGAAAAACCATTTTCATTGAAATAGTTCTGCCATTTCCCGGTTGATAATGAAGACGAGGACGACGACGACGAGGACGACGACGACGACGACGACGATGATGATGATGATGATGATGATGATGATGATGATGATGATCATCATCATCATCATCATCATCATCATCATCATCATAATCATAGTAGTAATGGTGATGGCGATGATGTTGGTGATGATGATGACGACGACGACAACAGCAATAACAACAACAACAACAGCAGCAATCATCATCGTCGTCATCATCATCACCACCATCATCATCATAACAAGAACAACAACAACAACATCAACAACACATGAACCAGACGCCGTAGCGAACTGGTTAGCGTCGCGGACTCCCGGCTGGGAGGTCGTGGGTTCCAATCCCATCAGAGTGATGTGGGTTTTTCTGCCCCGACCGGTTCCTGCCCAGAGTTGAGTTTGCTGCGGGCTCAGTTGGGAAGACTGGGACCACACAGTCGAGTTTCATCCACTTAATGGATGCGTTTCTGAGAGTGTTGTTCAGATTTCCTGACCAACACTGCAGGTGCCTGTATCTTTCGGGCCTGGTTGACGCCGGGATATATTATGAAAAGAAGCGTAGAGTACAGCCCTGTCATGTAGTCTCAGACCGAAATGGAAATCCGTAGCATCATCTAAATCATCCTCATTCTCGTCGATCAACATAAAAAAAAATGCCTCAAGTTCTGTGGCCCTTCATGCCCTGCTCTCATGGTGACCTCAGTTTCGATGTCCTCTTCACGTCTGTGGCCTTGGTTTGGGTCCGTCGGGGTCACCGGTATCGGCGAGTCCATGGGGGCTGTCGTTGGATGGACGTTTGTGACGCCCTCCGGAGGGAGAACTCACTCACGCCGGCTCCACGACTAAGCAATTATCGTCGTCAGTAGGGGGTTAGTAGGTGGTGTCCTGCGTATGTTAGATCAGAACAGGCGCCACTGAACACCACCGAAGTGACTCGGCAGCAGTGCAGTGTCTCCTCCGGTGGGTTGCCTCTTGACGACTTGACATTGACTGCTCCCTGTGGATTGCCGGTGCCGGGGCTGCGGCTGGCCGACCGGACTGTGGCTGTGGGCGGGGTGTCGGAATGAGCGGCGTGGGTACACTGCCTCTGAGGTGGCGCAGAGGTTGGGACAGACAGACAGACACACACACACACACACACACACACACACACACACACACACACACACACAATCACACACACACACACGACATGCTGTTTATCATGCCTATGTAGTATCATAATATTATTGAGCAACAGCAAAAATTGCTCATTTTTTCTGACAGATACTAATACATACGTGTAGAGATAAGCCAGCCAATCACTTAACATCAACATCTCATGTGACTTCAACATGCGGCGCAGTGCTTGTTCCACTGGAATAAAGAGATTTATGTTAAAAGCAAAAAACACAACAAAACAAAAAAAAAAAAAAAAATTAGTCATGACACAATGCTGCTGTGGAAAGAGCCATTTTACAATGTACAGAAAACAACGAGGAAGGTAACGACGGATTCTTTACTGTAGTGCATTGTCTTGATTACACACACGTTTCTTACAAATTACATGGTTGACATTTTTCAGAATTTCTGTGTGTGTGTGTGTGTGTGTGTGTGTGTGTGTGTGTGTGTGTGTGTGTGTGTGTGCATACGTGCGTACGTGCGTGCGCGTGCGTGCGTGCGTGCGTGCGCGCGCGCGCGCGCGTGCGTGTGTGTGTGTGAATTCAGAAAATGTATTAAACGGATGAGAACAAACATTACCAAGAACAGGGATGTTACGTTTTGGTGTTCTTGACAGAATAGTGTGACAGAAGACCACGCTTATTTCTCCAGACTTACTACATGTACTAAATAAGGAACACGACGAGCTCCCCCCCCCCCCCCCCCCCCCCCCCCCAAAAAAAAAAAAAAAAAAAAATGTGACAACCGCTCACCTCCCACCCACGCACCCCATGATATTGATCCGATTTTTGCGTCCACAAGGAGCAAAAGTTGTCTCCCCTCCTTTTCTTCCGTCTTCACACATGCCACATGCGCACGGTCAGAGAGAGGGAGAGACAGACAGACAGACAGACAGAGACAGAGAGACATAGAGAGAGAGACTCAGAGAGAGAGACAGACAGACAGACAGACAGACAGGCAGAGAGGGACAGAAACAGAGAGAGAGAGAGAGAGACCTTGTATGGTTGTGCCTTTCTTGCGTGACCCATAGCCCCAGCTTCAATGCTCACCTCTTGTTTCTTCTTATCTTGCTGTTCCATTTATTTCATCATCGATCAGACTGCAGTAATTCACACCACGGAAGTACAGTTACTGTCAATGTGTCTGGAAGGGAGAGACGCCAGGGTAGAGAGACAGGGAATCTGGGAGCAAGTTTTGCTGCGGACTCAGTTGGGAAGACTGGGACCACACAGTCGAGTTTCATCCACTTAATGGATGCGTTTCTGAGAGTGTTGCTCAAATTTCCTGACCAACACTGCAGGTGCCTGTATCTCTCGGGCCTGGTTGACGCCGGGATATATTATGAAAGGAAGCGTAGAGTACAGCCCTGTCATGTAGTCTCAGACCGAAATGGAAATCCGTAGCATCATCTTAATCATCCTCATTCTCATCGATCAGCATTAAAAAAAAAAAAAAAAAGTCTCAAATTTCTGTGGCCCTTCATGCCCTGCTCTCATGGTGACCTCAATTTCGATGTCCTCTCCACGTCTGTGGCCTTGGTTTGGTTCCGTCGGGGTCACCGTATCGGCGAGTCCATGGGGGCTGTCGTTGGACGGACGTGGTGGCGCCCTCCGGAGGGAGAGCTCACTCACGCCCGGCTCCGCGACTAAACAATTATTGTCGTCAAAAAAAAAAAAAAAAAAAAAAAAAAAAAAAAAACACAGGACAAGACATAATGCATTTCGACCTTCTGAGTCTTCTTCAGGCAAAAACAAATACCATTTAGGACAGTGAAAACGAAGAACGAGACCATAATCACTACCATCACTAATTCATCATACCATTCTACACAAACAAGCTACAAACCCCATTGTTTCACACACACACACACACACACACACACACACACACACCCCCCCCCCCCCCCCCCCTCTCCCTCACTATTTCCTCTCCCATGATCCCCTCCTGGGTGGCCTCGTTTCCTTCCGGCGGCCATTTTGATCGAGCGCGAATATGAGAAATTAAGTGGTTTCTCGTTCTTCGTTTTCACTGTCCTATTTGTTATTTGTGTTTGCCATGTTGCGTCGCTCTCCTTGGAACCGTGCAGGTATTGCCTGTGATGAATGACGGATGAGAACAGCACTACGCTAGAAGGGCAACGTCGTGCTGACCATTTTGTGTCAACCACCTACCCACCCCCCCACCTCTCCTCCCGCCTTCCACCTCTACAGTCTTTGTGTGGGACGTGTGTGATGACGCGAATGGGTGGGTGATCATGGGCCCAACGTGTTCAACCGCACAGATCGGACATGTCGATAAGGAATCTAGCACTATTGATGTAAACACACACACACACACACACACACACACACACACACACACGTCTCTCTCTCTCTCTCTCTCTCTCTCTCTCTCTCTCCTCTCTATCTATATTATATATATATATATATATATATATTAATGAATAAATGAATGAACAAATAGATAACAAATAAATAACAAAACAAATACATAATCATTAAAAAATTCAAGGAGAGAGAGAGGGGGGGGGGGGGAGAAAAAGAGAGATAGATAGAGAGAGAGAGAGAGAGACTGACAGACAGAGACTGACAGACACACAGACAGACAGAGACGCAGACAGAGACGGAGACAGAGCCGAAGACATGCAAACAGCAAATCCGACCCCTTAGACAATCTTTACAGTTGTTACTACATCATAGTGTTTTTTTTTTTTCAAGGTACTGGAACGTGGAAAACATTACTTATAGTGATTCCATTACACAGACGGTGCCGGCAACTTATTTTCATTAACTTTTGACCAGCCTGCCGTCTGCTACTTCAGACTGCAAGTAATGGCACCTACAACTATGAATTATGAGTTCAAGGAAAGGCCAATATTCTCATATTCATCGTTTCACAAAGACTCACATCAATTATTAATGTTCTCCTAATTGCATCGCTTCTGCCATTTCTCACCGTCGCCTCGGTAAAAGTTAATGTTGAGGGTATTGTGCTGATGATGCGATCTATTGATTCCAGCTGAGCTGATACTGAGCCTGGGAGAGCCATAAACCGCTGCAATCAATTTTTAATGAAATTGATATGCTACGTAGATACTCTGACGATAATACGAATGTGTACAAATTGTAGAAAACGGTCTAAAATAGAACCACACAATGCAAAACCTATCAGTGATGTGTTCAAATTCTATACTGATTGGAATCATAAATAAGTCAATGTTCTTTGGTATTGATTCGTTGCACCCTGTCTTGTTCATATCATTATACTGTGTACATTGTAAAATTGTTATAGTGCTGTTGTGGCTACTGCATCATTGTGTTTCTGTATTTTTCCTTTTTTTTTTAAACTGTTATTATTTTTGTTTGTTTTTATTTGCATGTTTTGTTCCCTTAGGTGAGCTTTTCCTCCTTGCTTTGATATCGACAATGTTATAATAATATTCTTTTTCTATGTATCTGTGTCAGTGGGGTAAACATTGTACGGATGTCAGTCTGTTGTGACTGATGTAAAAATGAAAAAAAAAAAAAAAAAAACCGTTCAGTAAAGTTCTGAACTTCGGTATCATTCCAGAAGAATACGTTGCAGGAAGCGTTTTGCCCTTATGAAAGGACACGTGACCCTCACAGAATATGGTACAACAGAACAAGGTGCACATTCAGGACTAACTTCTCATTGCCTGCTTTCTTGTTGCTTTCTTCCTCGGCCGGGGTATAAACAGCGTGACTCAATTCAGCTCCATTTTCCCCCCGAACCACACGAACATGCTCACGATATATCGAGCAGCGTCCACAGAAGCATCTCCAAACCCTGTCAAAGCACACACGTTTCTAAAAAGATCTGTTGTCAGCCGTGAGCATCTTTATTATCGAGGAAGCAAATTGACCAGTCTCTTGGTTTTAATTAACAGAGGCTTAAATGACATTGACTAGGTCGAAATAAGAGAGAGAGAGAGAGAGAGAGAGAGAGAGAGAGAGAGAGAGAGAGAGAGAGAGAGAGAGAGAGAGAGAGTAGAGGACTGAATGGTGCTAAACAATTTTGCGGAAACTGAATTCTTTGATTTGGCTTCCTCCAAACTTTTTGCAGAGTATTGCAATGACTCCTGGCGTTTTTTTACGCAGCGCGCATGTTCCTGTTCCTCTTGATCGGCTCACAGCGATGGGGTCTAAGCGTCCGTACTGGCTTTCACTTAGTCTACGTCTGTTAGTCTACGTCTAACTCATCATGTGTGTCCAGTCTCCTTTTTTGTGTGCGGTCTAGTCTGACATCCTGCTATCTCCAGAGAAGGCTCTTCTCAACCCGAGTTCCGTTTTTGCACAGCTCCCCGAGCGATAAAAAGAGACACGGCCTGTGATCAATGATGGATGAGCACAAAGTCCAACACGTGACTGGTCCCATGCGGACATGTCTGCGTGACGCCATGATGGCCTGATGGCCTATGGGAAGTGTTTGAAGGGTGGGAGTGGCGGGGAATGGGCAGAGGAGAGACCACATTTCATCCACAGCATTTGGTTCTGGCAAATGTTATACCCAGCTGCATGTCCCCAGCTGTAGTTTATTTTCTGTGTCATTGTATCCACAGTAATATAAAGCTGTTACATTTTCATCCTTTTTTTTCAGATACACCATTGACGGTTATGGCATTATCCATCTCTAAAAAAAAAAAATTCGTATATAGTGCTGACGCTTACAGCCGTACAATTTAAACAATGTTCTGATCAAATTGATGTGCTAAACAGTTTATTGGCAAACACAGCGCAATTAGAGAAGATAACACCATTTCATCCACAACGTTTGGTCCTGTTAATGTGTATGCACAGAAGATATCTTTCCAGCGGTATTTCATTCCAAGGATAGTTTGTCCATGATGAATGTGAAACTGAAATCTCCTTGATTTCGGATTCAACGTGCGTGCAAGTTATGTTTAGCGTGCATTCATTTTATGGATTCCAGGAGTGTAGTCTCATTCGAAGGACTTTCAGAGAACGGAGTCAGAACCGGTGTTAACTCAGAGGGAAAAATCCCCCTGCACTGAAGCAGCCCGGCAGAGATTCAGGCCCACAATCCCAGGATCACAGAAATGACTAGTTTGACATATACTAAGCCATTCCTGCACCCAAGTTTTATGAATATATATATATATATATATATATATATATATATATATATATATATATATATATATATATACTCTTTTCCTTTGTGAAGGAGGGAAAGGAATGATAGGGGAGTTAAGCGTGTCTGGGGGAGAGGGAGGGGAACTTTGGGGCAGTCACATCTTCAGTCTTCTATAACTGGCATTAATCCCCTAACATCCATTCTGGCCAGACCATACACAGCCACAGCCGAGCTTCCGTGCACGCGCCCTCTGTGTGAGTGTGCACGAATGAACCTACTTACTATCATGGGCGAAGTTCTCGATTACAATGGGTAAAGAATCTGTTAATGTCGAGTGTCTGTAAACAGAATGCACAGAGAGAGAGAGAGAGGAGAGAGAGAGAGAGAGAGAGAGAGAGAGAGAGAGAGAGAGAGAGACAGACAGACAGACAGACAGACAGACAGACAGACAGAGAGACGCCCTACGTCTCTACTAGTTGTTCTTGTGCTGTTCACCTTTATCATTTCCTTCAAGGTTATTGAGATACGACACACAGTGCTTTAGCCCCTCTGTTACATAAACTGTCAATGAAATTTACTTATATTTACTTTTTAAAAAATCGTCTTCCACAAACAGTTGTGTAGTACGGCACCGTCTGCTATGAAGTCTGAGTTCGAGCAAACGTGGCCATTTTAAGGCTTACACATCCTCGGCGAAATTTCACAGCCATTATTCATGTCCTGCTCATTGCGTTGTCCAATCCATTGCCAGCTATTGCCTCATGAAAAGTTCATGTTCAAGGTGTCGTATTTACGGCAGGATCCATTAGATCCTACCGAGCTGATGCTGAGAGTGGGGAGATATAAATCGCGCCTCCAGGAATTTTGGGGGAGTTTTTTTTTTTTCACTAAGTGATTGGCCGTGACATTTTACTATTACCATTATTTTAACTGTCACGAACACTATTGTTGGTCGTGGTGGTGGTGGTGGTGGTGGTGGTTCTACTTCTACTGCTGCTGCAGCTACTACTACTACTACTACCATTACTATAACTACTGGTGCTGGTACTCCTCCTCCTCCTCTTCCTTCTACCACAACTACAACTGCTGCTACTGCTGCTGCTACAACTACTACCACCACTACTGCTGCTGCTGCTGCTACTACTACAGCAAACGCACACATACACGTAGCACGCACGCACGCACGCGTCTACACATACACACACACACGCGCGCGCACACATGCACACGTGGCAGAGAAAGACAGACACAGACACACAGACAGATAGGCAGGTAGGCAGACAGACAGACTGAGAGACAGACAGACAGACAGTACGATATCCCGAGACTCTACAGTTTGTTGGTCGTTATGCTTTTCACGGTTGTAATATCCTCCAATGCTAGTGAGAAACACCGTGCTTTCAACTGATCTTTTTCATGAACTGTCAGTGCCACTGAGCTGTATTTTATCCAAAGCCATCTTCAACCACCGGCCGCCGAGAGCGACACTGTCAGCTCTGAAGTGTGAGTTCGAGCTGGTGTGGATCTTTGATTGTCTACAGTTCCACCTTCACATTTCCAGCAATTATTCATGTTCTGTTAATTGCATCGTCCGAACATTTCCAGCAATTGCCTCATGCAAAGTTGATGTTCGGGGTGTTGTATATATATAGTGAGTGATCCATTAGATCCAATGGGGCAGACGCTGAGCCAGGGGAGACAATTCGTTTCCATCAATTTCTAATGGCTGCAGACTGGTACAGTTGTTGCTGCTGCTGCTGGTTCTGCTTTTACTGTTGCTGCTGCTACTATAGATGTTACTCCTGATCCTCTTCCTCCTCCTCCTCCTTCTCCTCCTCCTACAACAACTACTACTTCTACTTTATAACTACACCAACACACACACGCACGCACGCACGCACGCATACACGCAAGCACGCACG
>JADBJO010001570.1:37500-42500 GCA_016801955.1 Conus betulinus | reverse complement strand
AAAACATCATATCTTATGAACGGATAGAGCTATGCTCACGAAATCTTATGAGTTTCTCAACGATCGTAATACCCGTTGATCACTGAAATTTCATGTATGGGCACAGTCAATCACTAGCGTAATCAGTTGTGGTTTCCCTGGGACCTATGTATTTTAATGGGTCGCACATGACCCAAGCCATTGGGTGAGGAATAAGTTGCTGAACCGCTCTTTATCAGATGGGTCTTACACCCGATCTGAATAGAGATAAGCAATAGGAAAAGCCTGTACAAAATGTGGGGTCTTGGGTGACCCGCACGATCGGGTCTGCGTAGTCAAAAACGTCATCCGGTAAAGGTTAAATGAATGTGATGACTATATCCAGTATTGTCTGAACCTTGTAAAACTCAAGGTGAAAGTACAATCAGGAACCAAGACACTTATGGAGACGCCATAAAACTAAAATATGTCATGCGGGTATTGAGAATTAACAGCTAGCTGACACAGGACTGGTTCTCAGCACATCAATGATTTTTTGAAGATAGAGAGAGAGAGAGAGAGAGAGAGAGAGAGAGAGAGAGAGAGAGAGAGAGAGAGACAGACAGACAGACAGACAGACAGACAGACAGACAGACAGACAGAAAGAGTTGTAACAGCCTGTCGCAAATGTCCCCTTGAGAGCATCCCCTTTCCTTCACATCAGTGAGAGTGATGCTGACAGTGTGCATCCAATGCTGATAGCTGACCTCAATGACACTGAAAGAAGTGTCTAAATTATCTCCCCTGTTACCACCCCATCCCGACTCACCACCAGCTCTCTCTCTCTCTCTCTCTCTCTCTCTCTCTCTCTCTCTCTGGAAAATGTGTCACTCTCTCTCTCTCTCTCTCTCTCTCTCTGGAAAATGTGCACTGCATTTTTCCCACTTAGGTGGAACTTTTTTTTTGACATAAAAGTATTGAAGGAATATAAAAAGCAGCCATGAAATACTGAGAATTCTAAGACTGAAATCTGCCGGGCCCCCAACAATACTCCGACGTGTGTTTGAGCAGGACAGTTTTAAGAATTCCCTCGAGGGTCCTGGAAATTGTATCCATGCATTTTTCCACTTAGGTGGGAAATTGCAGTAATGGGAATGAGCAGATCATCTCGTGTACAGATAATGCATCCTATTAAGCTTCGATGATTGATAAGAGCATGCGGTGGATCAGTTCGATCCGAATTGACATTCTGTCAGCAATAAAATCATGAGCATGCTAACTCTGGATGAATATTGAATTATTAAAAAAAAAAAAAAAAACGGTGATTGGTTAGCATGGTGACAAAATCTCTCAAAGGACCGGACAGAAGGGTCCTGTTGGTTGGGAATTAAGTGTTTTGGATGAAAAGTCCTGATCCTCTCTGTTTCGGTTCATACCCATCCATAACGGATTCGCACTCAAATCTTTCTCGGGGGGGTGGGGGGGGGGGTGTTTGCTTCGTGTAGGATGAGAAGAAGTTTGGTAAAGATGATGCTACTAACTTCCATTCTAGTCAGACACAACATAATCAGGACCGCGATCCTGCGCTTCTTTGCATGATACATATCGGTTATAACCCGGCCCGAGAGATACAGCCACATGCAGTGTTAGGCATGACATTTTGAGCAACGCTGTCAGAGACGTATCCACCTAATTAGTGTACGAAACTCAACTGCGATTCTAGTCTTTCCAATCAAGACCACAGTACGCTCAGGTCTTGGCAGGAACTGGGCAGGGTCAAAACAATTCCCATCAGTAAATGTATCTAATGGACATTTTAACCCACGGTCTCATAGTCCGCATGTCTATGATGCTGTTCCTAGCCTGACCAGTCCTCCGTCATGCAAACGGCACGCTGAAACATGTCAACCACAAGACATAGTTGAAGATATATGAAAAGTCTTAAAACAGTGTTCGAAAATTGCGTGTTATAATGGAGGCTTCGTGGCTCATAAGGGAAACACGACTTTACGCAACTTTTTTTTTATTGTGCAGTGGAGAGGGGAAGGAAGTATTTCCAGCTTCCAGCCCAGACTTCACCGGATTAGCGTCAAGGTACTACACTTTTTTTTTTTACAAATCCACGTGGAATGAATATGTAGAAGTAGCTGCCGATATCACATTCGCATTTAGGTTTTGGAGGTCTACACGCTAAGCTTTAACTCGACAAACTCGACAAAACTTTCTCTCTCTCTCTCTCTCTCTCTCTCTCTCTCTCTCTCTCCTCTCTCTCTCTCTCCACACAACACACACACACACACACACACACACACACACACACACACACACGCACACACGCACACACACACACACACACACACATTTACTATTTACTGTTCTGCCGCCGTCTTCACATTCTATACAACAGGTTTATTGCGGAAACTGAAGTCCCGCCAGCTGCATACAGCATAAATCGTGCAGTGCTCGTTGCTGCTGATAATTTTAACCTGCTTGTCTGTTGGACGAGTCTGTGAAATATGCGTGAGCCTTAAGTGCAGGTTAAGGTAATACTATACTCTCTGTCGACTGAAATTGCTTCCTTAGAGCACGTTTTCCTGTTGTTAGGCGCTCTCGTACAACACACACACACACACACACACACACACACACACACACACACACAGACACACACACACACACGCACACGCGCGCGCGCGCCCGCACACACACACACGCACACACACGCACGTACCCATACCCGAATGCACGCACGTATGCACACACGCACGCACGCGCGGGCGCGCGCGCACGCACACACACACACACCACACACACACACACACACACACACACACACACACACACACAGGCGAGGGAGAGAGAGAGAGAGAGAGAGAGAGAGAGAGAGAGAGAGAGAGAGAGAGAGAGAGACAGACAGACAGACAGACAGACAGACAGACAGACATGCAGGCAAGCAGAGAGAGAGAGAGAGAGAGAGAGGGAGAGAGAGACAGACAGACACAGAGAGACAGAGAGACAGAGAAAACAGACAGACAGAGAGAGAGAGAGAGAGAGAGAGAGAGAGAGAGAGAGGAGAGAGGAGGGAGGGAGAGAGAGGAGAGGAGAGGGCGACCGAGACGAAGACAAGCAGATAAACAAAAAACACAAAGATAGACACACACACTCTGTTCGACAATCTAGCCAGAGGGTAGATTACAAGATAAGTGTGGCTGGCAGTTGTATTATGGGCTGGGGTAGCAGGTCAGACTGCAATCAGTCCTTCAATATTGACACATCCTAAAACACCCCTGCTGCCCTCAGTCCTGTGAGACTCTCACCGTTCCCTGAGAGTCAGTCTGAAAGTTTTGTATGATACTGTCTCCGTCAAGTTTGCTTTTTTTTTTTTCTCGTTCTTCTTCTTCTTGGTCTCCGTATTCTTTTTATTTTTGTTTTCCCGAAGAAGGGAAACTTTTGAGAGAGTTTTGCAGAAAGCTAGGTAATGGAGATAGCGTAAGGTATTGCAAGGCTCTGCATGAATAGAAATACATACTGCAGAGAAAGCGACCAGAATAAAGCAACCCCCCCTACCTAATATTTTATTAACTCTCAGTTCATAACCAAAAGGAAATCTTTGCTAAATGTTCTTAACGTTTGTGAAGGCATCTCATACGGTCAACGGCACTTCTACTGAAGAGTGGTACACGCATTAAAAAAAAAAAAAAAAAAAAAAAAACTTGTTGGTAGTGAAGCAGACACAGAAGAAATCAACGAAACACGCTGTTTGGATAGTCTGATTTTCAAAAGATGAGATTTTGTTAACGCTGAAAATTTTTAAAACTGGAAATGTTGCTGTTCCTGATGGTTTGATTGGTGAGCTATTTAAAAATGGGGATAAAATCGTTATTATTATGCGTTTTTTTTTTTATTCAATTTTCATACTGGTTTTGATAAAAGTGGTAAAGGACTGTATCCAAAAATATGGACTGAATCGGTCATCATCCCACTGTGTAAGATCCTGGCAATGGCACATGGATTTTATTGTCTGATTATAAACTGCAAATTGTATAGTGTTATTATTAACGGCAGATTCCAAAAATGGATCGATCCAAAAAAAAAAAAAAAAAAAAAACGTTACTGGTGAATATCTAGCCGGCTCTAAAAAGACCCATTCCCATTATATACCATATGCTTACCCTTTTAGCTCTCGTTCAAAACTCTTTTTTTTCATTTAATCGTAAACTATACGTCGCGTTTATCGATTCTGAGAAAGCGTTTGACTCTGTTTTACGAAAAATATACTCTAGCATATATTAAAAAAAATAAAGAACGGCAACAATGATAAATTATACTAGTGTGTTAAACGCACAAACAGTTATGGTAACGCAGGAGTCAGATCTAGCGGGGAACTTTGCCGACTCTATTTTTACATACACACAGGCTGTGAAAAAAAGAGATGCTTGTATCCCTGTTCTTTTCTCGTTGAACTAGCTTTAGAAATGATGGCAAAAAGAAGACACTATGCAATGCTTTCTCCTGAGTTTATTGAACTATCTATGTGACTCTATTTTCCTATGGCCTCCAGATTCAGTTGATACTTTGTGCCAGGCAGTATGTAAACTGCAGCTGGTGTAAATATGAAAAAAAAAAAAAAAAAGTAATTGTGATTTTCAGTAAAGATGCGCGCTTATTTGTTAGCAAGCGAAAGACGCTTTTCAATGGACAGATAAGTTGTAAGTTTGTCGATTGTTATAAATACCTTGGTTTCATTTTTCTACTACATCCATGCGTTTTACAGTTGCTTGTCAGGATATAACAAACAGGGAAAAAAAAACCCTTATCATGTTTATTTGAAAGTATCTATAGCTATCGAATAAAAAAATTTCTTTGCAGTATTTCTAAAACTCTTTGATGCCCAGGTTCAGCTGTTGCTCAATATGATGCTGAGGTCTAGGGATCAGGTAGATCATCAATTCATGTATTTGTTCTTAGAAATATCTAGGAGTTCACATGAAGATACGTATTGAGTGTGTTCCTCTGTGCAGTACATTAGATACTGGCCGAAA
>JADBJO010001570.1:20000-27500 GCA_016801955.1 Conus betulinus | reverse complement strand
GTGCGTGCGTGTGTGTGTGTGTGTGTATTGAATGAGAGAGATGGATTGAGAGAGAGAGAGAGAGAGAGAGAGAGAGAGAGAGAGAGAGAGGGGCCCCTCACTTCCATAACGATCACAACAAAGACATGTCCTTGGCTTGTGTCTACCAAATCTGGCTGATCATTTTCAGATGTCTGACTTTGAATAAAACAAACACATGAGTGATGAATGAATAAATAAATGAATGAATGAATGAACTAATGAATGAATGAAGGAGCAAATGGATGAATGAATCAATCAAATGGACGAATAAATAAATAAATGAATTGATGAATGAATGAATGAATGAATGAATGAATGAATGAATGCCACCGCAAAAGAAAGAAAGAAAAGTAATAGTTCAATGATAAAACGACGATGATAATCAGTGAAGCTGGAAAGATGGCCCCGCAGAATAACACACTTTTGCTAAGAAGGGCGCGAATCCTGTATAACGTTTTGTAATCACTCCACATTGCAAAATCATGCCCGGCGGTTTAGACAGGATGCGTGTCCAAACTGATGTTTGGGATGTAGATCCAAACTCACATTCCCTCACTAGTCCAGAATCACTCTTTTTTGTTTAATTCTCAAAGTGTTCCGAACGACAAAATATACCAGCCAAGGCCCATCGTTCTGATAAGTGAGAGAGAGGTGAGAGATGAACTAACGGAGCCAGACCACACACACACACACACACCACACACACACACACACACACACACACCACACACACACACACTCCACACACACACACACACACACACCACACACACCCACACACAACCACACACACACACACACACAACAGCACGCACACACAACACACACGCGCGCGCACTCACACACACACACACACACACACACACACACACACAACACACGCGCGCGCGCGCGCGCGTCGCGCGCACGTCACACTCACACACACACACACACACACACACACAACACACACACACACACACACACACACACACGCACACACCACACGCACACCACACACACACACACCGCGCACACCTCCCCACCCCACCTGCCCTGTTCCAACACCACTCTCTACCGAATGGTTTTTGGGGTATGTACAGAAACATCACGTGCTCTCAACCATACCCGTTATGTCGAAGAGAGAGGTGGACAATGGCAACTGTGTCTATGTTCATGGTTCCATTGGGGTTTTCTGAGCATGCCTTTAATCACTCATCGGGGAATGGTTCTGGAACTAGGTAGGTGTTAGTTCTGGTCCAGCAGGCCAGCATCACCTCTTCCCCCTCCCCCCCCCCCGTCCCCCCCCCCAACCCCCCCCCCCCCCCCCCCCCCCTCCTCAAAACAAACGAGAAAGAATCAGGTGTAAATTGCTTTAATTCATGCTTTATATCGTTGGGTTCACTGAAAGTTTTGAAAGAGAGCCGGGCAGGTGCATTTTGAAGCAAAGAGGAGGAAGATCTGGGTATAGTCCCGGGCGGGGGGGGGGGGGGGGGTTTGGGTTTGGATTTGGGCACGTGCCCTCCTCACTCCGCCAGGGAGTCATTTCGGGCGTGGGGTGATTACGGAACGTTATAATGTTTCCGTTGTTAGAGTCTGAACAATGTGGGTTTTCCCCCACATTTCACTAGACCTCAAGTGCTAGTCTCAGCAGTGCTTATCTTTTCGGATGAAGTGACAAGCCCGCCCATTTCTGTGTTTTACAACATGCAACGAGGGCTCGTAAAAGACTCCATGGCAGGAAGGGTGGTGGTGTTTCTGGCGAAATCTAGTAGAAACAGCCATTGTGATGGAGAAACAAAAACATACACATACACCAGAGGCAAAAGCAGTCTGGATTTCACAGCGAGAAAGCTGTTGTAATCATGAAGTTGCCAGAGAAAAAACAAAGAAGAACAACAAAACACACACCAACCACAACACACAAAAACATGGATGTGGGAATAATTCTCCCAAGACACCAATCAGTTAAAAAGCCTCTCCACTAGATTTTGAATCATCTTGCTGTTTATTGATGCTATCAGTCACTGTTGTGTGCACAGCTTGCCAAGAAACAAAAAAAAAACAAACGTCCACCGGTTACAACGATGCCACACAGCATTTGATTTGTCAGCCGCCCATAGTCTGACGACTACAAATGATGGGCACCGCTCTGGCTCTGTCTGCAATGCGATTGTCCGCTTTCTGTAGCATGACACTTTGCAGAATGGGTTCCTCTCTGCTGCTGCCCTGAAATGCATTTTTACTAGGCCTCATTTGTTTTTCTTCGGGGAAAAGTAGCCTTGCCAACAAGGATCAGACCCAGACAAGTGCTCTGGCACAGCAATGAGAACAAATCAAACTTTGTTGTCTGTGGTATAGACACCTTTGGTGTTCTGGTTTAGACTGATTCTGAAAGTGGAAAAAAGTATTCTGCGGCACACGTATTACTCAAACAACAAATGTTTTGCTATGATAGATATGAAATAGTCAATTATTTTTGAAAAATAATATATAATCTTATGTAGATTTATTGGATTGTGGCTACGTTTGATTGGTTTACATTAAAATGTGTATCCCCATACTAGTTCCTCCTACAGCTAAATATATAGCATATTTTTGCGAGTGAACACGAATATAGCGACAAAGACGTCAAGAAGAGTGTTATGGTGACACCCGGTTGCCGAGAAAATGTAGCGCTGCATAAATCAAACCATTGACAATAAAATAATTATTCACACACACAACGCACACAACGCACACACACACACACACACACACACACACACCACACACACACACACACACACACACGCACACGCACGCGCGCGCGCACGCGCGCACGCACGCACGCACGCACGCACAAACAAACACACACACACACACACACACACACACACACACACACACACACCACACACAAGACAAAAAAAGAGAAAGATAAAAAGAAACATCACTTTTCATTTTGTAATGCTTTTGATTAGTTCAGACCTGCTTGAACACTTACCAGCATGCCTTTTTTTTAAGTGTTGCTTTGGATTTAATCTTTTCTTTGGACACCATATTGGATGTCATTACGGAACACAGATATCGGCTGCTCGCATGATGCAAGAAAGTACACTTCTTTCGGAAACAACTCAACGTCATTTCTTTTTTCTAACGTTGCGTAACGTTTCGCTAAGTGGACTGTACGCCGAATCCTCCTGCAGCACTGTCCTGAACTGGAGGCAGCCATCCTTCTCTGTCCTGGCCGCCCTGCCTCTCTGTCTCCACGCTGTATAATTTTCAGATTTGGCAATGTCACTTACAGCTGAGTCTGAAAGCCTTTTCTTGTTCACAGATATCATTGATCCTTGGCTGATCTCTGGAGTCTGATTGTCGGACAGGGCGTTTTTCTTTCTTACTGTCTTTCTTTCTTTCTTTCTTCCTTCCTTCCTTCTTTCCTTCTTTCTTTCTTTGTGTTTCACAAAGTTTGCCACAGACACTGTGGAATGCTTTCTTGCAAGTTGGAAGACAAAGATCTGAGGATTTCTTGTCCTTCATCTTGCTGATATGAGCTTTAGACCTTAATAAGGGGGGAAAAAGACAGAACGATGATGTGGAAGTCGTCATATTCATATTTTTCTTTCTATATTGAGTTTGATCGATTGATTGCGATTGTGTGTGTGTGTGTGTGTGTGTGTGTGTGTGTGTGTGTGTGTGTGTGTGTGTGTGTGTGTGTGTGTGTGTGTGTGTGAGAGAGAGAGAGAGAGAGAGAGAGAGAGAGAAATTTTAGTCCATGTGTCTATCCCATATGCGTGCATCAATACAAAGGTGAACCATGGTGTCGATGCGTTGTACGAAAACATATGCAATGACAAATCGTGCAAGGCCACACCTGTTATATGTCTAGAAGTATTTGAAATTATTGATGTATTGGCATATATTATATATTATCAATGCATGGTCACTGAAATACTTTCGTACGGTTTTTTTTTAATTTCATATAAGTGTAAATAATGTTTCTTTTTATTGATGCTTGATTTTCATATGCAATGATCGTATCCATTTTGTTTACATTGAACAAACCACACAGCACAAACCCGACCACAATGGTAAATATATGAACATGTACGAAATTAAACGAGAATATCATTAAGACAATATTCTGATAATCATTTGCAATGATTTTAAGTAAACAAGCAACGTACATTAAACAAAGATATATATTGAAGCCAGACACGCACGCAGACAAACCTGAAGACGATTCACATTTGCAAAGCATGCACAACCAACAAGCTGTGTACATGCATACAGAAGTGTTACAAGCATGGGTATAGAAGTATCAGTCTACAGAAATTCTACCTGTTTCATTTTGGACAAATCGCTTAGTTTAGCATTACAGTCTTCATTGAGGGATCTACAACGTAAATGTATCTGAAAAAAGGGAAACAAGGCAAGCGACATAGGCATTTTTTAAAATGTATGTTTGTGGTACATTTAAAATGTTTGCAAAGAATATTATCATACACACTACATCATCACGTGTGTGTAATTACTGACACCAAAGAGTGCCTGTTACGACACAAAGTGAGTTGACGTGCATTTTTGCTTCCAGCCCCCCCCCCCCCCCCCCCCCCCCCCCACTCCCCCCCCCCCCCCCCCCCCCCCCCCTCATCGAATGGATTCCTTCAGGATCCCAATAGCTACGAAATCATGCGCATTCCGTAACAGTTTTGAAAAAAAAGTAGTGTGCATTGAAGGGACGTAATTCCAACTCGCTAGCCACAGTGGAATTGCGGGTGAAGCACCTTGGAAGTGATCACAGCACAGAAATATTGCCTTCTGTGGCCATCTTTCACGTTTTGCTGTTGCCGGTCAGCCAGTCGTCCCTATCGCTATCTCCAGATAACATAGTGTGTGTGTGTGTGTGTGTGTGTGTGTGTGTGTGTGTGTGTGTGTGTGTGTGTGTGTGTGTGCTCGCGCACGTGCGTGCTTGCGTGTGTGGATGCCTGCGCGCGTATGTCTGTGCCTGTGTGCGTGCGTGAGTACATGCGTGCGTGCGTGCGTGCGCGCGCGCGCGCGCGCGCGCACGTGTGTGTGTGTGTGTGTGTGTGTGTGTGTGTGTGTGTGTGTGTGTGTGTGTATACACGCTGTCAGCAGACTACGAAAGCAGTGAAGTTAACAGAGTCCAGAGAAGAAAAAGAAGATGATGAAGAAGAAGAAGAAGATAGTATCAAACAGGTCTCTCAGACTAACTCTCCTGGGGATGGAGAAAAGGTTTAGGGAACCAGAAATGGAAAGGGCTTTAGGATGTGTCAGTGCTGATGGAGTGATCGCAGTCTGACCTGTCACCTCCTGCATTGGTATAACCTCCAGTCACACTAACCTTGCGATCTGCTGTACGGTTTGTTTGTCCTGCAGAACATGTGTATCCATCGGTACCCTCTCTCTCTCTCTCTCTGTCTCTGTCTGTCTGTCTGTCTGTCTGTCTGTCTGTCTGTCTCTCTCTCTCTCTCTCTCTCTCTCTCTCTCTCTCTCTCTCTCTCTCTCTCTCAAAGTTAAAAAAAACAGTGAAAAGAATGATGAAAAAACAGTTCGATGATAAATAATAAGACAAGCTAAGAACATCAGCAAATGATTCCAAACTATTACGATCAATAATCTGATAACTAGTGCAAAACCAGTCATCTACAACGAAATATGACACAGCAGTGGTGTCATCGCTTTTAAAAGCATTCAATGGTTTCACACGTAACTCGAGACACTCAAATACACAGGTGTACAACGAAGAACTGTATACAGAGAGGCATGATTCAATAACGAATTTAGTTTTGCAAAACAAGGTGACCGCAGACGAACAGTGAAACAAATTTCACAGGAAAATTATGATAAATCCACCAGACAGAGGGGACAAAAACAAATGTCAAGACAAAACACCAATAAAGAGAAAACAAGAGAAGAGGAAATAAGGAGCATGAATCATATTAAATGTGACAGGGCTGGACGGCATAGAGGGGTTTGTAGAAATGTTCACATGTGCCGACTTAGTTGTTATTGATTTGATTATGACTCAGCTTAACTCGCTGTCCGATAAAGGAATCGTTCCTGAGGCGTGGTCAAAAGCCATAGTAATCCCTCTTCACAGAAGGCGTTGCACTGATATGTATTTTAAGTAAAATCTACATTCATTTTGTTGATAAAAGATCACAAGTTTGGGCAGAATGGAAAGAAAAGGATAAATGAAGAAACAAGCTGGATTTCCACTGGACACAGCATAATAAACCACATATTTTTACATCGTATGTCTTAATACCAAAAAAAAAAAATAAATAAAATAAATAAATGACAAACTTGTAGGCTGATTTCCAGAAAGCCTCTGACTCTTTGAATGAAAATCGTTTCAAAGAGAATTGGTGTGAATGGGAAGCTGTATAGAGCTGCGTGAGGAATGTCTGATTTTCTCCTTGGATGTGTTCGTGTAAAATGCATTTAACTCTGATTATTTCAATTGTCCATGTGGTATGAAACAAGGATGTCGCCTCAGTCCCCCCCTTTTTTTCATCAGTGAGCTTGCAGCAGTTATTTCATGCACTGGAGTGAATCTGAACAAAATCAATATAATGGCTTTTAGAAATGGGAGCATTTAGCACAGCTTGAAAGATGCACACGCACACACACACACACACGCCCACATACACACACACACACACACACACACACACACACACACACACGCACGCACACACACACACACACACACACACAGATTTGTGACATTGTTTTTAGGACTTGTTCAGAGTACCATTTTTAGAGATTCCTTTAATAATTCTACTTTCACGTTTAAATGTTAGTATCCTGTTACCTTCAGCGTTCATCTGATGTTTTTAAAAATGTTATTCTAGTTATGTTATAGGTTTGCAATTTTTATTCACGTTAACATTTTTTTTCTTCCGATTTCCATCCCAATCCTCCTTTTTCTCTTTTTCCCCTTTTTTTCATTTATACTTCTTCATCTTCTTTTTCTCTCTCACTGTTTCTCTATCTCTTTATCTCCTTCAGTTGCCTGTGTATCCACCCCCCCCCCTCCCTTCCTCCTTTTACTACCCTGTTTTTATTTTATTTATTTTTGGTTGTCTAAAATCACTTATGTGTATAGACATTAATCTGTCGTAGCAACGAGACCCTCTTCTTCAATTCTCTCATCTTAGTTGTTAATTCATTTATTCATCAGCTTAAAATCTTGCGTAGTGTGGTCTCAAAACTTAGCGGATGTGGTGTAGTCTATGTGGACTAGTCCGCACGCAGTGACGCCTCCTTGATGAAACTGAAACTGATGCTAAAACTGAAATATAGTCATACGACAGATCAGAAGTTAAACTGAGAAATGGTTATATACATCTAGGGATGTTTTTTTTCACTAATGGGTCACAGACATCTGCTAAAGTCGTAGTTACGAGACCCTCTTCTTCGTGCGGTCTCAAAACTTAGTGGATGTGGTGTAGCGTATATGGACTAGTCCGCACGCAGTGATCACTCCTT
>JADBJO010001570.1:12500-15000 GCA_016801955.1 Conus betulinus | reverse complement strand
GGAAACAACTGTCTGTTTGTTTGTCTGTCTGTTTGTCTGTTTAGTAAATGCACTCCGAGCTGGCTTAATCTTTCGTTGAATCCTATCCAGACTGAGAAAAAAGGTCGACATATGAGAGAACAAGCAGATACTCGTAATGTCACTTTTCTCACGCTCTAAATACGGTATTCTTCAACCGTTTCTGAACTTTGTTTCAGATGCTTTTTGGCATGATTATGTACACATTCATGGGACAAACAGACGTCACATTGCAGACTTCAAAGAGTTTATCGTTTCAAAAGAAAATAATTGAAAATATTATAGTTATACGAGTCAGTCCCGCTCTGTGTGCAGCTTTCGTCTTTTGTTTGTATATACATCAGTCGACCCATCAACTTCCGTTTCCGGCAAATGTTTGCATCCCTACTCTCTTTCGTCTGCACATCCGGAAGTGCGCTTCATTCACTCAAATATGAATGCAGTCCACTTTGAAACAGTATGGGAATTTGCGCAGAGCTTATTTTGCAGAGTTCATGTTTCTGATAGACAGTTTTGTTGTCCAATTTTCTCGGCCATCTCAGTAGCATTGCTATTTCGCCGCTCATTCTGACACAGCTGGGCCCGGCCCGCCCGCAGCCCTGGCACCGGCAATCCACAGGGAGCAGTCAATGTCAAGTCATCAAGAGGCAACCCGCCGGAGGACACGCTGCACTGCTGCTGAATCTCTTTGGTGACATTTAATGGCGCCCATTCTGATCCAACATACGCAGGGCACCACTATTAAGCTATTAAGCCCCCCCCCCCCCCCCCCCCGCCCCCACCCCCGTCACGACTCTACTGACTGCTAACTGCTTAGTCGCGGAGCCGGCCCGAGTCCGCTCTCCCTCCGGAGGGCGCCACCATGTCCTTCCAACGACAGCGCCCATGGACTCGCCAATACCTGTGACCCCGACGGAATCAAACCAAGGCCACAGATTGGAGAGGACATCGAAAGTGAGGTCACCATGAAAGCAGGGCATGAAGGGCCACAGAATTGAAGACTTTCTATGCTGATCGATGGGAATGAAGATGATGAAGATGATGTGCTTCGGGTTTCTATTCCGATCTAAGAAGATTGTTTGACAAAGCTGTACTCTACGCGTACTTTCATATCATATTCCGGCGTCAACCACGACGCTCGAGGAAATACAGACACCCGCACTGTTGGTCTGGAAATTTGAGCAACACCCTCAGAGACGCATCCATTAAGTGGATGAAATTCAACCGTGTAGTCCCAGTCTTCCCAGCTGAGCCCGTTGAAACTAATCTCTGGCTAGGAGCCGGTCAGGGCAGAATGACTCTGATGGGACTCGAACTCATGACCTCCCAGCCGGGAGTCCGCCATGCTAAGCACTTTGCCACGGCGGCTGGTCTAATTTTGGCACAGCCAAGGTGCTGATAGGACAGAGCTGATAAGCTTTTAATGCAACATTATTTATACAATGATACATTTAGTGTGCTTGTATGGTGTTCTTATTTGGCATAGTTACTTGGTATGGCAAAGGTAATACACTTATATCTCCTCGTGTGTTAAAATAGGACATTTATTGTGTTACGTGGTACATATGACATAAATCGATGTGCGTATATGTCACACTTAACTCGCTTGTAGCCACAGTTAATTTGCTTTTATTGTGTAATTTATCAAGGGTTATCCCTGTGTGTTACCGTTAATTACAAATTGTTCTGCACGTCATAAACAACCGTCTGACTGCTGAAAGAAAGCCAAACAAGAAAGAAGGAAGGAAGAAGAAGGAAGGAAGGAAGGAAGGAAGGAAGGAAGGAAGGAAGGAAGAAGGAAGGAAGGAAGGAAATATTGCTTGGGTGTAATTTCATCGAAAAACAGATTTCTTCGAGTGAAAGATGGAATGTTCACTTCAAGTAGAGCATATCGCCACAGTACTACTGTTTTCAGTTTGTTTATCTATCAAAGTGGATTTTCCCACATGATTTCGACAGGGACAAACACTCTAGTTGCCGTGGATTCTTTTACACACCCAAAGCGCATCGTGCCTGCAAACGTGGATTTCGGGTCATTCCCTCACTCAGACCTTATTCGCATTCGGATCACTTTCTTTGCGCCAGATGCAAAAAAAAAAAAAAAAAAAAAAAAAAAAAAAAAAAAGGGGGGGGGGGGGTGGAGGGGGAAGGGGTATGCATCTAGCCGGCAGGAGAATCAGGTTAAACGTTTGCCAGATCTTCCAACTTCCAAGGAAAATACGTTGTCCACTGGGCCACCTTTTAAGTGCTGGAATAGCAATTTTCTATCAAACGGGAGAAATGGATCGTACACTGGCTTCAAATCTTCGCTGCACAGTGAAACAGAATGCAGAGGGAGACAGAGGCAATAAGCCGTGCAAAACGGGGTTAAGCATGGAAGGGGGAGGGGGAGGGGGGGAAGGGGGGGGGGGGGGGGGGAGACGGGGGGGGGGGGAGGGGGAAATCAATGGGAAGCCGCGGGCAGGGACTGAGGAAGGAAGAA
>JADBJO010001570.1:0-2500 GCA_016801955.1 Conus betulinus | reverse complement strand
CACGGAGCCTGAGTGGCGTCGGTGTGAAAACGCACATTTAGCTTGGTGTTGTGTGTAAATATGCGTCTGTTTGTCTGTGTATCTGGCGTTCATTAACTGTGTCTGTTCATGCGGAGGGGGGTGGAGAGAGAATCAGGGGTGGGGGTCAGTGTGGCAAATATGCGTCCTGTTTGCTTGTCCTGTGTTGTGTAATATCGTCTCTGTCAGTGCGTCTGGGTCCGTGTATATGGGTGGGTGGGGGGGGGGGGGGGGGGGGGGGGGGGGGGGGGGGGGGGGGGGGGGGGGGGGGGGTGGGGGGGGGGGGGGGGGGGGGGGGGGGGGGGGGGGGGGGGGGGGGGGGGGGGGGGGTCGGGGGTGGGGGAAAGAACAGGGGAGATATGTTTCTGACTTACTGGTTGAAAACATTCATTAATAGACATATAAAACAATGGGGCAGGGATTATGGGGGGTGATGGCCTTGGTGATGTTAGGTCCTGGTTGCATTGTCGGTGTTTTGGTTTGGCTCTTGATACGGGTCCCTTTGCCTTCGGCTGGGGTTGGGGGGGGGTAAAGGGGCAACATTGGGGGGGGGACCAACGGTGGTGTTGCTCTTCTTTTTTTATTACTTAGATCAGCATTGGTCATTTTGTCATACCCAGATTCAAGATGTGATTTTGGGGGGGGGGTGGGTTGGGGGGGGGGGGGGGGGGGGGGGGGGTGGAGGGTGGGGGGGGGGGGGGGGGGGGGGGGGGTGGGCGGGGGGGGGGTGGGGGGAGGGGGGGGGGAGTGGGTGGGGGGGGGGGGGGGGGGGGGGGGGGGCGGTGAGGAAGAATCCGATGATATGTTTCTGACTTAACTGTTGAAAAACATTCCATAATAGACAGATAACAATAGCAGGGGATTATGTGATGGCCTTGCTTTTATGTAGTGCATGTTGCATTGTCGGTGTTTTGTCGCTCTGATACGGCCCTTTGCCTTCGGCTGGTCTTAAAGGCAACATTGCCTTATCCTTGTTTGCGCTGTTGCTCTTCTTTTTTTTATTACTTAATGATCACATTGGTCATTTTGTCATACCCAGATTCACGATGTATTTTTGATAGATGTGTTTCGTTATAAAACGGAGGTAAAGATTGAGAGAAGATAAAGGAGAGAGAGAGAGAGAGAGAGAGAGAGAGGAGAGAGAGAGAGACGAAAAGAGAGAGACAGACGAACAGACAGACCGAGAAGGGATGGGAAGATTGTCAAAGAGAGAGAGAGAAGAGAGAGAGAGAGAGAAGAGAGAGAGAGATCAGAGGTTCAGGAGTGGGAACACTCTGTAAACACACTAATCTTTATCACTGTCAACGGACACAGACGACAGACAGATGGCGCCAGACGCAGTGGCGTGCCATAGAGAAACAGGAAGTCGCGATTCTTGTTTACCCTATTTTACTCGCGGCTGCCGGGCGAGCTTCCGGGCGGCTGTCATCACGATACGGTCATCACCACCCATCAGTTACCACATAAACGCTGACGATGATCATGATGACGATGATAACCACGCTCATGGATATCCTCTTGTCGAGATGCTGATGCTGATGATTTATCATTTATCGACGAGAGAGCGAGAGAGGAGAGAGAGAGAAACAAGAGAACCGAAGAGCGAGAGGAGAGAGAGAGAGAGAGAGCAGAGAGAACAGAAAAGAGATAGAGAGAGAGTGAACTTGACACTTTGTACACTTGAATATTTTATTGTCATTACCAAAGAAGTCTTTTGAACAGGGGTGAGAGGTAAACAGAACAAAAAAACATTTCCCTTTTCTTTCCTGCAACAAATAGTACACTTTCATTCCTATGTGGTATCAAATCCAAAGATGTAACAAAAACAACTAAATTCGTAACATTTCGTTATGTCCTCACCTCATGCACAGGAGTAATGCATTAAGGTTAAAAAACAAACAAACAAACAAAAACTTCAGACGGACTCGACCATCCCACTCAATTAAATGATGCCATGGTCTTTTACCTGATCTCTTCCACAATGCGATGAATGATAATATTCATTCAGATACTCTCATAATGTACTGATCTTTAAAAATCACAATCCTTCATCTGTCTAATTTTCAATGCTTCCGCGATGAAGTTCCGCAACCGATTTAATTACAAAGATTCATACATCTGAATGCATAAACACGCCACTGCTGTAAATTTATCTAATTCGCTTTATTACTGAAAAATGAACAATTTAGATCAGCACTTACAATTAAGCAGTAGTTACAGAGGAACAGAAGAAAGTGATTCTTTGTCATACAGATAATTGTCTAACATGCAGGCACCACGTGGAGATTCTGATGGGAATGTATCAGCAGTTAAAAAACCATCTTCTGTTCGGCATTAAAAACCGTAAGAGTTTTTCGATCTAAAATCATTGCGTAAAAAATTTATTCTTTGACCATTACATCTGAGTAGACCCTAGAGAAAAGAAAATTTTAGAATGGAAACATTCTTAACTGAGAAAAAACCAGCACGATATTTATCTTTT
>JADBJO010001569.1:375000-410856 GCA_016801955.1 Conus betulinus | reverse complement strand
AACAAGTACGCGTCCGCTTTTGCCTTTGCGTCTCCCCCCTGTGTTTTTTTTACTTTACCACCTGAATCAACACTGTCCGTCTGTGTCGGTCCGTTCTACTGCCTGCCTTGCTGCCTTCTCTCTCTAGTCTGCACAAAACATATCAGCTAAAAGAAGAATGAACTCAAATACTACAGTGTGAGGAGGCCCACAGCACCATATTTTCTGATAATGACCTGCCGGTAGCTGCCAACTCAATATTATCGAAAACCGAATAGTACAGGGGCTACACATGCCGTACCCCCTGATTTGACTCCCGCTGTTTTGCCATCTTTCCGTAATCAGAAAGTTTGGAGAGACATGTTAATGTGCTTCTTTTGAAACAGGTAGTGATTAGAAGCAATTTATTCTACATGGTACATTTCCCCCTTACGTGATCGCGACCGGAGCAGTGCACCTATCAGTATGGAGAAAAAAAATTCATTCATACAACTCTCTCCTCAACAGTAGTAAAAACTTGCAGAGCGGTGTGAACGGTATAGAAGAGCCGCAATAGTAAAAGAGACTGCCAAAAAAAGAACAATAGCAAGGGAAAGAGCCAGAATTCTCAACAAATTTCACAGCCTACTATTAAAGAAGGACGGTTTCATGCGATGCACAGGCAGTTTTCCAACTCACCTAAGCTGAAAGGATTTTCACTTTTTTTTTCTGATCAAAGAGAGCCCTTCAATCACCCAGCCTTGTCTGGAACTAGACATGAATACATGCCCAGAATACGCTTTCAAACTTCATGAACTGACCTTGCAGCTTGCGCAGGACACTCATCGATCTTGGAGTTCAGGTGATACCCCTCCCCCCATCTGACCGGACATCCATCCCAGCAGGCATAGCCGTGTCGCCTACCAGGTGGTAATACGAAGAGATTTCGACCTGATCCTGAGCCTCCATGATTTTCCACTGATAAGCTGGAGGAAACAGCCATGGGGTACTGGCTGTTCACTCTCTCGCGAACATGTGTACAATAACTACTACCGACACCTACAGGCTGGTACAGGCATGTTCAGTCTTTAGAATATGGTATACATAAAACATCCTGAGGGTACAGGCTGCTCAGTATTTAGAGACATGTATACATGAACACCTGAGCGTACAGGGTGTCCTAGTCTTAAGAACATCTTGATATTAAACACCTGAGTCATAGGACTCGTTCAGTCCCAACTCTGCCAATCAAGGACTCACCTCCAACCACAGAGAGTGTGGATAATATATCCTAAACATAACATGCAGCCAGAAGACATGAGGGAAAACAAGGTCGAAAGGTAGCCCTCGATGAATAAGATTTCTGATAGAACCCTACTCGCCTAAGAAGGGAGAGCAATCCATAGCTCCCTCATGCCATGCAATCCGAGAGTACTTGTGTTAATGACAAAGACGCATAAACCAAGCGTCATGATATGCCAACATGAATTAAGAGCACATAAAAGAATCAATGTAAAGATGGCCAGAAACCGAGGAGGAACAGCCGTTATTTAATACAGACGATCTTGGCTGATGAAGAAATGCAGAACCACAGACCAAGTTCACTACAGCAGCAGCTACAACTCAACACAACTCAAAAACCCTCCACTAACCTGTTAGCTCGGTTCTAGACGTGTACAATGTCTCCGTCTCGATCCAGCCTGCTGGGAGGTAAGAGAGGCCAGGAGCCGTCAATAGACCATGCAGTGTTGCGTTGGACACCACACAGTCTCTCAGAACAGAGGGGGAGGTGAGGACGTCCTCCGACACACCTTTCGATGCGTTAGTAGACTTGCTAACCTGAAACGATTAGAAGATGGAGGACTAGTTCAAAGCCAGACTGATATGGAAAAATAGTTAAAAAGACCAACATGCCACAAAAAAACCAAAAAGAAAAAAACCAAAAAAGAAAAGAAAAAAGAAAAAAAAGAAAACGCCCCCCACCAAAACCAACACCCCCCCCCCAAAAAAACCAAAGGACAAAAGAGGACTGCCTTAGGCTATGTTCCTGTTTTTGTTTTTAACTTTTTGATTGATCAGAGTTTTATCAACAGGGTTTCATTGGTGGATGTTATCTGCGCAACTAGGTAACATGCTTTGTAATTTAAACCATACCACTCACTGAGCTGCAAGTCGAATCTATTCAAGCTGCAACTGATTTTTAAGAGTTAGCTCAATTAGGGTCTGGCCCCTTTCGATTTTATCGCATGAGAAACATGCTTCTAATACATGCTTCGAAACGAACCTCAAGTAAACTTGCCCCTTACAGGCCGTACATAGCCACACCTCACGCACAAGACTAGTGCGGTTACAGATTAGGGACAAGACATTACTCAGGACTACAGCTCTCACAGAGCATAGACACAGAGCATTCACCAGAGCAGACAGATATACCACACAGTTAGTGTGAAGGACTGGTTCAAGAGCGATGTGTCTAAAGCAGGTCTTGCCTTTTGTAAGCATGCTCGCTTACTAACACGTAGAAACTACTCGGAGACTCAAACAGGTCTTGACTTAACTTGAAACACCGCACGAACTTACTTGGAGACTCACCAAACAGAGTGTGCCCTAACAGTCTTCTTACAGGTTTGCCTAGAACCACACTCAGGAACTTGACCCCATGCAGATATACACAGAAAATACTCCAACGACTGGCGTGATCAGAGGACTCACCTAACAGATTGTAACCAAGACCTAATCCATGATTTACCAACAGCGGTAACACAAGACCGACTCAAACCCTCACCTAACAGGTTGTGCCAGAAGCCACCCAGTCTGATGGCGGCGCCCGTTGCTTGATGCGGAGTTTCGGCCGCCCCCATTCATCCACACGGCCAGATCGTCAATGTCGTTTGTAAAATGTTGACCAAGGTCTCGGCGTGCAGCCTGGCACTGGAGGAGGACAGGAGACTTGAACCCTGTCACGACAGATGGGTTTCAATTGATTGTGGGCCATGTAAACAATGGGCAAATTCTTTGGTACACAGAGAGAATGAGGGTTTTAATGCTTATAGGTCGCGGAGGCTGTACACATAAAGGCTTGATCCTGTCCCATTAATGTTGGTCTGAGTTTCTATCAATGTGAACGCTTGGAAATAAAGGAATGCCCTGTCATAGCTTGGTGGGTGTCTGTCAGCTGCTGCACAGCGATAAAATAAGGCTGTCCTACGCCATCATAAGGTGGTGGGTTCTATCAACGTGAAACTGGGAATACAGTCTGCTCCCGTAATGAGGTGGCGTTTCTAATCAATTGTGCAAGCTGGAAGTCAAGGACTGTCGCCGTAATGATGGTGACAGGATTTCTATCAATGTGAAACGTGCCACATAAAGGCGTCCGCCCGCTAATGATAGGTGCCGTTCTTCTACTCAATGTGAAACTGGAATAAAGGCTGTCCCGTACGGATGGTGAAGTGCTGTATCGGTACAGATGCATGAAGCGTGGAATCTAAAGGCTGTCCAGTAATGATGGTGCGGTATTCTATCAATGTTAATCTGAACCGAATAAATGGCTGTTCCCGCCAGCTAATTTGGTGGAGTTTCTATCAATGTGATGAATTCTGGAATAAAGGCCTGTCACCGTAATGATTGTGTGTTTCTATCAAGGTGAAGCTGTAATAAAGGCTGTCCCTTAATGATGGTGGGTTTCTATCAATGTGAAGCTGGAATTAAAGCTGTCAGTCTGTCATCGATGGTGGTTTGGCTATCAAAATGTGAGAGTCTGGAAATAAGGCCATGCTCCCATCTGAGTGGTGGGTTTTCTATCAATGGCTGACAAGCTGCGAATAAACAAGGCTGCTCCCATCCTAGATTGCTGGGGGGTTTTCCATATCAGATGTGAGACAAAGCGAATGTTAAGAAATAAAGGCTATCCTGCATAACTGGTGGGTTTCTATCAATGTGAAGCTGTGGAATATAAAGGACATATCCTGTCCATATGGTGTTGTATTGCAATAGATCAATGTGAGGCTGCGAATAAAGGCTGTACCCTGTCATATATGGGGTTTTCTCACAAATCAATGTGAAGCTGCGAAATAAAGGCTTGTCCCATCAATAATGGTCTGTGGGGTTGGCTATCAATGTGTAAAGGATCTGGGGCTGAATAATAAGGCTGTCCTGTCATGGTGCGTTGGTGTAGGTGCGACATTATGTGTGTGAAGCTGGAATAAAAGGCGCTATCCTGTCACAACAGTGTTGTTTCAAATGTGTGTGTGAAGCTGTTGGAATAATGGCCTATCCTGTCATGGACGTAGTATTTGTTTTCAAGTGAATGGTGAAGCTGGAATAATTCAAAGCTATTGACACCTGTCACAACAGTGCTTCAATTAATGTGAAGGCTAGAATCCTAATAAAGACTATCACTGTCACAAACAGTGTATCATTAATGTGAAGCTGGAATAAAGGTTACATCCTGTCACAACAGTGTTAGTTCAGTTAATATGCAGCTGAGAATAAAGGCCAATCCTGTCACGACAGTGTGTGGTCAATTCATATAGGCAGTCGATGATGGAATGCGAAAATAAAGGCTTATCATGTTATGACCCGATGGGTATTTCAGGATGAACGTGAAGCATTAATGTAGCGAAAGAGGGGATATCCAATATGCAATGCTCCTCTCACCTCCTCCCCCTTCACCCCCCCCTCCCCCCCCCCCCCTCCACACAGAAATTTAGTTTTTCAAAATGAGTGTGGTCAACGGATAGGCGGACAAAAATACGGTATCGTCTAATGGTAAATTCGGACAGTCCTGGACAATAAGGCCCAGAAAAAAAAAAAAATTGATTGATCATGTGAGGCAGACAGACAGCTTGCAAAGTTGTGTGAACTCAAAATCTCCCATAGCACAAAGATATTACTGTGATGAATTTCGCTCTGTCCGTACCATTTCCATTCATTTTCCCATGTTTAAAGCTATCGTACATGTTTTAAAATTAAACCTACAAAGATACAAAATCTTGAATTGATAAATCTTTCGAAGTTTGCCCACACTCAAATTGCAAGCAGCATCAATGACAACATTTTTGTCTCGTGCTTACCAAATATTAGGACTTACTCAACTCTTAACAAAATCCATTCTGACCTTTGTCACATTAACATACCCTCTCGCTATCGCTCACTTTCTCTTTCTCTTTCTCTCCCCACTCACTCACACCCACACACACACACACACACACACAAACACACACACACACACACACACATCTATACAAAAGTCTCACCTGAGACAGCTGCTGAGGAAACCACTGCTGAAAGCAGTTCCGTTTTCACGCGCCTATGATCGCAACATACCACCTGCCAAATATGGACAAATAACACAAACATTTTACAACTCAAATCACAACCAGTTACAACATTCTTTGTGCATACTTGTAACAGACATGCATATGCATTTCCTTTCCTCGACTTCCGTTCTGCAGAGGCACCACAAGCACTCCTCATCACTGTTATGGCTGGGATCTGCGAAAAAGTCTCAGGCCCTAGCCCACAAAGTGTGAAAACACAGACTCAAAAAAAGAACTTTGTAACAGACTGTGATAGGCTGAGCCATCGCATAGGGACATAGGTCACATTATAAAGACACCAAAAGCAGTGATGGTCTTGCGCTTCCATAACTCGTTTTGAATCAGCAGAGTTCCAGCCTTTGACTATATGTTGGAAAAAAAAATCCAGCCCCGTACTGTATCCCAGCAAAGCATGTTTGCCAACCAACCAGAGTTTGGTAGTGATGTCATGTGTTGACGGCCGCCAGATCATTAGGCAAGTGTGCTCACAGTTGCAACACGCAAAACTAGCACAGCAACCAGCCGATTATTACAAAAACAAATTCCAGGTCAGATTTTGAAACAAAACACCCCTTGCCTTACAGCAACCAATTCCTCATCATGGTGGTAGATATCTCCTGCCTGATGTGGTGGTGGATGCTGTGTACACACACTGTTGTGTTATAAAAACTTAACCAGTCAACGAGTGAAAAACCGCCTGTTGTGTACGTCTGGAGTTTCTGAAAAGAGATACACGTTTTCTCAGATCCCAAGATTGTTACCAGTGATTTTTTTTAAAATTCTTCTTCCATCTTATTTTGAAATAAATCTCACTCCAGAGTTTGACTTCCATAATGTGACAGTCCTGTAGGCATTGCAATCAGCTGAGCTGTACGTAACATCAACTGAATTGTCTGGTTATCTTCCACACCACAGACTTGAGCATCATTTAGCCATTCTGTACAATTTCATGACTCTGAAAATATGCATCACATTCTTCACACGAGGTATCCCACAAAATTCAGTGAAAACACTGAACAATTGCTCCACTTCATTCACATAAATTTCAACTCTGATAGCGCTTATCATCCATATAAGCTGTGTGGTTTGTACAGAGGGTCGCTGTCTCCAGATCAAAACCATTAAAATGTGTGGCCCGCGTCCACAGATATTTCATTTAAAAAAATTAACTTCCCAAGTCCTCTGTTACTGTCTCCTAAATGCAGCCAAGTAGTAGGGACACAACTATTCATTTTACACCCTCCCCATGAAAAGTGACAGTAATTTCTGCAAAAATCTGTTTTTTGTTCTGCTCTGTAATGTCAAAAAGTTGCAACGTTACCTATCAATCATAGTCTATCCAATTCCATGTGTAGGTTTCAAACTTGTCTTAGATTTTTTTTTTCAAATTGATACAAATGCACAATCTAATTAAACACACAGATCGTCATAATACATTAATATATAAGTCTTATAAAGTACCTGTGTGCCTCCCCAGACTCTCATACTTTTTTTTCACATTCAGTATTTGTTCCATACCAATTCTAGGTTTACTTTTTAAAAACAGGGACCAATGAAAATGTGCAGCATGTTCAGATGTGACATAAAAATATAAAAATAGATAAAAGGGGTGAACATGCTGAGGACAGAAAAAAAAAAAAATAACATGGGAGAACCCAAACACAGAGCCTTGCATGAAGACACTCACACACAAAAGCGTGCCACTCATTCGAACAGTCAAAGTCTTTCAAACTCTTCTACTGTTTGTCCACTTTCACAGGTTCACTTTTTTCTGTGTAACCAGGTGAAAACAAACTGGTCTGGTATTTTGAAATGGGTACAGTGTTGTAGACCTTGGCCTTTTTTTTTTTTTCCAACATTTTTGGATCAGAGACCCTTCATCTGTATCTTACACGGTAAAGCGACAGGGGGCGGGGGAACAAACAGAAAAATCCTTTCAGGTAAACCTTTTTTGCTATCATTATTGAAAAATCTATAATCAATGTTAATGTGTTTACTTGTCCGATTGATGATTATACCCGCCAATGGCCCCAGCAGAACGCAAAGGTCTATATCAGGGCTGTCATTCTATTCAAAACACACACACACACACACACACACACACACACACACACAGAGAAGAAGACCCGAGTACAAGGTATGGTCAATTATCAAAAACTTAAAACCAAGTCCAACCTTGTTCACCAGGCATTCATCCAGATGCAAGAAGTGCAGACAACTCTCCTTGAAGCAGCCCTCTATTTTGTGCTCCCTCGCACACACGTTCGCACGGACAGGCACACGCCACGGTACTGATACCCGATGCGCTTCATCCACAAGTGCCGAAGGTCTGCAAGTGTTTGACTCCAGGAAATTCCTCACCTGGGTAAGGCAGATAATGTTTCAGGAGGTTCATGTGCTAAATCCAACACATTTGATGTAATTCTACATCATTTCATGGTGAAATTCTACAAAATTTCAAAGAATCAAATGCTAAAATCACACAAGTTTGGTCAAATTCTAAACTCGAAAGCTCTGTGCCCCAAGATAAAGTTCAATTTATCATCACATGTATGATGGGCTTGAGCTTCAAGATCAATAAAACAAGGATTTTTTTTTTTCCTTTTTTCTTTTCATTATACACACATAAGATGAAAGGGACACAACAAAGACCATTTTCTGAAGTAAGTGACCTTACATTTCATCAACCTGTCCAAATTTACTGACAGCACCCATAAAAAACATTTACAAAATTTTAAGAGGAAATGTTACAAACTTTTACTTCAGGTATATTTTTCAATACTTTTGTCATTTTGTACAGATCCCTTAATTTTCAAAAAAAAAAAAAAAAAAAAAAAGGCCATAGTCAGCCAGTCCTGATCGAACAAAGTCTCCATGCAGAGGAAGCTCAGTCTCAAATTCACAAGGGAAACCAGTAAGAATGCTTTTTTTTTTCACAGCACACATGCACATTATGAAACCGAATGGCACGCACTCAGTTCTGGAACCCAGCTAGACTTATCTCATGCCCGCAACAAGAATCTAAGTTCTTCATAGTGGAGCTGTGCTAACAAAGAGACCCTGGAATAAAAAGCACATGCTCTATCCATGTTTTTCTTGGGCGGGCAGGTAGATCTCCAGTTTTCCATGTTAGTTTTGTTTTTCACAAAGGGAGTGCAGTCTGATCACTTTAAAGTGTCTAACATAAGATAAGATAATGTTGCTTATAGACCAGCCGATAGCAAAGGGCCACATCAGGGCTGTCATCATGTTAAAATCAACTCACAAGTCGGGTCATTCCACAATTCTTTTAAAATACATCAAAAAACCCATCCGAAAGTTTGTTAAAAAATCTTTCCACTGTAAAATCTCAGATCCGATCTCAGATTCGATGAAAAATGTTCATCTCTTCAAAGAACTCAAAGATCGTGTCAGGTAGAAACATCTCTGAACAAGGTTTTCATGGAATCTGCTGTAAAATGTTTGCGTCTCACATCATGCAAATCCCAATCCCAACACTCTAAAAGAATATGTTCCATTGTGAGTGGCACATGACATGGAATGCACCACAGAGCTTCTTCCTCTTTTAAAAGGTAGAATGGGTAAAATACGAATGGCCGGTGTGCAAAGCCGGCACACAGACTGTTTCTTCTTACGACCACCAGACGTAGATGAGAGGAACTCCTTAAGGTTTGGACGGATCTGAAAGAGTTTGTTATCTGTCTGTGTATTCCAATCCTCATGCCAGAGGTCTCTGACATTCATTAATTTTTGGTTTCAGATCTGACCAGGGGATAGATGTGTTTTGACAGTTTCTCTGTTGTGGCATTCTTGGCCAAACGATCAACCATTCATTCCCTCCAATGCCAACATGACCAGGAACCCAAGCCAGAATAATGTTGTAACTATCCGCTTTCAACTTGGTAAAAAGTTTTCTTTTTTAAAGTGTATAAGTTCGGGATGCTGAAGGTTGCGACCAGCTATGGCCAGTTCAGCAGAATAAACAGAAGCAGCATCTGAAGGAATATGTTCCAAAAAATATTTGAGAAGGAGCACCAGGGCAATAGGCTGCACAGGCCACCCCCATCTTCAGACTTGGAACCATCAGTGAAAATTAGCTGTCTAGCATGCTTTACCCAGATTAATTTCTGTTACAAAAAAAAAAAAAAAAAAATACAGAAACTGAAGAACAGAAAAAAAAACAAAGATACTTATCTTTCTGACAATCTCTTTTCCACCTTCACAGTCTCAAAATTAGTTGTCGGTCAAAACTGAAATGATTTCACATTTGTGTGTGAATCAAAAAGCGATAATCCAGATCAATATAGTACTGTCTCTTTGTAAGGGGTTACAGGGGTTTGCCCTGCGAGACACTTGTGGAATCAGGGTTCTCCTCAAACCTCCCAGTCACCCACTGAACAAGGAAAAGGAGTTGTAATACTATCCCATCTAGAAATTCTTTCATCTGTCTCCGCAACATCCATCCTCACCGTTTGTCACAGAACGATAGAGGGCTTGGAGTCATGGTCGAGATGCATGCCCCCACTGGGAGACCATCGCAATGGATAACTGGATGCCTGGGCTTGCCAGCGAACAGCTGACTTGCTACTACACATGGTCATCATTCTTTTGTGACTCTGTGTGTAAATATCCACTGAAGCCTATCTGAATTTTTCACCTATAATCTACCCATCTGTATCCAGCAAGCATCGAATCCACAGTGTCAGATGGATATAACCAGCTAGTTTGCTGTTCAGTTCGCACACCCACAGGAAAGTCCATTTCTTTCCAGTAATGTAAAATGTCCGTCTTTGGTATCCACCGAGAAGTGTCTGTATGTATTAGCAGTGAGTTAAAGTGTGAGAAAAGTTCAAGTCTTACCAAAAGCACAGATGTTGCAGGGTCAGGTTGCCTTTCCGTTTGGATGAGATGGGAGGTGGCTTCCTGCTGTCTGCACGTTCTTCCACCACCACAATCTGCCCACACACACACACACACACACAGTGTAAATGCCTGCAAAAAAACTACGAACTTTAAATTCTATTCTGAATGTATCATTCACAGTTAACCGTCTAAATCAGAAGGCAATCTTACACTGCCTACGTTAGTGTGATGCTGTGCGTTATTGCTATTGTCATATTACTATTACTTTTCACCAAAAGGCACCCATTTTGATAAATACAAACATTACTAGGTGAAAAGCACAGACATGAGGCATACCTGCCATGCCAGAGGTTTACATAACTTATGAACAAGCTGATGTTTTAACCTCTGCACACACTTTTGGTTTCTCTGTATTACTGAACATTACAATACATGTAAAAACTAGAAACAATACCTTGAATAAATATCTGTTCACACACACACACGCACGTGCGCACACACACCTTGATCCGATGTAGTCGGGGGCGACATATGCAGCACAAGGTCATGGTCAGGTCAAGGTAAAACCTAGCGATCTGAAGACACAGACACTGGGTCACGACCACCACGTTCTTGGGACCATCGCAACGTGCGATTCAGGATTCGGAAGAACAGGCCATAGGAGGACCGGAAATCCAAGAAAAAGCCACCTTTAGTCGGTCCAGTCAGCAGCAGAAACTATTTCTAAACTATAGCTTCAGGGGCATCATTCTGAACTTACACTTGTTAAAGACGCAATTCTACAGCATTATGATTAACATCCATCTTCAACATTATAAAACAAAAAAACAAAAAGGAGTTAAACATCCAGATGTTAAAAAAAAATGTTATATCGTACATACAACAGCTGTTAAAAAACCAGATTAAAAACAAATATAAACACAAACATGCCTACATTTATATTCGTTTTCCTAGTGCTAAGAATATTCTGCATTCTCAAACCGACAAAACCCTACACAGAAAGGGACAATCACTTAACACATTACTAATCTTACTCACACTTTTTTGCTTCCTCACCTGGCAAAAACCCATAGAAATCCAAGTACAGGACCACATCGTCGTCACTCTGAACATAAATCTTATGCAGATCTTGGCATGGGCGTAATCGCATTGGAAACAATGTATTTTTTGCGCTTCATCTTTTCCCTCCTGAAATGGGCAAAGAAAAGCAACATAAGGTAAAGCAAGGTAATGTTGCTTATAGCCCAGCCGACCACAAAGGACCATATCAGGGCTGTCACCACATTAAAATCAACTCAAGTCATCAAAAACAAAACAAAACAAAACTTTCAAAGAAAAGCAACATGTCAGGCATTATGAAACTTGCAACAAAAAAAAAAAAAAAAAAAAGGTCCAAAGACTTCTACAGACAAAAATGAACAAAATGACAAACCGAAACAAACCATGCCATGCATAAATAGCTTCACTTTATTGCAGGTGAGCAAAATATTTAATAGGAGTATATCTTCCATCACACTTTCCACAGTTAAATTGCCTCAAGCTTTTCACAGTTATTCACCTGTCACACTTCCCCAGTTCTCTGTCAACAGGTCAATGCTGCCACCTGTTCCAACCGATTGAAAGGAAGTTCACAGAATTTGACAGGTAAGGTAAGGTAATGTTGCTTATAGCCCAGCCAACCGCAAAAGGCCATATCAGGGCTGTCACCACGTTAAAATCAACTACATAATTTGACAAATCACATAATCTGATCAGTACATAAACATAATTTTAAAAAAGAGTGATGAAAAATAAAGGGAGTGGTTTTTTTAATCCTAGCTTCTAATTCAGCTCCTTTTGGTTAAAAATCTACTTTACCTCTGACATGAACAAAATAAATGTCAAGTTGGTTTAAGAGGAAATGCATCAAAAATAGTAACATCCTCAGGGCGGCATGACCCGAAACAAGGGATGTTATCCAAGCATAGCTAAAAAAAAAAAAAAAAAAAAAAAAAGTTCTTTTCTCTTTTCTACGTTCTGTGTCACTTCTCTTTGTGTAAAAGATCTCACTGTTGAAGCATGTTGCTTCTGTACTGTCTTTTGTTTTGAATCTTACATTTGGCATTGCAGTTACCCAACTTTTTACTTCCCCTACCCTCTACAAGAAGTTATACTCTAAGAAAGAACTGCACACCCACGAAGATTGTTTACACTCAAAGAAAAAAACATATCAATTATGCTCTGTGTGTGTGTGTGTGTGTGTGTGTGTGTGTGTGTGTGTGTAAGTGGGCGGCTTAGGGTAGGTAGTCTACTCATCTAAAGAAAAGAACGAGTGAAGGTGACAATGAAGTGCTACGTCATTGTAATGACACAAAGGATAAATGCAACCTCTGCGTGTTCACACAAACAAATATGTTCACACAAACAAGTTGCACTCTAAAGAATGATCTGCATAAACTGCATGTGATCAATGCAGACCTTTTTTTTAGGCCATAATCTATCATAAACCACATCATTAGATGCTGAATATGAGCGTGTGCGTGTGATCAAAACTGTCCTCTCTAGTGGATTGGAATCCCCCAAACTCCCAAAACAATCACATCTGTAGCTCTTTGTTAGAATCACCAAAAGTTCCAACCATAGTTTTTTTTCTATGAATCTAAACACATTCTGGCCACGCTTTTGAGAAGGTCATAGACAGCCAAGAGCCAGTAAATACCGCTGATCATTGCCATATACAGAACAGACTGAATAATGCAAGGGCACAGTTCGCCAAAGTAATTTTTCACAAGGAGGATGACATCTTCCCCACATTACCATATGCAAAACAGACTGAACAAAAAGCAAGGGCACAGTTGCCAAAGGTCGTTTTTACAAGGAGGATGACACCTTCCCACATTGCCATATACAAAACAGACTGAACAAAGGCAAGGGCACATTGCCAAAGTCATTTTTCACAAGGACATCTTCCCCCACTGAAGAGGGATGTTGGCTGTCCCTTTGAGGTGACTGAATCACTTGAAGTGTCTACCTGGTAAGTCCCTAATTTTCTGATTACCCATGTTATTATAGATGAATATAGAACTCATGTCATGATAGTATAGCAAAAATTAGCATACCTGCCCACCCACCAGAATTTTTCCTGGAATTTCTTTTTTGAAAATCATTCATGAAATTTTGAATATATTAAAAAAAAAGACAAAAAGAAATAAAGAATTTAAAAGAATTGTTAAGAAATGTTGGGGTCGGTGATCATTTCTGAACAGGATTGATAAATAGTGAAGAATACATCTCAGATGATGTTCTGTGAATACTGGCAGTTATATCTAATAGACATTGCATTTTCTGTTTAAAACCAACATTAAGATGAAGTGAGGGGTTGAAAATGCTATCAGTCAAAAACCAAAATTCCCTTTTTTATGCTCACATTCCCTTCCAATCCTAAGCCCTCACTCTGACTCCAGGCAGTGTTGGCAGCAGTGGTGTAGAACAAGAGTAACAGCATCATGAATGTTATCTAACTCAAAGTGGATGTATCGTAGTCATATCGTTCAAAGGTAAGGTAAGGTAATGTTGCTTACAGCCCAGCCGACCGCAAAGGGCCATATCAGGGCTGTCACCACGTTAAAATCAACTATATTGTTCAAAGTTGGGATAGTAATAGTATTATGAATGTCAAACTCAAAATAGATGTATCTTGCGTATCACTGCTGCAAGTAAAGATCGTTAAGATAAAGATTAAGATTAAAATTACAGTCCCATCAACAGTAAAGGTTATCTCAGGACTAGTAAAGGTTATCTCAGGACTGTCACCATGTTTCAATCTACCACGTATATATGTTAAAAAAGGATTAAAAGCAAAACCTTGCCCAACATATATTAAAAAAAAAGATTAAAGGAACTAATCCTAGGATTAAAAACCAACACATTGAAATCACTAACTGTAATCTCTGCAAAAATCAATACTGGGTATAGAAAATCTAACACCACTAAATTTACACATGATGAAACAGTAGAAATTGTTAATTTGATAAATCTGCTATGAAATAAATTGCAGCTGCCCTTTTATTTGCAGCCATCTTCTGTTGATTTCCAGTGGCCACAGGTTTTTGAGTTGTAAATCATAGAATGTTATTTGAATTCAGAATCTGTTTAGAACTGAGGTCAGTTTTCATAATTATTGGCTAGGGCATTTTGTCGCACACGTGAAATGAGTAAATCAATCACTGAATGACAGTCACATTTAAACTTCTTGACACACAAGTTGAATGAGAATCTGTAGTAATCAGCTGCTAACCTGCATAGACGGGTTTGAAGGAAAACACACAAAGACAAGGAGGAGACAGGTATGTAATTTGAAAATTTGGCATGTTCGTTGTCTTTATTTAGCCTACCCAGTTTTTTGCACAGAAATGTCTCATATAGTTTAAAAGATCATCTGTAAGCTCCGGAAAAATAAATTAAAAAAATGAAAAAAAAGGAAAACAAACTCAAGGCTGACAATGCACTTTTAACTTAAAGCACATGGTTCTACCCAAAATTTGTCACACTTTGATATAATTATGAGCTCAGGAGACGGTAAGGTAAGGTAATGTTGTTGCTTATAGCCCAGCCGACCGCGAAAGGGCCATATCAGGGCTGTCACCACATTTAAAATCAACTCAAGTCATCAAGAAAAAAACTTTCACACATCTCTTTAAAAATACTACATCTAAAAAACACACACTAGAAACTATGTTAAAAATGTATCTTCCGTTTAAAATCTGAAATCAGATGAAAAATGTTAATCTCTTTCAGAAAACTCAAAGATCACGTCAGGTGGGACATCTCTGAACAGGGTTTTTTGGACATGGACTCGGCTGTAAAGTGTTTATGTCTCACATCGTGCAAGTCCCAACAATCTAAAAAGAATGTTCACTGTGAGTGGAACATGACATGGAATACACCACGCCAGCCTCTTCACCTTTTAAAAGATAAGCATGGGTATAAAAACGAGTGGCCTGTGTGCAAGCGGCACAGGACCGTTTCCTCTTTACAACTGCCTCTGGAACATGGTAAAAACTTGTGGAGGTTTAGACGGATTTTAAATAGACTGTTATCCATCTGCAAGGTCCATTCCTCTTGCCAGAAGTCTTTAACATAGGCCTGCGTTTGGGGGGGTTCAGGTCAGTGTGAGAAACGGACAACCTGCTCAACTTTTCCCTTGTGGCATTCTTGGCAAGCTGGTCAACCCTCTCATTGCCTTGAATGCCCACATGGCTGGGAAACCCAAGCAAACACTACTTTGTGTCTGATTTTAGCGAGGTTGTACAGTTCAAAGACTTTCAGTAGCTGAGGGGTGCTTCAGATTACAGCCGGCAATGGCTCCGAAAGCAGAGAGAGTGAGTCTGACAAAAGGAAATCTTTCTGTTTCCATTTGGAGATCATCTGAAGTGCCAGGGACAAAGGCTGTCAGCTCAGCAGTGTAAATGGAGTTGTCAGTGGTAATGTGTACAGTACATTTCTGAGGGGGGTGGTCTACTGCACAAAACACACAGCAGAGGCAACTTCCTCCTCAGATTTGGAAACTGTCAGTGAAATTTGTTTTTAAAAGATGGAAACTTGAAAACAGTCCAGCGAAAAGGGGACTTTTATGCCAAGGAACTAGTGGAATCTTTCCGGTATGAGGCTAAAATCAAACCGGATCTCTGGTGTGAAGAAAAGTCCATGGAGGGTTGTCAGGAAACTTGAAGTCATTAACTACTCCAAGGTCTATACCTGCTTTGTTCAGATGGTGTGAAAAGAATACAAATCCCCAAGGGTGGAATGGAACTGGGATGGTCATCGAATTTCTTTTGGAATTTCAGATCTAAAACACAGTCATATGCAGGGTGTTGAGGTTCAGAGAAGAGACTCAGATATTCAAGCAACTTTTAGTCGGCGATTTGAGAGGAATGGTTCTCGGCATACAAGCTGCAAACAGGAGTGGGGGCGAAACGCACCCAGACTCAAAGCCCTTGATGATGGACAGGGTCTAGACTTTTCAGGTTGACGACGTCTGGCAGAGCCATACACTACACACCCATAGTCCAGTTTGGAGCAGATCAAAGCCCTGTAAATATGGAGTTTTTTCTGTCAGCGCCCAAATCTGTTCTCACGTGTGCGCAACTCGCAGAAGAGTGTTCAGTGCTTTCTGACATGCAGTTTTTAAGTGTTGGATATAACTTTTAAAGTTCAGTTTTTTTCAGCTTCTTTTACAGCTGAAATGGTGGACTTGTCCAGACGGATTTCAGGATCAGCAAAGAACTGACGAAAATTGTGGAAATGGATTGAGTTTTGGTACTTGAGAAGGTAAACCCGTTTTCCTCGGGCCCCATGTTGGATCTTGTTGACACAAAGTTGGAGTCTACGCTGTACGCTGGCGTAAGAGAAGCTCCAACTGTGTACAGCGCGAAGTCATCGACAAAGAGACGACTCAGAACCCTGGCTTAATGATTTCACAATGTCATTGATTTTCATGCTGAGAAGAAGGGCAGGAGAAAGGATGCTCCCTTGAGGTACGCCCAACTCCTGCCCATGGATGTCAGAGAGTGTGGTGCCAAACACGCACCTGGAACTGTCAATCAGCCAGAAGATAAGATAATGCTGCTGCTTATAGCCCAGCCAACCACAAAGGGCCCACATCAGGGGCTGCCACCACGTTAAAAATCAACTCACAAGTCATTCATTCACACAATCCTTTAAAAATACACAGAAAAACCCATCCAAAAGTTTGTTAGCCTGCATAGACTGGTTTGAAGAAAAACACACAAGACATGGGAGACAGGTATGTAATTTGAAAATTCAGCATGTTTGTTTGTCTTTATTTAGCCTACCTGGTTTTTTCGCACAGATATGTCTCACATATAGTTTTAAAAATCATCTCTAAATTCCCCTCGTTCACTACGCTGGCTTGGTGAACAACAAAAAGAGAGAGCAAACACAGGACAAGTTAATGAAGCACGCTTTTCACTATCATGTTCTCAGCTGTCCTCCCCACCCACCCACCCCCTTCCCCTCCCTTGCTTTGACCTTTTGACCTAAGATAGGTAGTAGGAATATAACAAAAGCTGAAAGACTATCCAAGAAATATTTCAGGATTTCTACTTGGAGCTGCTGCCAGTGCCAGAAGGAGGATCTCAACAACTGAAAAACTGGCATGTGACTTTGATGTTCTGTGTCTACAAGAAACTAGAAGTGCCACCCACAGACCGTTACAATTGGATGAATTCATAATATTTCAAAAGCATGATGGATGAGGACTAAGGTAAGGTAAGGTAATGTTGCTTATAGCCCAGCCGACCGCAAGGCGCCATTATCAGGGCTGTCACCACATTAAAATCAACTCACACACGTTATTCATTCACAAAAACTCTTTAAAATACATTTTCTAAAAACCCACCCGAAATTTTGTTATTCAACTTTCCACTGTAAAATCTCAGATCCGATGAAAATGTCAATCTCTTTCAAAAATTTAAAGACTGCATCAGGCGGAACATCTCTGAACAAGATTTTCATGGAATCTGCTGTAAAATGTTCGTGTCTCCCATCATGCAAGTCCCAACACTTTAAAAGAATGTTTCTTTGTGAGTGGCGCATGACATGGAATGCACCACGGAGCTTCTTCACTCTTTAAAAGGTACAAATGAGTAAAATATGAATGGCCAGTGTGCAGCAGGCACAGAACAGTTTCTTCTTCTTTGCGACACCAGACGTAGATGAGAGGAAAACCCTTAGGTTTGGACAGATCTGAAAGAGTTATCTGTCTGTGTCGTGTATTCCAATCCTCCTGCCAGAGATCTGACATAATTATTATTAACCTTTGGTTTCAGATCTGAGCAAGGGATAGATATATTTGACAGTTTCCCTGTTGCGGCATTCTTGGCCAAACGATCAACCATTTCATTCCCTCCAATGCCAACATGACCAGGAACCCAAGCCAGAACACAATGTTGTAACCATCTGCTTTCAACTTGATAAAAAGTTCAAAAAAGTGTAATAAAAGTTCAGGGTGCTGGAGGCTGCGATCAGCTATGGCCTCCAAAGCTGACAGCCAATCCGACAAAACCAGAAGGTCCTCTTCTGCTGATTGAGAGCTTATTTTCAATGCCAGAACCAGAGCTGTAAGGTCAGCAGAACAAAACTGAAGCATCTGAAGGAATATGCTCCAACAACATTTGAGAAGGAGCACCAGGGCAACAGGCTGCACAGGCCACTCCATCTTCAGACTTAGAACCATCAGTGAAAATTTTCTGATAGGATGGGAATTTCAAACAGAGATCACCATACAATGTCTTGTATGCCAGAGAGCTGGTGTACTCTTTGTGAAAAGCTGCAAGGTCAAAACAAATTTTTGGTGTGGAAAAGGTCCATGGAGGCTGATCTGGAAACTTGAAAATATTGGGCACAACTCCTAGGTCTAGACCTGCATTTTGCGCATGAGGCTGCATACGAAGACCAAACGGCAGAATAGAGTTGGGGTTGTTTTCGAATTTTACTTTGAAACTGAGGGTCAAAGACAGTTGTAGGCTGGGTTTTCCGGGTTCAGAGAACAGTCTGATATAGTAATTCAAAGCTAGTTTCAGCCTGCGGTTGGACAGTGACGGTTGACCTGCCTCTGCGTACAGGCTGTACATTGGGGGTGGTGCAGAATGCTCCAAGACAGAGACGAAGCCCTTGATGGTTGACAGGGTCCAAGAGTTTTAGGTAAGACAGTCTTGCAGAGCCATCACAGCACAACCATAGTCCAGTTTGGAACAGACACAAGGCTCTGTAGACGTGCAACCAATATTTCTTATCAGCGCCCCAGTCAGTGTGTGCTATGACCCGCAGAATGTTCAGAGATTTCTGGCAAGAGGTTTTGAGGTTTTTAATATGAATGAGAAAGTTGAGTTTTTGGTCAAAAGTAACTCCTAGAAATTTGGCCTCTCTGACAGCTGGAATGGGAGATTTTCCTTTTATTTCAGGATCTGCAAAAAACTGACAAAAATCATGGAAGTGAATGCACTGTGTCTTAGTAGCAGAAAAAAGTGAAGCCATTTTCTTCCGCCCACTGATGAATTTTATCCACACAAAGCTGGAGCCTGCGCTGGACACTCGGGGTACAGGCTTCCAGTTGCATAGACAGCAAAATCATCCACAAACAATGAGCAATCAGAACCCTGTTGAACTGACTTGACAATGTTGTTGATCTTGATGCTAAAGAGGGTATGGAACAGTGTGCTACCTTGTGGAACACCCAACTCCTGCTCGTAAACATGAGTGTGCCAACCTGGACCTGAAACTGTTGTTCTGCCAAAAAAATTAATAAAAAGTGGAAGATGACCTGAAACCCAAGATCATGGAGGTCATGAAATATCTTGGATTTCCAGGTGGTATCATAGGCTTTCTTCAAGTCAAAGAAAATAGCCACTGCATGTTGTTAATAAAGGCATTCCCTAGTGTAGATTCCAGACGGATCAAATGGTCTACTGTAGTTCGATGTTTGCGGAAAGCACTGTTCTTTCGCCAGAAGGCCGTCGGTTTCAAGTTTCCACATGAGCTGAGCATTGATCATTTTTCCATCAGTTTGCAGACGAAGCTGGTCAAAGCTATTAGACGGTAACCGGATGGGTTCGAAAATCTTTTCCAGGTTTGGGTATAGGTATGATAAGGGCTTTCCGCCAGGACGGTGGAGAACACCCTGTGGTCCAGATATGATTGAAGACTTTCAGAAGGGTCTGGAGACAGCTTTCTGGGAGATGTTTCAAGAGCTGATAGTGGATCTCATCCAGGCCAGGAGCAGAATCGTTGCAGCTTTGCAGACCTGATTTTAGTTCATCGATCGAAAATGGCAGATTGTAGGCTTCAGTGTTGTCCGATGTGAAGTTACATGGAGATTTTTCTTTTACAAGTTTGTTTTTCAGAAAAGCAGGTGTTTTATTTGTGGAGGAAGAGTTCTTTTCAATAGTTGAGGCCAGCACATTAGCTACAGCTTGTTTATCTGTGATCAGGGCTTCTGCAAGTTTCAGTTGATGGAAAGAAGAATTTGCATTTTTTCCACTAATTTTCCCTGATCACTTTCCATACTTTCTTATTGGAGGTCTTTGAAGTCAGCTTGGAGCAGAAGTCTATCCAAGACTGACGTTTACACTTTTTGAAAATGTAGCAAGATTTGGCACCCAAGATTTAGTAGTGGCCCTCGCATAAGGTATTGATGGCCTGCAACAAAAACACCTTGAGTCTTCTGGCGTTGATTGTGGATCTGTTGGCACTCAGCATTAAACCAGTGAGTTTTCTGCACCTGAGGTTTGGTGGTAGAAGCCGGAATGATGTTCTTGGCACAGCTGATGATGTTCATCAAGGTTTCACCAGGGTCAGGACTTTGCTACAAAAGCCCAGACAGTCTGCACTCTCAACAACAAGACATCAGGACAAGTACCCTCACCAGTTTCCTTCAATAGGATACCAATTGAATCAACTAACAACCTATGCTATTTGGGTGTGGGCTTTGACAGAATGCTAACCTTTAGAAAGCATGCTGAGAATATTGTTTCTTAAATGCAAAAAAGGCTTATTTGCCATGAAAGCAATGGCATGGCAGCTAAAGGCACTGAACAGCACCATCTGTATCACACACTTGTACTCGGTGTGATAGATTATGGATTAGGGCTTACAACACTGTCCAACAGAAACCTTCTCAAATTAGAAAGAATTCAAAATGAAGCAATGAGATTGATCCTGGGAACCACAAAGGACACACCAATTCAACTTTGCGACACCTGCTCTCCACCTTCCTTCAATGCAGACAAGACACAAGCTGGAACAGGTAAAGGCATATTTCAGAGCCCTTGAAAATCCCCAAAACCTACGACTCAAGCGGATGTCCGACCTACACACATTAGCCCAACTCAGACCTTGAGTGCCTACCTGCCATTTCTCCTTCTAGCGAACTGGCACGCCAGTCTGATGGAAGGTCTAGCAGTCAAGGGTTCGCACCCACCTGAGGTCCCGATGCCGACAGAGGACAGACCAGGTCCAGCTTCTCCATCAGTCCCAGGAGCACAGGCTTGTGAGGCAGTGCCTCCGGCCACAGGTGGGACAGCAGCGAGGCATCCAACACCCCCTGCGCCTCCAGCTGCTCCACTTGTCCTTCTGCAGTTCCCACTGTCATCACACAATTGGCAAGGAAACGATCAGAGGGTGAAAGTTCACTTTTAAAAATGGTATGGCTCAGGAGACCATTAAGATCACTCAAGTTTCTCAGGCTATCATTTATATAGAAGGAAAAAGTCCTGTCTAGAAAAAAACAGCATGCAAGCAAAAACAAAGTGACACAGCTATTCAGAAAATATGTAAGGTAATGCTGCATATAACCCAGCCGACCACACAGGGCAATATCAAAATTGTCACCACATTAAAAACAAAAAAATCTTTCACGCATCTCTTTAAAATACACCTAAAAAAACGTACCAGAAACTTTGTTAAAAATTTTTTTCTGTAAAATCTTAGATCAGTTGAAAAATTTTAATCTCTTTCAGACAGATCATGTCACGTGGGACACCTCTGAACAGGGTTTTCAGAGTTTGCTGTCAAGTATATGCATGAATATACAACAAAGTCACATGATAGCTGAGCTATTGATCATCCTGCTCGCAGATAACGTGTTGTGATGAGGACAACACACACCCCATTAGTAATCACACTGTAAAATGAAAAAAAAAAAAAAAAAAAACTAAAAAGAACAATGTTTCATAAACTATTCAACGTAACTGAACAACACCCATAGCTATATGGTTGGACAGACACTGCAAAAGGAGTAGCAGTGTCCGTTTTAGTCTGTTTTCAATCTCATTATCTAGTTGCTGCATTACAAAAGAAAATCTGACAAATTCTAAAAAGAAAAAAAATGTTAAAACCTCTATGGAGCACGGACAGGTAAACTAGACATAAGGGCAAAATTATCATGGATGACATTAAAAATACACTTAAAAAAAGACTAGCAGAAAATGGCAATTTATGAACAAAGAAATTTCAATAGCTTGGATCAAATTCATACTGAAAAGTGTCCCTGAGGACACTTCTCACTGAGGGCAGAAAATAACTTCATGCAGCATGAGTAGTACCACTGCTACCATGCAACAACGAGTGGAACCAAAAATTACCAGAAAAATTATACTGGTGATAATGCTACCAATCCAAAACACAAACCTGAAACGTACCCACGCAGATGCTTGATCCATTCTTTTTATCAAAGACTTGTTTGTCAGAGAGACAGCTTTCTATTTTCTGATCTACAAAGGACATGAACGGTCTTGATACATTTGTTTCACCTGCTGCATTCTCAGCAGCTGACTGTTAAAACAGTCCTCTTTCACATCAGTATGGTTACATTTCAACGATATCAGAATCCAGTTCAAAGAGCCTCCTTAAATCAGACTTACAGCAGTGTGTGTAACTTTACAGAAGGCTACAGATCCTGTGCCAATGCGATCAAATGAAAGTCCAAATTGTGCCAAAGCAATCAAACTCTAAATTATCAAAAACACATGTGGATAAAACTTCTCAGTTTCAGGTTGTGGGGGTATGAGGTACAGAAAGGAGGGGAACCAACATAAACGAAAAAAAATAAAACTCCACCATATTATAAAAAAAAAAAATCACCTACGCTTTCACAACGTTGCCGTTTCACAGATCTAATTCAAAAGTGTTTCCTTACAGGCATCATCAGTTCCGAATATACATTCAAACAATAACAAATAAGAAAAATGCCAAATACAAGCAGCTAAATGGTCTTGTATGACTGTTAAACGAAGCAGTTAAACTTTGGGAGGAAGGGTGGGAGTCAAAACAGAATAGAAAAACAAACTGTAAGCTGAGCAACCCCTCGGTGTGCATCTGGACAAATGAGACCATCAAAGAACAGTTACAAAAAAAAAAAAAACACGCAATCTACAATCCAATCGACATTAAACGTACATACCTGATCCTGTGGCTTAGCACCCACAACCACATGTCGGAAGTTGTGGGCCAGCCACTGCGGACTGAGAACCACGGTGTTTTCCAACACGCTGTCACGCGTCACTGAGTCATCCATGCCCGCGCCATAGTGGATCAGGAGGCCAAGGTCGTGGTAAAAGGTCAGCATGGTGCACACTTCCTCAACCGTCTCAACTCCATGATTTCTGGCCATCTCGCTTACCTGGAGGCAAAAATGAAATCAACCGATGATGCAATGAACATTTACTGTTTCTCATTTTTATCTGTCCATACACTTCGTTTCAGCTATGTGTTTATAGCTAGCTCATCCAACCATACAAGCTAGATCAGAGCTATTTTCAGACAACTGGCAGGAATCAATGGTTATCAGATAATTACACAGATCTAGCAACCAAAACTTACTTCCCACTATGTCTATGCCATGCCTAGTTTGTTTTTCTGGGGGGGAGAACTAGTTTACTTTGCTAACATTTTAAAATGTTCCTCATTTCTTTCACCCTGAAAACATTTCACACAAACCAATGTGCACTGAATGGCAAACATGACACCTAGATTCAATAAATGGCATATTTTGCATCACGTTTTACTTGCTGTCCCATTGTTTGGGTCCAGTCAGCAGCATTACAGCAAAAATATGGCAACAACCACCTACAAAATCCTTAACATCTCGCGACAGGGCGAGTCTTTTTACTTAAAGACAAATCCAGTACAGACATATACGTTCCAGGAAAAGCCTGGTCTTTCAATGCGAAACAAAAATCTTTGTTGGAAATTAATGAACTACTCACTATAAGACAAATCATCCAGATAAAGGTAATCTTTCAAGGAAGAGAGCCTTTGTTCAAAGATGAACTAATCCAGTATTTAGGGGGGAAAAAAGTTTTTAAAAAATGCAGGTCTTTAAAAAAAAGGAGGGGCCTTTGTTAAAAAGTTGAATCCACCATCGACAGAAAAATTATATATGGGGGAAAGGGGGGGAGGGTGCATTTACTAAAAGAGGAAAATGTTCAAGAGAAAACAAAATCTTCACAGGGTGTCTCTGTTGAATGAAAAAATCCAGCTCAAAGAGAGAAAAATGTTCCTCAAGAAGTCCTTAAAGGGAGGAAACTCTTCAGCCTGACGGTCTTGATCAGAAACCTACACAATCACGTAAACAAACTTCATTTTAGCCTCCAACCCATCCCCATCCCACCCCCAGCCACACCACACACCCCCTCCCTCTTTTGCCACCACCCTTCCCATCACACACACACAAAAAAAAAAGCAAAAACCCCCCAAAGGATATTCTTCCTGTCTACCTCTCAGACAGACAGTACCTGGCTGAGCGTGGCACAGTGGACTCCGCTGTCGGCCTGCTGCGTCAGCTCTTGCTCAAAGCGCAGCCACTTGATGGGCATCTGCTCGCCCATGTACGGCTGTTGTCCCGCCACTCGCTCTATCTCTGCTTTTAACTTGCTGAGCTGTTAGAATTCAGAGTTTTTTGGGTTTTTTTTAATTGCAAATGTAATAAAGTACACACACATATTTATGTATGTATGTCTACAGATCATATATATCTATATCTCTCTCTCTATATATATATATATATCCATCTATCTACCTATATAATATATGTAAATTATATATATATATATATATAGATATAAAACACCTGCTTCACCAGTCTGGCATGCTACGGCCCAAACCTGCAACACAAAGATCGAGAGTCGAATGCTGTAAAATGCTTGAAAGTTGCACCTGTCTACCAGTTTATATCTTATAACATTGCTCATATCAATCTTTGTTGTTTTTCATTACACACCACTTTAATGAGCATTAGATGAAGTCATGTTTTTACCCAACCTGACAGTCCATATCATGCCAGAGAGCATGGTTAAACAAGAACTAAGCTCACTGAAAAGCCTTTGATACTTCTTTCCTTCAAATGCTTTCCTTCAGTTCAATTTTTTTTTTCAATGCTCAAAATATACAAATTTTCAAACGTCAGAACCTGAAAAAAAAATTTTAAAAGATGTGCTATGCAGGAAATACCATTTTCAAACATGCAGAGGTATTGTTTTCATTACAAAAAAAAGGGAAAAAAAAAAAAAAAAAGCATCCAGCAGATCCATACCTCCTCATCACCATCCAAGCTGTTTTCAACAGCAAAGAAAGGTGTAACCAGATGATGCGTGTAAGGCTTGCCTGTCAGAAAATCTCTCTCAACTCGCGCTGAATTTCTCTTCCACCTGAGAACACACACACACACACACACACACATGCACGCACGCACACACACACAGATATGCTCTAGTTACCACCATATTCAATCATCAATTAGTTCCATTTATAGTTCAGACTGCTGGCTAGCACAACTTATAAACATTATTTGCTTGGGTTTTTTTTTTTCTATTGCGGTAGGGTGGGAGGGGGAAGGGTGGGAATGTGAAGCTAATTACCTTCTGAATAGTTAACAGGATTCTTCAAAAAACTTTCATGATATAAACCAATCGCTTAAACATAAACTTCTGTTTTGAAACAGACAAAAATCATGTTGTAATACCCACTCCCTAAACTGTACTGAACACAAAAAAGGATCAAAACAATTCAGCTTAGATCATACACTGCTCCTGTATTGAAACTAACAACCAGTGGTGTATCGCTCACCATTTCAGAACGTGTTGTGGGATCTTCGTGCAGACTGTTGCGATGAGTCCCCACCACAAAGATGGGAGGCGACAGCGTGCTGTTCTCCACACTATCCCTTGTGTTTTCAGCAGCATGCGAGTGAATGGAGCGCATCCAGAAATCCATGTATTCCAGGGTGGACAACTCTTCTGCCTCTTTTGTCTGAAAAGGCAAGAAGACCAATCAAAAATCAACAGGAAGAACTGAAGCAACAAAATACAAGATTCATCAATAGCAAAATAAGGTATGAACACTTTCAGCTCTAGTTCAAATGACCGACATATTTTTCTACTATTTATATGTATAAGAAATAAATGGCACGAATCATAGGTCCCTGAACAGATTTCCACACAACTTAAACTACATAACTGTTACTTCAAAAACTGTCTCAGGCAGAGTACATGGTCCTACCAATTATTAACATAGCTCTGGAAGTTGGACCACACAAAACACACTTCAAAAAGACTCTAAACTGTATAGTTTCCAAAATCTTTTAAATCATTGATAGATAAACTGCTTGAATTCCAGTTCATGAGAAGGAATATCATAAGAGCAGCCAGAGCTAAAGAATGCTTATCGTAAGTTTGGCCTTTTCAGATTTTCATTATTTCAGTCTTCTTTGTGACCGTTTCTAAAGCACACAGATGTTACAGTACTCTAGAAAAGCACAACAGAAATATTACAACTCAAAGACAAACCCTCCATATCCCAGCCCTACCTACCTCTTCACTCTCGGCAGCCATGGGCACCAGACTATCACACAAGTTGAACACAATCACGTACACTGCTCGGCTTGTCAGGAACACCTAAAGGCAAAGGCACAACAGAACATTAATCAGGCTCCATGGCTCCGGATTCAGAAACATAGCTGACAAACTCAGTTCACACATTCAAACAAATGCCAGGTAATGGCAAGAATTTTAACAAATGCAGCAGATATCTTAATTATGACCATGCCACAACCTTTCACCTTTCGCCTTTAATGTATTGTCAATAGCTGAACTCAACTGGGAAGTGTCAAGGGTGAAATGACTTTAAAATTACCATTGAAAAAAGGACCATGCATTCGTTAAATTCTTTAAAATTTGAAAACCAAACTGATAGCCATAGAACTAAAACTTCCAAGACAGATAATCTTCGCAGTGCTGGAACCATCTGCAATTCTTATCCATTTTTCATCTCTCTTGACATGAAAGGGGAAAAAAGAGTAATAATTTTTCTTAAATGAACAAACAAGGCACAGAAAATACAAAAAATTTTCAAACAGACCTGACTGACCAGCTGCAAAATCAGAAGCCATTTTAATGCTTAATCACATTCTCTCATTTTCAAGAGTTCAATGGTCAAGAAATAATCTCAGGAGCCAGAAACTAAGACTTCATGGAAACCATGCAGCTAAATAAAGCAGGAAGAGAGAGAGAGAAAAAGATACAGAAAACAAACAGAATAAAAACAAAAACAAAAAAAGGCAGAGAAACAGCGAGTGAAATCAGGTGAATTTCTTGTGGAGAATGTCTTGGGGTGAACTATTTTTCATCCCTGAAAAATCTCTCAATATCCCACAGAATACCTGCACCACAAACATGGAAGTATTTACGGGGGGAAAAAAAAAGAATAAAACAGTTTGCACCTACCTGGTGTGTTGTGTAATAAACAGCCTGACCAGCAAAGTCCCAGATGTTCAAGACCACAGTCTTGGCCTTCTCACCTCTGTCGCCTTCGCCTTCTCTGCTGCATCTGCTGCGTTCTCTGTGACTGCGTTAGCCTGGTTGTTCTTTCCGCTGTATCTCTGTCAGCATCTCCTGGACCAGAGTCACCACTCTCTCCGGCACATCTGGAGAGATCTCGGGCAGCGAGTCTTTCAGTTCCTCCTCCTGGAAGCTGGAGCGCGATGTGTTACGGGAGGTGGTTCGATTCCCGCGGGGGAGGGTGGTGGGTGCTTTTGCGGCTGTCTACACTGCTTTGCTGTAAAAGCCACAATGTTTTCTTTTTTGTGTTCACTTGTAAAAAGCACAACTTTTTTCTTTTGATTTCCATTTGTAATTAAAAACCCAAGTTTGCGGTCTAAAATCAATGACATAAAATCAAAACCTACTCAGTAATGCCTCCCCTTTCTGATCAGTATTGTGTATGATTATTTCTTAATTCCTTGTTTCCCTTCTAACCCTCTCCATAGCTACCACATCTGCTCCATTCTCATCATGTCTCCCGTTTCTCTACATTTTCTCCCCGTTAATTTGGAACAAAAGACACTATTAATCCAGCTGCAAAAATACACTGTCTATTTCAACCATTTTGCTGAGGGTGGCGAGGGGGAGGGAGGGGAGACTGTCAAATGGCAATGCTCAATGTTAATCTTTGTCATGTATGAACCAGAGGAAAGTCAGTAAAGCATTCGAAACCTGGTTATGATCAACAGTAAGATTTACAGATCATTTGAATACTGAATCACACCATCACAAAAATACGATTGTGTTATGTTATGGCCTTTTACAATCAAACCACCACTAAGCTTGTCTCTCTCCTCAACTCTCTGGCCATGACAGCCCTATTGTCTATTCCTTCTTTATTCCTCCCTTTTGGTAATGTTCTCTCTTCCCACTTTACTCTCCGATACTCTCCCACACACACACACACACACACACACACACACACACACACCTCGGGCTAGTTTCACATGCTCCATTTTCTCATACAGCCTAAAGAAAAAAATTATCAAAGTGACAAGTATCCCAATAAACAGCAAACATTATAAGCAAATACACATTATAAAACAAATGAACAGAACCACCACCCCTAAACTCATGCAACAGCTCAGCTCACTATTACCCTGCTACTGGTGCTTTTCACTGAGGAGGCGGACATGTGCGCCCGAGAGGAGATAGGTTTTGACGACTTTACACTGGTGTTGACGCTGGTGCCGACGCTGCTGTTGACGTTGGTGGCGCTGCTGAATGGAGTGTACGAGGCTGGTGTAGACGACGATGAAGCGTCAGCAGTTTTGTCGCGACTTCGCTGCTGGAAGAGCAGCTCTTGGACGATGTTGGTGGCCACGGCCTGGTTGTATTCTTCCTCCAGACCCTCCGGGCCTCCTGTTACATGATGGTATTATGTATTTGATGGACACAGAGTTCCTAACAATAACCTTTTTAGAACAAAGATCTCGTACATGCAGTGATCAAAGCTAAAAATTTTTGCAGACTAGTCCCCAAGCTATCCTGAACTGTCCCTCAACAACCAAAGTCAGTACCAGTCCCTAGATAAGATAAGATTATGTTGCTTATAGCCGAGCCGACCGTAAAGGGCCACATCGGGGCTGTCACCACGTTAAAATCAACTCACTTTCACATATCTCTTAAAATGACTTCTAGAAAGAAACGCACCAGAAACTTTGTTAAAAATCTTTCATCCATAAAATCTTAAATCAGATGAAAAATGTAAATCTCAAAAACCCAAAGATCACGTCAGGTGGGACATCTCAGAACAGGATTTTCATGTAAATGTTTTGTGTGTCTCACATCGTGCAAGTCCCAACACTCTAAAATAATGTTTCATTATGAGTGGCACATGACATGGAATGCACCACGGAGCTTCTTCACTCTTTAAAAGGTATAAATGGGTAAAATATGAATGGCCGGTGTGCAGTCGGCACAGAACTGTCTTTTTGTTTCTTCTTTACGACCACCAGATGTAGATGAGAGGGAACTCCTTAAGGTTTGGACGGATATGAAAGAGTTTGTTATCTGTCTGTGTATTCCAATCCTCCTGCCAGAGGTCTGACATAATCAGTAATTTTGGGTTTCAGATCTGAGCAGGGATGTATATGTTGGACAGTTTCTCTCTTACGGCATTCTTGGCCAAACGATCAACCATTTCATTCCCTCCGACGCCAACATGACCAGGAACCCAAGCCAGAATAATGTTGTAACCCTCCACTTTCAACTTGGTAAAAATTTCTAAGAAGTGTAAAAGTTCTGGATGCTGAAGGTTGCGGCCAGCTATGGCCTCCAAAGCTGACAGTGAATCTGACAGAACCAGAAAATCCCTATTCTTAGATTGTGAGATTATCCTCAGTGCCAGAACCAGAGCTGTAAGTTCAGCAGAGTAAGCAGAAGCATCCGAAGGAATATGTTCTAACAGTATTTGAGCAGGAGCACCAGGGCAATAGGCTGCACAGGCCACTCCATCTTCAGACCTGGAACGGTCAGTGAAAATTTTCTGATATGATGGGAGTTTTGAACAGAGATCGGCGTACAATGCCTTGTATGCTAGAAAGCTGGTAGACTTTGCGAAAAGCTGCAAGATCAAAACGAATCTCTGGTGTGGAAAAGGTCCATGGAGGCTCATCTGGAAACTTGGAAAAATCGGACACAACTCCTAGGTCTAGACCTACATTCCGCACGCGAGGCTGCATATGACGACCAAACGGCGGAATACAGTTAAGCTTGTTTTCGAATTTGCTTTGAAACCGAGGGTCAAAGATACAGTCATAGGCAGGATTTTCTGGTTCAGAGAACAGTCTGATATAGCAATTCAAAGATAGTTTCAGCCTGCGGCTGGACAGTGAGGGTTCACCTGCCTCTGCGTACAGGCTGTACACAGGGGTGGTGCGGAATGCTCCAAGACAGAGACGAAACCCTTGATGGTGGATAGGGTGTACCTGTCCCTGACAAATGAAAACCCTTGACAGGAAATAGATCACCAAAACAAGGCTCTAGGACAGACATCTTGTTTTTAAGATCTATAAAAGTCGATGTAAGACTCAAACCTTCTACATTTTCCGGACCGTCTGAGTTTAATTTTGCTTATTTTTGGAGAAGAAAACAATTTTTTTGTTGTTGTTGGTTTTTTTTTTTTTTTTTTTTTTTTTGTGTGTCCATGGCAGCATACTCGCATCCAAGACCTGAGATTCTGACCGCTGTTCCCAGTCTTTTTTTTTTTTTTTAAGAGAAGAAGAGCGTGCCTCTTTGACCCAAAGTCTGAACCAAAACAGCATGACATGGACTTACTGTGACCTTAAATTACCCATTTAAATTCCATTTGATCATGAAAACTGAAAATTAACATCCAGTTTTTTTTTTTTTCATCCTGATGCAGTCTCCTCCCCCACCATGCTGAAATTAAGCTCCGAGAGTAGTTTCCAATCCTGCTGGCAAAAAACTGGGCACTGGAAGTAAATTTCCCCCACACACACACACCAATCCATGGCTGTCCAGAACATATGGCCATTAGAACCTGCATATCCCCTTCTCCTGTCCTTGATCTGTGTTCAAAGGGAGGTAAATTCTAATGGGAGGTGAATCTCGTACATCAAAACTGAGGTTAATCCATTAAATAGAAGTTTCTGATAACATTTTCAAAACTTTTCTTTAAATCATGAAAGACACAAAGGGAAATGGTGAGAAACAACAAACATAACACGGAATAACTTCATTAATATCTGCTCCTGACATGATTAGGTATTTGATTTTTTAAAAAAAGAAAAAAGCAAGCCAAGATGCAGTACAATAAAAACAGAAAATGGACATGCTCAAAAGAAAAAGAACAATCTAAATGACAAAGGAATTACCTCCTACTTGTCTGTCCTGTGTCCCAGGGGTTTGATGTAACAATGTAGTCATTTAACATCACTATGACTCACCGCAGATGGCTTACTACAAGAAGGAACGGAGTGCAAAGCATGATCCTCAATGCACTATTTCACAAGATAAAATACCTTTTTAAAAGACTGCAAGGATCAAGAGAAAAAGATTTAACAATGGATGCCTAACTTTACTGATTTACACCTTTGCATCTGTAATTTAATGTTAGTGGAAAGACCCACAGCTGAATGGTTAACTGTTTTCAACTGAGGAACTTGCATTCAGTTTGAATCACTCTTGGGGTCAGGTGTACGGTGTATGAAAAAACCCCCTCTGCTCACCCAGCAGTAAATGGACACATGATTCGTTTCTAGGAAGGTTAAGGTGCGGAATGAGAGGAATGGGCTCGTGACTTCCACAATGCTGTGCCCTGGCATAGTCACTTCACTGCCTGTATGGTGGTTAAGCTATAAGACGCTAGCCCTTTTCTCAGTCTTAGTTGTCTGCATGCTGAGAAGAACCATTATGCACCACTGGCCTAAGGTGAGTGCCTGAATCTCATCTCAAAACACAATTATATGGCCCCGGCCAAAGACTTGATCTCATCTGATGTTTCAATTCAAAGATGTAACCACGATTCCCCTGATCAACACAGTCCAAGAGTTTTTTTTTTTCTTCTTCTAACACACAGAACCACACAGAAATTCATTTGTACTTAAAAAGACAGAAACACAGATGTTTACCCAGTCTTACGATACACAGAGAAATAAAGAACTTCAACATGTAGAGAATAATCGTGGCAATACACATGCAATGAATTGCACTGAATTATACGAAAACCCTCACCAAGAATTCCCAAATCAAGGCGTTCCTGTAGCTTCTCTTCCCGGGCAGTGGTGTCACCCTTGATGGCCAATTTCCAAGAGGAGCGGTTGGACAAGTTGAAAGAGCAGGAGGCCGACAAGTCAATGCCGTCTGTGCTCTCTTCTGCCGCATTGTGCCTGGTAAGTAACACACACATGTATGAGCAGCACACAGTCATGTCACTTCTTTCTGGCCTGGTCTTACGTGCTACTGTCTCAATGGCCTTGAGGACTCTCATGCCAGTGGTTATCTCTCTATCTGACATAGCCCCACCCAGAGAGGACCAAAAATGAAGAAGCCTGCTTCAATATAATATGGACTTATTGCAAGCGAACAGCCAAAGATTTCCCGAGATGCAAATGCGAACAGCCACCATGTTCTGTTACAAACATTAACCTACACGTACAGGCACAGCAAAACTACTCCCACTGCTAGATTTTCCCCTTAAAACAGGATTTCGACTTGCTGGGGTTTTGGGATTTAGCGGATTTTCTTTTGGGGGGGGGGGGGGGGGGGGGTGGAAGGGGATATCATGCATTTCCCAAAAACTATACTCCAGAGTCAAAAGTTCATTTGACACTATGAATTCAATTCAGTTTTATGTTTTTGTTTCTTTCAGTGACAGTTTAAAGGAAGGAATTCATGAAGAGAGATTCAATGACCATCCCCCTTTGGAATGGAGATTGCCCTGAAAATCAGTTCAAGCATTGATGAATTTGCAAATGCTATAGATTTTGACACAACCTAACCATAGGTAAGATGTACCCAGAAAACTGACTTTGGGATCTTGGTACACAATTTTTATGCACTTTCAGCCTATGCCAGAATAAGATATCAACAAATATACACATGGCATGGCTGTAATGCCACCTGCCACAGAGTACATGGAAAAATTACAAGCAAAACGAAATTTTAAAAAATAAACAAAAATTATATGCAATTACTGCTACTATCAGCTTCTGCACGTACATTTTGCACTTATGTTTCTGGGTTAAGAGAAAAAAAATAATTCTGTAAAATGCTGAAAAATCCAACCAAGAAAATGTTCAAATCAATTTTCCTAGTGTCCTTTATCTCTCTCTTGCTAGTCGCCGTCAATCTTTCTAAAAGTAAGGCTGCATAAAAAAAAAACGTGTAATCCTTGGAAATAGGAATCACCATCATCTCCCCAATCCCCTCCCCTCCCCTCCCCTCCCCTCTCTCTCCTCTCTCTCCCTCCTCCCTCCCTCCCTCCCTCCCCCCCCTCCCTTCAAGTTTCATGGTTTCCATGGAAGCAGTAATTACAGAATGAGCTCGACGCCACATTCCATCGGCCAGTAGAATTTCTAACATTAGCTGAAAACATGCATAATCAAACAATCAAACAAAGGGACTGCCAGCCCATAAAAACAAGTCAGAACTTTTACGCAAATGCTTCAGTGTTCAGTTACTCGACACCATTACAATGCATTCATTTAATGGGACTGGGAATGGAGTGAAATGGGGGGGGGGGGGGGGGGGGGGGGGGGGGGGGGCCATTACAGATGGGAGTTGGGACAGACGATTTAGCCGACTTCGCAACATTTTCAGGTTTTCTACATGGACCCATACTTCTGGAACATGTTTACGTACAGATGTGTATATGAAATAAGTGTGTGTGTGTGTGTGTGTGTGTGTGTGTGTGTGTGTGTGTGTGTGTGTGTGTGTGTGTGTGTGTGGTTTCCAGGTTCATTATCTCTGGTATTTCCCAAATGCAGATCTCAAAAACTATTTTTCAAGAATCCCAGCAAGAGCCTCCTAAACTTGGACAAGAAGCTGTCTTGTTTGATTTTTTTTTTTTTTCAGTGGGGGAAAAAAAGTGACCGACATGGTTTCAGACATTTTCTTATAGAATCATGCCAGTTTCTAGAAGGAGAATGTTTAAGGCCGACTTGAGCCGATACAGTTTTCAGATTTACAGCTTTACCACTTTGCTTAATTTTTGTACTAAAACGCAGTAAACCAAGGTGGTTATCTCTGACTTATTTCTGTAAATACATAACACTTAGATTCAACATGTCTTATAACCAAGTCAATGCCATCAACAATCTCACTGCATCAACTTCGAATTAGCTTTTAGGGATTGGGGGGGGGGGGGGGGGGGGGTGGGGGGGGGGGGGGGGGGGGGGGGGGGTGGGGGGGGGGGGGGGGGGGGGTCCATGCATTGACTGGTCAGACTGACTGCCTTAGGATCATTTTTTGAGCCGTCTTAAATTTGAAAGACCCTATCTCAACAATGTGCATGTCATGCATTGTTTAAGACTTAAAAAATCGAAAATGGTCATTTTACAACATTAAAAGTTTATCCCTGGAAACCTAATTACGCAAACTACATAGATGAAAATGTCCTTTAATGCGTTTTCTTTTTGAATTTCAGTTTTTTAACAGTCGTCATGGCAACATAAGGGTAGACAGGGAGATGGGGAGGGTGGAGGTAAGGATTGGGCGTTGAGGGCCTAATACTCTTTGATCTGTTCCCATATACTAGTTAACTTTGCTTTTATGAAAATTGAAGATCAAAATTGTGTAGTGATGGGAATACAGGTTTTGTGTTGGCTGCTTGGTTTGTTTCTGCTGTTTCTCTTGAATTTTTCTTTTGAAAATATACTTTTATTTACGTTTAAATAAAAACATTTTTGTCAATCTTACGTGGTTTCGACATGCTTCTAACATATTGACATTGTCATCTAATTTAAGTTTTCTTTTTCTCTTTTTTTCAAACCAGTATTTCTTCAGGTGCACTCATAAAACCTTTGTTGCTGTGAATTATAAACCTATATATGTAAAAAAGAAAAAAATACTTCCCCCTCCACCCCTCTCTTTCCCATCCACCATCCCCTCCCTCCCCATCCCCCTCCTACCCTTCCCCCTCCCTTCCCTTTCCCCTTTCATCAACATGACAGCAAGTTTTTCAAACTAGCTGCAACTACTAAGTGACTGCAAAGATATAACATTTTTTGAAATTATGTTGCAAATAAAGCCAGCTCCCGGTGTATTACATATGCAAGCCGTAAATGCATAGAACAATGACCATACACCGATTTGAAAATATATATTACTCCATTCTCTTCCTTCCTTTCAAAATATATCAGACTCTCGTAGTACAATGTTCACATTCCATCTCCAGACACTGAAAAGACAGGGACTCAATCTAATCTCAAACTAAAAAAACTCTTGGACTGAAGAAAATCAATATTTCCAGTGCCATGCAAACACCGATCACACCCCCAGCAATCTAAATATTTCATTTGGAGCAGGGTTCAGTTTTGCAATACCTGGCAACTAGCATGTGCCTTGTGCTGGTAGGTCACTCCTAAACGTGGTAACCCATTACTCTAATTATCCGACGTTGTAAGGTCAGATGACTGTCATGAGTCCAAAACATGCGTAAAACTTGGTGATACTTTTTTTCAAATACAATAAATAACAATAACAATGAACATAACCATGATGATAAATTCATAACATAAATAACAATACTAGCGGCTATGGGCACAGGTCAGGAATGTGCTGCCAACAATACTGAACGTTTTTTTTTTTTTTTTTAATTAGATTGTTGTTCTCACATGTCACAACACTGTCCATAAAACTTTCCATGTGAAAGATTCTTA
>JADBJO010001569.1:360000-372500 GCA_016801955.1 Conus betulinus | reverse complement strand
AGCTTCCAACTGACTCTTCCGACTGAAACTACATCACAGCCAGCCATTTTCAGAGGCACAATTCATTTGCACAGAGAGCCAAGTTTAGTCGGTCTCTGAATCTGATTTCAGCACAGTTCTGACCAGCACCATGCTGTAAATTCAGCAGTACAATTCTCTCATTCAAACAGCTTTACAAAAGCATGGTTAGAGATGGTAAAACATAACACACACACACAAAGACGTTGCCCTAATCTCTTTCAATCTATCCATTAATCGTTGGTCTCAGACACTGGTTTGTAAAAAGCCAATACCTGCTTTTGTCTGCTTTGTGTGCCTCATAAAGTGCCTGTGACGTAAACAGACTTGTGTGTGTGCACAGGGCTGGCATTCTGTACACTTCTTTCCCTGATCTCTCTCTCTCTCTCTCTCTCTCTCTCTCTCTGAGACTCTCTTCTCTATCACAGTTCAATTCAGTTAATGGTTTTAATTACTGTCTTTCACTTAACGTCTCTGCATGATAACGTTTATGGGATCAAATTTTTTACTGTGTACTTCAAGCCTGTTGAAGCATGAATGTTTTTGAAGTAGTACACATGCATGCATCGTATTCATTCTCCTACTCTTTCTCATAGACCACCACCCACCCACCCCCACACACATACACACACACACACACACAATCTCCATTCTCCTACTCTTTCTCATAGACCACACACACACACACACACACACACACACACAATCTGTGGATGAAGAATACTATCCTACATCATCAGTGCTGGCCCAATAAAAGAATCAAAGAACTTCATCACACACACAAATGCAAAATTATCAATATCCGTTCAAAACGTACTGAATCACACAATGATGTCACTCTTCCAAGCTTCTGGCCATACAATTCATCAACTCCTAAAATCACTCTAATTTGAAAGGGAAAAAAAAATTCATGTGGAGAACCAGTTAACCTACCCATCTTCTTATACATGTATGTGTATCATGGAATCTGACAGCAGAACATCAGCTGGTGGAGGCCAATGCTTCAAGAATGCTCAGCATCTACAATGAGGATTGTCAGTATTGTCACAGACAACAAAGTCTGCAGACCATTCAGCAGCATGAAAGGAAATCCTGTATGAGGCAGGTGATGGTAAATAACGAACTAAGAGAGTAACTTTCCCATGATGAAATGATTACAACTCACAACTCCAAATGAATGTTGCTTACAGCACCAAGTCACCTAGCACAGTAGCAGAAATGCCAGCTCTGATCACACTGTACAAACAACGCAGATATCCGCAGACAGGGATGTGGTGGTCTGTGTTGGCATTTCTGCTACGTGATTCGGTGTTGTAAGCAGCATTCATCACGAGTCACAGGTGTAAGTAGAATCATTTCATCATGAGACGAAGATTTACCCTTCTTGTTCATCATATCAGTAGCATGTCTGTCTATGAAGGCATACTGACCCTAGGCACACAAAAAAAGTAGCATGGACATAGGACTGGGTCATCCAGACTCTTAACATTCTCCTCCAAGGAACTTACAAGGACTGAGAGGAGACAGGGCATTGGGAGACGAGTTGAACCGACATCTTCGTTCAATGGATAGAGAAAAGCTTTGCAACAATCCAGTCACTTTCCAATGACTGTCAAGAGGTGGATACAACTGGTGCAGCATTTATCATTGCACAGTCCTAGTACGCTCAGGCCCCCTTACCCCATATCCAACTTGCGTTCTGTTTCACACTGGTAAGATGTGAAGTTTCTAAAGAAGAGCTGAAGAGAAAAAAAAAAAGGCACTGACGATGCACTAGCCTTATTCCATACAGATTAAAAAAGGAAAAAAAAAAAAAAAAAGGGGAGATTGAGGATGAAAGAACTGATGTGCATTTACATTCTTTCAGGCACATGTTTTAAGCCCAAGCCCATCTGTTTTACTTAAGAAAAACCACCCATTCCTCGGGGTTCGGAGTTCTATGGTTGCTGTCTAGTTGTAACTCTTATCAACAAATGATCAATTGCTTTTAACAACAAAATACAAGAAAATTTATGTAGTATGCAATTAGCTAAGCCTGAGGCATTTACAGCTGCCATTCTGATCAAAACAAGGAGACATCTAAATGCTTGTCGGGGAGGAGGGGGGGGGAAGCCAGAAGGGAGAAAAGTGTAAGAGAGAGAGAGAGAGAGAGAGAGAGAGAGAGAGAGTGAGTGAGTGTGTGTGTGTGTGTGTGTGTGTGCGTGCGTGCGTGCGTGCGTGCGTGCGTGCGTGCGTGCGTGCGTGTGTGAGAGTGAGCGAGGAGTGCGAGTGTGTGCGCTAGTGTGTTTTAAGTGTGTGTGTGTGTGTGTGTGTGTGTGTGTGTGTGTGTGTGTGTGTGTGTGTGCATGTGTTCATGCATGTGTATGTGTCTGTGCATGTGTGGATACTGTGTTTCAGGTGGAACTCAAACAGATCAGTTGTGTGAGGCCATGTCTGCCTGAATCATACTGATGTGTGCGTCCATCTGTAGTCTGTGTGCATGTGTAAGAATGTGTGTGTGTGTGTGTGTGTGTGCGCGCGCGCACGCAGGTGAGAGTGTGTGTGCAGGTGTCAGTGTGTGTGTGCGTGTCTTTGTGTGTGTACATACATGTGTACAGGGGGGTGTGCACAAAAACCATAATCGTTTTCAAATATAGAGAAATTTCTTCACAGGTAAACCTTTCATAATACAGAATGGTGCAGCCTGTACATTGCGAGAAGCTTCATCTTGTGTCCAGAAAAGTTTACTCTGTCATATCATGCAATCTATCGATATACACCTTAAATAAACAGATTGTAAAAGGAAAGATAGTATTCTGGTGGTGCCAGTGAAACATACACACTATGCATACACAAATCCCAACACGCAAACACAGACGCTCACAGACACAACACGCACAGAACCCAAACGCACAGTCTTGTTCTGCACATCTTGTAAGGACTTGCATTAATTTTAGTCACTTTGGCATAACATGCAAGGACAGAACGGAACTGTTGTAACTTAGTCACAAAGGAAAACAATGCAAACGTCTTAAAACATTTCCTTTTTTCCCACAAAAAAGTAACATTTTCAAATTGCCATCTCTAGGATTGAAAGTGCATGTTCACTTTACAGCACTTCGTTTTCACTTTGATACCTAATCAGGACCACAGACCGTTTGAGAATTGTTTTACAAAAGAAGTCTTGACAAGGATAGGAATGAGTGTGCACATGCTGAAAGCACACGCACACACAAAAACGCATGAAAGAAACACACACACACACACACACACACACACCCGCACACATACACACAGCACCCCCCACCCACCCACCCACCCACCCAGAGTCTCTCTCATACACACACACACACACAGCCACACTCACAGACACATACAGACAGACACACACACTTACTGCTGTCCAGTCAACGCCTTCTTCAGACTGGTTTTGCCAACACGATCTTTGCCAACCAGCATGAGACGTGTACGAAAGACAGGCTGCGTGCCCTGGGTGCAGGACTGGTCGTAGGCCTTCACCGCCTCCAGCCCTCGAGCTAGGATCTCTCTGGGAGCATCGTCTGGTAACAAGAATGAACACGATGTACGGGATCTTGTCAGTCAAAGAGAGATTTTACATGACACACAGGATTGTACACATGCCAAGCCAAGCATATGCAACTATGCACACCAACAAGCATGCACTACACACACGCATATAAGACAATTCAATCAATTCATGCTTATAACCCAGCTAAGTGCGTGCACACACACACACACACGCACACACACACACACACACGTGCGTGCACCCCATACACACTCATTCCTTAAAAACTGCTTTCCCACAAAGAAAAATACACCCAAAATGTTATTAGTGAAGAGATCAGAAAAAATACACCCAAAATGTTATTAGTGAAGAGATCAGAAAACCTGACCACCTCTCAACTCCTATTGCTTCTTTCCTTTTACTAGCATATCAGTTCTCACTTACCCAAAATTTCACATACTCCGTCTCAACGATACACTATAATACTGAATTACTAAATTTCATTTAAGGTAACAAAAGAAAGAAAAAATCATGTTCCAACCGATTCATTCAAACTTTGTATTCTGCGAAATGTAACCCTCTTCCAAGTTAGTTCATTCCCATTAACATTCCCTTATTTTACAAAGTCTCCAATATCCTGGGAAATAATTGAGTAAAAATACACATTTCAGATTTCAGAACAAGGGTAGTTTATTTCTACAAACAGGTTCCCCTGCACTCACCTGGTTTGACAAAGGTGACCTTTGAGGTGTTCCCATACAGGTCTAGCATCAACCACATGATGGACGTCGTGGGCAGGTGGGCCAGCAACACCCCTTTGTGCTGTCCATCGACGAACACCTGCAGCTGGCCAGAGGGAGACACATAAGCCATCACATGACACCCTGGGTGCGAAAGCCTCTCGGGCAGAGCACGTGCCCAGTACCCCTCCTTGACCGTCAAATTCGGGTACGCGTACTTCGGGAGATTCTGTGCCGACAGAGTCGCTGGATCCACCGTCGTCACCCCGATCCTCAACACACCACTCCATGATTCCACGCACCCCCAGCTCAATGCACACCTTCTGGCCGATCTTTAGGGGCTGGTCGCTGAAGACGATCCCATTGCAGAAGGTGGCGGCGTCGCGCGAGGCTGTCATGCCATCCTGCGATAGAGTGATGGCACTGCCATGGGTGGGATGGAACTTCATGGCATCTTATCGAAGGAGCTCTCTTTGATGGGTCAGTTCTCTAGCACTGCACTTGTGGGATTCTAAAAAGAACACACATCAATGTCACGTGCAGATCGTCTGTTACATCCATTGCTGCCCTCTGCTCAGGCTAGAAGCCTGACTGGAACTCTGACCTGAAAAAAGGGACAAAAAAAAACCATTTCTTTAACACTTGTCAAGACTTAACCTCTACACAAAAAATGTCGCCTTGATTTAAGACTATGTCAGACCAACTGACAAAAAGGCTAGAGTACCAAAGCTACATTAAAATGTTATGCTCTGCATAGTTACGCGGGGATGTCTTCAGTCGTGACAAGCACCTACCTATAAACCTTATCAGTCTCCAAAATCCCTTGAATTCGGAGTGTGGCTGCCCATGTGGCAGAGTAATCAAAAACGGTCACAGACATACTGTTCTCATCCCTAGTTGATGCATCTGTACCATAGCGTTTAAGTACTCAGCTGTTTGGGATGATCACTGGAGTCTTTAGCCAGGGTATGACAACAAACAAAAATGTAAATTCAAGAACATTACTGAATTTACTCTTCTGATCTTAAAAAAACAACATGCACCTAAAGCTTTGACTCAACCAACAGGCCCTTTGAATTGTTGCTATTTACCCCTTAGCCTACTCCTTTTTTTTCAAATTCAATAAAAATACTTAAAAATTTCAATCACATAGCATAAATCTTCACTCGTGTTTAAAAACTGAACGGCATCATAGATCTATAGCTGAATCCAGGAACAAATTGTATGTTAAAACTAAGATTACATAGATGTGTGTAACCAAACAAAGCACAAGCAGTACACACTTATGTTTATGGAAAATAAGGAAGGGATGTGGTTGTAGGAAAAAGGGAAAAAGGGAAAAACAAAGACTTCAGTGACAGGTGCTAACAGGACTTCCACCAAACCTGTCTGTGTAATAAAAATGACTGTGTACATTTTCATGCTTACTCTAACAAAATCTTTACCAAAAGTTGTTTTAAAAGACATACTACTCTACCAAGATTAATTTTTTCAACAACCAGCGGCTTACAGGGAGGACAGATCTATCCACATCCCTAAATAAACTACAAAGACCTTTTATGAAATATATCTGAAAGACAATCCGAGCTCTTCTGGCATATCCTTGCAGAGAACCAATATAATTCAACCAGTCAACAATGCACTCAACTATTTTACTTTCTTACCCCCTCCCTCCTCTTAGTCCCCGTTCCCCCCCCCCCCCCCCCCCCCCCCCCCAAACCCTTCAGCTCAATCAGACACACCTTGCACCCCTCCTTCTCCTTTAACCTACATCCCCATAAATAACTTTGTTCTGTTTTGTCAAAGATGTTTATCAATTGTACATAACCTTTACAAATTCCAAGAGTGCAATCCTGTAATTTTTCAGTAAAAATGACTTTTGATTTTCATCTTTCAAACTGAGGGATCAGAGGTTTAAAAAAGCAAATTTTGCCAGGAAGAACTGTAGATTGCATCCAGCCTTCAAGCAAACGAACGAGTCAACACAAGAAAAAAAATAAAGTTTACATCAACACACAAAGTTTGTTTCCCTCAAATGCTTCTGTGTTTCCGTAAACCTGTATCATTCATTGAACATACTTGATATAAAAAAAAATTTTTTTTTTTAAAATGCATTCTATTTTCATTCATATCAAGATTAGGCCTGAAGTGGCCCCTAAGGCCAGCTGGATCATAACAAAAAAACTTTAAATCATTTGGAAAATTTTTTAATTTCACTCACCAATCCATTCCTAAGCCATCTGTTTTGTCATTACTAATATTTATAGACTCAAAAACAAAATCCATGTATTACTCCAATTCTCTTTCTTCTGTGTGACAAAGCTGGGAACTAATTTGACATACACAAATTCATTTTCATACATACATAAATACACCCATACACCCCACCACCCCCTACCTCAATCTAAACATTCATTCCTGCCATTTTCCTAAATTCCCCTGCAAGATGGACTCTGTGTGTGTGTGTGTGTGTGTGTGTGTGTGTGTGTGTGTGTGTGTGTGTGTGTGTGTGTGTGTGTGTCTGTCTGTCTGTCTGTGTGCGTGCATGCACATGTACACAAGTGTGTGTGTATATAATATGTGTGCAAGTACATGCATGCCTGTGTGCGCACACACATTCACATGTTTGTATTTCTTTGGCAGTATTCAGCACTGTCTTCTTTTCCCCATTCTGAACAGACTGGAACCACAAGTTTATACCATCACTGCTGAAGAACCCACAGCTCACAGGACCAAAGAAGATCAACTGAAACCTTTCTGGAAAAGAATACTCTCCAAGTAAGGTGACTGCATGTGAAAATTGAAACTAAAGAAAAATCACTTTTTGTTCTTCCACTTGGTGGAACAATGTTTTGTTTTGTTTTTTTGTCTTGTAACCATGCAGCATGATCCAAAGGCCTTGCTTAAACAATCCTGGGAACTGTTGAAGGAGGGATTATGGAGGGGAACACAGAAGAAAAATCAAGGACTGATAACATTCCAGAGTGGACAGGGAAAATGTCTGCCGAGACCCAGGCCTTTGCACAAAACCGACAGAACTACAGAACCTGGTGAACTGTTCTTTAGTTTGGTGCCTCAGTGACTCCTTGTGAAATTAAAATGATGATCCTGCTGTGGTTGAAAGAAACTGGACAGTATTGGGCAACAGACAAGTCTCCCTTTTGCTGGTGGTCCAGCTCTTTCAGTCTACAGAAGCAGAAACATCTTTGCGTTTAATAAAACTTTAGACCTTAACGTCTGTGAACCTTCTCTAAAATCACAAGCCGCAAAAACCATCTTTCAGCAATGTTTTGATTTACAGGCCCTCCCTTGTGTCAATCCCAATGATATGCTAACGAAAATCTTTTCTGTCCGCGTGACATAAAATACGGCATGTAAAATAGGACTTTGCCCGTCTTTCGGTGTTAAACTAGAGATTATCTTCACTGAACCTACTCTGCTGTCTACGGAAGAAATATAATTCGATGTCCAAAACTCTGGTGTTCAACTTTACTGAAACCGAGCTACTCGGCGACAGCACAACAAATCACCTTGGAACTGAATAGCACGGTCGTCTACACTTCACTCTTGAAATAAACACGCGTTCCACTGGCCCAGCAACGGAACTCTAATCCTGAATGCCATCTGCTGTCACCGAAACACAATTTCAATAAACTCGGCTGCTTTCAGTGACCGAATGCGAGGCAGAGTCAACAATGTTTGCGTGCCACACACTCGCCGAAATGACCGAAGCGTACGTCTGCTACGTGCCTGCGTCAGTCGATTCATCAACGAAGAATGGCTGGTTCACCCTTTGACATTTGCACAAGTTTCTCAGATAATAGGAAAACGAGTGTATCACACCGACGGCAACAGTCACACATGCACATAATGTTGACAACTGAAAACGGGCATGCTCCCAGCCCGTAAACTGTAATCTCTTATTACCTGTGACGCCATCGAGTCGCCAAGGTGCGCGAAATGGTTGCGTCGCTTACCACGTTATTAGTCTGCCGAAGACTGGAGTTACTGTTCTTGAAAGGGGGGGGGGGGGGGGGGGGGGGGGGGGGGGGGGGGGGGGGGGGGGGGTATAAAAAATAAAAAAAAACTCCAGGCGCGGTAGACTTTTACGAGATCACACACCGGTCAAAAGCTATATAATATTCCAAATTTGAATTCTATATCGTCACATTACGAGAATCATGATGGTGAAAAGGTTTCCACGCACACGAGTGCAATGTATAAACCTGCACAACATTCTGAAAACGTTCAGTCTGACCATTCATAGCACCTTGAGGTCGACACAAAGTTAATCTTGACATGGAACCGCCATGATGTCATCAAGAAAGCAATGAAATCAGTCCTGCAGAGAAATTTGAAAGCTGGTAACAGAATCAAAATCTGAATGTCACACACACACACAACACACACGCGCGCGCGCGCGTGCGCGCACACACACACACACACGCACACACACACACACACACACATATTCCGAACACCGGTTCTAGGCATTCGCAAAACTAGTGCCATTTTCCACCAGAACCAATATGTTTATATATTTGGTTTCTTCCCAGTTAATGCTAGTATCCCAGGTTTAATCAAAACAGGGCTTATGTAAATCCAGGGCTGTGCTGGTCGGGAGTCATGAACAGGGGACCGGTACGATAGCAAGTCTGAACTGAATGAAGGCGTGTAAACTGGTTAAATCGATTTTCTCCCCACACTATGGTTGTCACCTCGAAGTCCCCTCTCCAAATAGATTTCTCTCTCTCTCTCTCTCTCTCTCTCTCTCTCTCTCTCTCTCTCTCTCTCTCTCTCTCTCTCTCTCTCTCTCTCATACATATTAAAACGTTTTCCCAAAAATACGCCGGAATTTCGTTAATTTTTCGTCCGAAAAATCTTTAGATAAAAATGTTCATCTCTTTGGATGGGACGTCTCTGAACAACACTCAGATTGGGTCTGCTGTAAAGATGTTTAGACCTACGTCTGACATGCAAGTCCTTAATCTGCAGGGAAATTTTTTCTCATGTGTTACGTCACACAGAATGCACCAAGCAGCTTAGACCTTCACCTTTTACGCGATAAAAGTGGGTGTAAAAGGAGTGGCCTGCAAGCAAACGGCGTAAGACTGTTCCGTCTCTACGGCTGCCAGTGGCGGCAAATGGTTTAAAAGTCAGGTCTGGGCGGTTTTTGAATAGTTTAATTCGTCTGCAGCTTCCATCCCTCTTGCCAGATGTCTTCAACATAACGCTGAGCTTTGGCTTTCAGATCGGTGTGAGGGATTGAGAATATGAGCCACTCCTTTGTGGAAATCTGGGCAAATTGACTGACCACTTCGTTCCCTCGAAATGCCGAGCTGACCAGGAGCCTAAGCGACACCAAACAAAATAAAAAGTGCAGCCTTCAGATGCCAGGAGCGTGAAAAGTCACCCATAGAGCACGAGGATCCAGTTTGGGGGGAAAAAAAAGCCCTTTCGTGTGCAAGCAACTGTATACTTCGTGTTGGATTTGTATTGCCGTTGTCTCGGTGTGCAAAATTCATTTTTCTTTTAATTTTACATGGGGATCTGAAAAGTAGTCGCTTTAACTGAAACGCAATAGGCCTACGTTTTAAGATTCAGTATAGGAACATCACTTTATCTGCCGGGATCTGTAAAGCAGCCGCTTTCACAGAAACGCAATACGTTTAAGATTTTGTTTATCGGAACATTTTATCAATCTTTATGTCATAACAAAACATAGCCGTTTTTGTGGTCAAGCGATCTCTCGCTCTCCCCCATCACCTTCTACCCCCCCCCCCCCCCCCCCCCCCCCCCCCCCCTTTTTTTTTTTTTTTTTCACACATTAATGAGGATGTGTGTGTGTGTGTGTGTGTGTGTGTGTGTGTGTGTGTCCTTTTCATTCTACCAGTAGTCACTATACGCTTTCAAGGATAGCATAGAATGTTTAGATATCAACCAAAAAAAATGTTATATGTGTGTCATCTATTCCAACACCACAAGATGGCTATTCAGAATTATTCTGCAAAGTATTGATCTATATTCGTTCAATCTCCAATCTTCTACGCCGGCTGTCATATTTAACATCTACACATGTGGTGTATGAAATGTGGGGGAAAAAAATGGCGATGTATATATTTTTCACGCCTCCATCTTTGCTAATCCAGCAACTGTAAGCAGTCCCCGAGCCATAATCCGACTGGCATAGCCCTGGATTCCTACAATCCCACACTGTCACACCCATGATTCCTGCCTTGAAAGTAAGAATTTGTTCAGCTTACCCATGGTGGAAGCCTCTGCTGTTGATGCGGGCTGGAAGTTCCAGACTGGAATTGTTTTGGTTTTTTTTTTTTTTTTAATGTATCAATTTGTTCTATCGTAGAGTATTTACACGACATGCCGCCTGCACTTAAAGTATCGTCCATTTCCAGATCAAAGTCCTTCGAGATCAGACCAATCCGACCGGCCGAGTGTACTGTTCTGGCAGGGCATGAAGTCGAGACCTGTTTCCAGACCGAAGTCCGAAAATCAGAATTAAATCAGCTAGCCCAGTTTATTTTTCTGGCAAGTAATCTAAACCCGTTTTAAGTCTGTGGATTTCGGACCAAAATTGGAGTTTATTGTTCAGGAAGGTAGTAAGAACCTTTTTTTTTTTCCACCGAGATCGAAATTCATGGAAGTCGGACCAGTCTGCCGATTCTGTTGTTCAGGCCGGAAATCTGAACTCCATTTACCGAACAAAGTCTGTGGTAATCAGACCAATCCAGCAATTCGTGTGTGTGTGTGTGTGTGTGCGTGTGCGCGTGTGTGTGCGTGCGTGCGTGTGCGTGCGTGTGTGTGTTTGTGCGCGTGCGTGTGTGCGTGCGTGCGTGCGTGCGTGCGTGTGTGCGTGCGTGCGTGTGTGTACGTGTGTATGTGTACGTGTGCGTGTGTGTGTGTGTGTGTGCGTACGTGTGTGCGTGTGTGTGTGTGTGCGTGCGTGTGTGCGTGCGTGTGTACGTGTGTGTGTGTGTGTGCGTTTGTGCGTGCAGTCCTGTGTGCAAAGCGGTCAGAACCTCTGCTCCTAAACCAAAGTCTGTTGTGTTTAGATCATTCTGGTCAAGAGGTCAGAATTGCTTTTCCATGCCAGATTCTATGAATATCGGACCAGTTAGAAGTCTGGAGGTCAGACCGGTAGCTTGTTGAAGTATGAAGTCAGATCTGCTATTCCCAGACCAAAGTCAAAGTAAGTTGGGAACATTCAGTTATTCGTTGTTTAGACATGTGGTCGGAACTGCTTTTCCTAGACCAGATTCTGTGCAAATTTGACCGATCATGTGACAATCTGTTGTTCAGGAAGACAGCCGGAAGTGCTGTCTCAGGACCGAATTCCCATTCGATTTTGCGGTTCTTGTCTGGTTCGCAGTGCTGTATCCAAAGGAGAGTGTAAGTTCCTATCCGCAAAGTATGGTCGTTGATGTTGTTCACACAAATACGCGTCTTCTGGACAGTCTGGTGGCATGTCTTCATGACAGATCATACACGTCCGGCAGGCCTCTGGTCCACAGTGGCAGACAACGATGACACTGCGATCTAGCTTTCTCTACGCCATGCCCTGCCAAGGAGAAAGGCTACCCACCAGACAACGGAAATCAGCCCGTCTCCAAGGTGGGTTGGTTGTGGACATGGCTAGCTCAGCCTGCAACCGTCTACCAATAACCACTGACTCGCTTTAAAAAAAAAAAAAAAAAGCAGACCAGCCCCTTCAGAGGCGAGGAAGGGAATCTGGGGCGGGTTTAATAAATGAACCGCAATCGATGTTTCGTGGTCACGCGAAAGAAACACGGTTCTTTGAGAAATCGTATTGCGTACGGGGCCAATGTGGTGATAAACGCTGCTTAACGTCTGTTGTGAGAAGCCTCGAGGACAAAGGGATCCTTTTGTGACTGGCAGCAGATTACAGATGAGTGTTTTTGCCAAGATGTAGTAGTAAAAAATGAAAGTTGACAGCAATCTGAACCTCAAAATTGGTTCCTTGCTTTTGCTTTATCTTGAAGTCGACCACCTATTCATAAGCCGTATGTCAAGTAACTGAAATTCCATTGTTCCATTCTTTTTATAGGACAGAAATGGCAAACAAAACGGTTAGGATACCAAAAATATACTAATGTGCCGAAGACGTGCGTAAGAACTCTATGGCACAGACTGTTCTGACAATTGTTATTGTCAGAAAAGTCGAGTCCTGTCATATGCTTTAAGATGCAGCAGGTAGT
>JADBJO010001569.1:352500-357500 GCA_016801955.1 Conus betulinus | reverse complement strand
ATTAATCAATGACTGCAAGCAGTTGAGCCGTTGACGTCCTTTGGGCAGATAACATTAGGCCACGATGAGCAACAGTTACTCCGCTGGTTTTGTTTGTTTTTGTTTTTTTTTTTTGTGTTTTGTTTTGTTTTTTGTCCGTATCCTGTAGTTTTTTTTTATGGTGTGTGTGTGTGTGTGTGTGTGGGGGGGGGGGGGGGGGGATCAAAATATACAGGGTGCCTCAATTTTGTTTTTTTTTCGTATTTCAAAAGGCGCCATGCAGAACTGACAGCTGCCAACAAAGCCAACAGCTGGCCACCTGCTACAAAAGCTGGAACGTAGTTATAGATCACATAACGAGGGGAAAGTGTTCGACCTTCTGGAGCAAAGAGATAGGTGAATAGTTCACCAATGAAGAAAAACAGTGGATGTGTAAACGAAGACGAAAAAAGACAAACGGACAGACACTGGCAGAGGTTAGAAACAGTTTCTGGGCGCGGGAGATGCCATATGTACCGAGACACCCTACCTCCCCACTACATGCGCGCGCCTGTCTGTGCGTGTACACGAACACATCGGTTTTTGCATCATTCCTTCGTTCTCTAATTTAACGTCGTTAAAGATTACATCGAGCAAGTTATGTGTCAAGAGGTAGAACAATAAAAAAAAATAGAGGGGAAGGGACGGATGGAATGAGAGAGAGGGGGGAGGAGAGGAGAAGAGAGAGAGAGTGTGTGTGTGTGTGTGCGCGCGCGTGCGCGTGAGCGTGTGTGCGCGCGCGTGCGTGTGTATGTGTGTGTGCGTGTTGGCATAAGTGCGTGCATGCGCACGCGCTTGTGTGTGGGTGTGCATGCATGCGCGTGAGAAAAAAGGAGACCAAAGCAAAGCTCCCGCGCGAAATCAAGCATCGAGCGACGGCGTCAAAGTTCTACCTCAAGCACCAGCCGCCGTGGCGAAGTGGTTAGCGTCGCGGACTACCGGCTGGGAGGTCGTGGGTTCGAATCCCATCAGAAGTCATGTGGGTTTTTCTGCCTCGACCGGCTCCTACCCAGAGTTGAGTTGCTGCGGACTCAGTTGGGAAGACTGGGACCACACAGTCGAGTTTCATCCACTGAATGGATGCGTTTTCTGAGAGTGTTGCTCAAATTTCTTGACCAACACTGCAGTGCTTGTATCTCTCGGGCCTGGTTGACGCCGGGATATATTATGAAAGGAAGCGTAGAGTACAGCCCTGTCATTTAGTCTCAGACCGAAATGGAAATCCGTAGCATCTTCTTAATCATCCTCATTCTCATCGATCAGCATTAAAAAAAAAAAAGTCTTAAATTCTGTGGCCCTTCATGCCTTGCCTCTCATGGTGACCTCAATTTCGATGTCCTCTCCATGTCTGTGGCCTTGGTTTGGTTCCGTCGGGGTCACCGGTATCGGCGATTCCATGGGGGCTGTCGTTGGACGGACGTGGTGGTGCCCTCCGGAGGGAGAGCTCACTCACGCCGGCTCCGCGACTAAGCAATTATTGTCGTCAGTAGTAGGTGGTGTCCTGCGTATGTTAGATCAGAACAGGCGCCACTGAACACCACCGAAGTGACTCGGCAGCAGTGCAGTGTCTCCTCCGGTGCCTCTTGACGACTTGACTGTTCCCTGTGGATTGCCGGTGCCGTGGCTGCGGCGGGGCCGACCGGGCTGTGGCTGTGGACGGGGTGTCGGAATGAGCGGCGTGTGTGCACTGCCTCTGAGGTGGCGCAGAGGTTGGGACACAAAAAAAAAAAAAAAAAGTTCTACCTCAAGCTAAAACAAATGAATACACAAGCTACGCTGACCAATCTTACAGGCAAATCTACTGTTGCAAGGCTTCCTCTTTTCCACCCTCACTCGCCTTCATACACGTTTTCTACTTTTCTTAATGCTTGCTTTCCTTCAGAGCTAAGTGATTTTTATTTGAAAACATCCCGAATGTTCTTTAAGGGCTAAATAAACACCAAACTGGCCTATTAACTCGGCGTTAATATCATACGAAATGAAGCTATCTTTCAAAGGATAGTTTTGTGTTTTGAGCAGGCAGCCTCTAAAACTCAAAGGCCTCGCAGTTTAAATCCTTTTTAATCGCAGAAGCCCACAACAGTACTCAGTTTGGTGAGCCCGATCAACGAACGGTAACTTTTTGTCATACACTAAGACCAAAGACCTTTTCCGCGCGTAATTTGTCGCCTGTTACTAGGAAGATTACGCGTGTCAGATGGTGGACTTGATGCAAACAGAATTTTGACCACGGACGGACGGACCGACGGACGGACGGACGAGCGCACATAGAGAGAGAGAGAGAGAGAGAGAGAGAGAGAGAGAGAGAGAGAGAGAGAGAGAGAGAGAGAGAGAGAGAGATTTCTCCGTTCCCATTCTAAAGTACTCCGTGTTCTATAAGAACTGGGAGTACAAAAAAGGAAGAAAAAGAAAAAAGTCTGGAAAAGAGGGGGGAGGGGGAGAGAGGGGGGGCACACCAAAAATATCCACAAAAGTAAACCAACCTTATTTAACTTTGTATCATATATTTTCACTGCATTGAATAAAAAAAAAAGCGCGAAATTAAGTAAACAGCGGTACCGGGTTTAAAAAAAAAAAAAAAATGCTGCTGAAGGATAACCCCCAAAAAAGAGAGATGGGGGGGGGGGGGGGGGACAGGCAGGGTCATGAAAATTTAAATGCAGGAAGAAATACAAATCTGAACTCACCAACAAGTCCGTACATGACTTCTTTGTATCCTGTACTTGTACAGTTTCATCGCAAACAAAATGTGCGAAAGTAAACATCGGGTACCTGGTTTATTTTTTTTCGGTTGATAATGGCTGGAATTGCAAAGTAAAGTAAGGAACAGACAGGGTCAGCAAAATCAAGATGGATGAAATAAACTGTGAACTCACCTTCAAGTCTGTACAAACCTATTTAACATTGTATCCTATATTTTCGCACTTTTCTCGGGAAAAAAAAAAGCGAAAGTAAACAGCGGGTACCGGAATTAGACATTTCAGCTGACATAGGCCGGGACAACGAAAGTAAAGTGAGGAAATCAAGATGGAGGACGAAATACAACTGTGAACTCACCAACAAGTCTGTACCAACCTATTTAAATTTAATTGTGTCCAATATTTTTACACTTTTATCACACACACACAAAAAAAATGCAAAAGTAAACGGAGAGTTCTGGACTTCGAAATTTCCGCTGATAAAGGCCGGGACAACAAAGAAAAACGAGGAACAAACAAGGTCGGGAAAATTAAGATGGAGGATGAAATACAACTGTGAACTCACCAACAAGTCTGTACCAACCCATTTAAATTGTGTCCAATATTTTTTTTACACTTTTATCATACACACAAAAAAAAAAAAATGCGAAAGTGAACGGAGAGTTCTGGACTTTGAAATTTCCGCTGATAAAGGCCGAGATAACAAAGAAGAAAAACGAACAGACATGGTCGGGAAAATTAAGATGGAGGACGAAATACAACTGTGAACTCGCCAACATGTCTGTACCAACCTATTTAAATTTGTGTCCAATATTTCTACACTTTTATAACACACACAAAAAAAAAAATGCGAAAGTGAATGGAGAGTTCTGGACTTTAAGATGGAGGATGAAATACAACTCCGAACTCGCCTACTGGTCTGTACCAACCTATTCCACTTTGCGTCCTATGTCCTATAGTTTTTACACTTTCACCGAAAAAAAAAAAAAAAAATGCGGAAGTAAACGGCGGGTATCGCATTTTGCATTTTGAAATTTCATCTAACAACGGCCGGAATAAAAGTAACGCGAGGAACAGTCAGTCAGGAAAATCAAGATGGAGGATGAAATACAACTCTGAATTCGCCCAACAGTCTGTACCACCTACTCAACTTTGTGTCCTTGGTCTTTTTTTTTTTTTTCTTTTTTTTTTTTTTTTTTACTTTCACTGAAAAAAAAAAATGTGCGAAGCCAAACAGCGGGTACGGTATTTATAAACTTAAAGTAAAGTGAGGAACAGACAGAGTCAGGAAATTAAAACGGAGGATGAGATACAACTCTGAACTCACCTAACAGTCTGTACCAACCTATTCAACTTTGTGTCCTACGTCCTATATTTTTACACTTTCACCGAAAAAAAAAAAATAAGTGCCCTGGGTAACAAAGAAAATAAAGCGAGGAACAGAAAGAGTCAGACAAATCAAGATGGAGGATGAAATACAACCGTAAACTCACCTACTGCAGGTCTGCACAACTAGACCTCTCGCCCCAAGACGCGAGCTCGCACTGCCCAGCCTTTAATATTCGTCTGCTCAACACTACACTTTCCTCCACCGCTCTCCGGTTCTCGCTTTCCTACTCACTACCTGCCATGGCCTCCCTGAATTCAACTGCACGAAATGCATGTGTAACCTGCCAAAAGCACATGAGGACACTGTGAGTGAAACAGTCACGTGACACACACACGCACACACACACACACATTGTGTGTGTGTGAGCGCGTGCGGCTTTGTTTGTGTGTGTGTGTGTGTGCGTGCGCGCGCATGTGCGCGTACGTTCTTGGGTGCATGCGTGCGTGTGTACATGTGTGTGTGCGTGCGTACGTGCGTGCGTGTGTGTGTGTGCGCGTGTGTTTATGCACGCGCGTTTCTGTGATGACCGAAAACCTTTTAGACTAACTCAGTCCGTTAACATCAGTTTGATAGCTTGATAAATCGGTTGAGAAAAAAAAAAATTGTGCCAACGACCATGTATTTTGCGAGCACATCGTTGATTGATGATACAACTGAGCCATTTTCCCCCGGTTGGTTGGTTTGTTTAATTCAATGACTCATTGTGTTGCCAGCGTAATTCGAGAAAAATGCGGGAAGTTAGGGAGCAAACAGATAGCCTAACTGTCTGCGGACCACGTCACACTTGGCCCTCTTTCCCGGACTTTCAAAAATGTTACTACATACGTGTCAATCTAAAAGATACCTTTATCTTTTGAAATGACTTCCAGGTTTCCAGTACCCTCCTCATCCAC
>JADBJO010001569.1:342500-350000 GCA_016801955.1 Conus betulinus | reverse complement strand
CACACACACACACACACACACACACACACACACACACACACACACACACACACAGAGTTAACTCAGGAAGTCTCACAGAGGGGGAGGGTTGGGTGGCGAGGGAGGGCAGGTGGGACAGAAGGAGGGCGGTGGGGGGGGGGGGACTTATCAGGCGAGCACACGTTGCATAGCAGCATGCTGGAATTCAAAATTGTATGTTGCTGTGACAGTTAGTGTCCAAAATAACTGAGATCCTCTGTTTGTCTGTAACAGATAGGTAGATCGATCGATCAATACATACATACATGCATGCATGCATCCTTCCATCCATCCATCCATCCATCCATCATACATACATACATACATACATACATACATGCATGCATACATACATACATACATACATACATCATTCATCCATCCATCCATACCATCCATCCATCCATCCATACATCCATCCATCATCATCCATCCATACATACATACATACATACCCAGATAAACTGACAGCCAGCCAGGCACGCAGATAGGTATATATAGACAGGCAGACAGACGGACAGACAGATGATGGATTGATGGATGGATAGATGGATGGAATGGATGGATGGGATGGAAGGATGAATGGAGATGATAGATAGATAGATAGATAGGTAGATAGATAGTAGGTAGGTCGGTAGGTTGACAGATGAGTAGATCACTGGGGGAGAGAGAGAGAGAGAGAGAGAGAGAGAGAGAGAGAGAGAGAGAGAGAGAGAGAGATTTAAAAGACATATTATTCAAATATAATCCGATTTCTTTTTGTTTTGCTGCATGAAATATCCTTTGCGGCTTTTCAGGGATCGATCGATAGATAGATAGACAGACACAGACAGGCAGACAGACAGACAGATAGACAAATAGATATATGAGTGGATGGTTGGATGGATGGACAGACATAAAGAGAGAGAGAGTCAGAGAGAGAGAGAGTTTTTTTAAAAGACATTACTCAAATGCAGTTTGATTTCTTTTTGTGTTGCTGCATGAAATACCTTTTGCGGCTTTTTGGAGATCGATTGATCGATCGATCGATCGATCGATCGATCGATAGATAGATAGATAGATAGATAGATAGGTAGATAGATAGATAGATATATAGATAGAATATAGATAGATTATACACACATACATAAATACTTACATACATACATACATCGGCTACATGCATATATACATACATTCATACATTAAGATTTACATAGACAGACAGACAGAGACAGACAGATAGATAGATAGATAGATAGATAGATAGATAGATAGATAGATAGATAGATAGATAGATAGATAGATAATAGATAGATAGATAGATAGATAGGTAGATAGATAGATAGATAGATAGGTAAGTAGGTAGGTAGAGTAGGTTGAGAGATGAGTAGATGACTGGAGAGAGAGAGAGAGAGAGAGAGAGAGAGAGAGAGAGAGAGAGAGAGAGAGAGAGAGAGTTTTAAAAGACATATTATTCAAATATAATCCGATTTCTTTTTGTTTTGCTGCATGAAATATCCTTTGCGGCTTTTCAGGGATCGATCGATAATAGACAGACAGACAGACAGACAGACAGATAGACAAATAGATAGATATATGAGTGGATGGTTGGATGGATGGACAGACATAAAGAGAGAGAGAGAGAGAGAGACAGAGAGAGAGAGAGAGAGAGAGAGAGAGAGAGAGAGAGAGAGAGAGAGAGAGAGTTTTTAAAAGACATTATTCAAATGCAGTCTGATTTCTTTTTGTGTTGCTGCATGAAATACCTTTTGCGGTTTTTTGGAGATCGATCGATCGATCGATCGATAGATAGATAGATAGATAGATAGATAGATAGATATATAGATAGATAGATAGATAGATTATACACACACATACATACATACATACATACATACATACATCGGCTACATGCATATATACATACATTCATACATTAAGATTTACATAGATAGATAGACAGACAAACAGACAGACAGACAGACAGACAGATAGATAGATAGATAGATATATAGACTGATAGATATCAGCATGGCTTGACTATTATCTCTGCATACACTATACGTGCCTGTACACCAGTCTATGTTTTTCTTTTGTATATGGATAATCCACGATTCTGTCTCGGAGCAGTGATAGCCGCTCACACAGAGAAACGAGAACGGGTGGAATCAACGGGGGTGGAATCGACGGGGGTGGAATTGACAGGAACTGCCAGATTGTACAGTCACGCACAGTACGCAATGGCATGCTCTATAGTTTTACGACCTGCCCTTCGATCGATAACCCCCGGAGCCCTGTCTCGCGCTGTGAGATCCATACCGTTTCATTACCCGGAACAGGCTTCTGAACATGCTGTGGCCGTGGGACATCACCTGTGTCTGTCTCAGGTCTTCTTCTGTCGGGTCGGTAGGGCTATGAATCATTGTTTGTTTGTTTTTACATGTGTAGTTTTAATGTCACGCGCGCGAGTTTCACACGTACACCCACACACACACACACACACCACACACACACACACACACACACGCACGCACGCACGCACGCACGCACGCACGCACGCACACATCGTTTGCTGGGTTGACCAAACCAGAAAAAGAAAAAAAAGGGGAGGGGTGGGGGAGAAGGGGGAGGGGGGGTGGGGGTTGTTGTGAGAGCAAAGAACGGAGACCAAGATTATGATCGCACTGTATTCGGTTGACCAAAAAATAAAAAGAAAAAAAAGGGGGAGGGGTGGGGGGGTGGGTTGTGGGGTCAGGGGGGGTGGGGGGGGGGGGGGGGGGGGGTGGGGGGGGTGTGAGAGAAAAGAACGGAGAGGGGCGGGGGGGGGGGGCGGTGGGGGGGGGGGTCCCGGGGGGGGGCGGGTGGGTGGGGGGTGGGGGGGGGTTTGGTTGGGGGGGGGAGGGGTGTGGGGGGGGGGGGGGGGGGGGTGGGGAGGAGGGGTCGGGGGGGGGGGTGGGTAGTTGGGGGGGGGGGGGGTGTGGTTGGGTAGGGGGGGGGTGGTGGGTGGGTGGGGGGTGCGGGGTTGGGTGGCGTTGGGGTTGGGTGGGGGGGGGGGTGCGGTGAGGGGGGGGGGGGGTGGGGGGGGGTGGGGTGGGGGTGTGGTGGGGGGGGTGGGTTGGGGGTGTGGTGGGGGGGGGGGGGGTGGGGGGGGGTGGGGTGGGGGGGGTGGGTGGGGGGGTGGGGGGGGTGGAGTGGGGTGGGGGTGGGGGGGTTGGGTGGTGTGCGGGGGGTTGGGGGGGGGGGGGGGGGGGGTGGGGTGGGGGGTGGGTTGGGGGGGTGTTAGGGGGGGTTGGGGGGGGGTTGGGGGGGGTGGGGGTGGTGGTGTGTGGGGGTGGGGGGGGGGGGGAGATTATGGTGGCGTGGGGGGGGGGGGGGATGGTGGGGGGGTGTGGGGGGGTGGGGGGGGGGGGGGGGGGGGGGGGTGGGTGGGTGGGGGGGGGGTGGGGGGGTGCGGGTGGGTTGGGGTGGTGGTTGGGGTGGTGGGGTGTGTGGTGTGTGGGTTGGTGGGGATGGGGGGTGGGGTGGGGGTGGTGTGGTGTGTGGGGGGGGGGTTTGTTGGGGTGGGGGGGGTTTGGTTGGGGTTGGGGGGTGGTGTCGGTGTTGTGTGTGGGGGGGTGGGGGTTTGGGGGTGTGAAGAGGGGGGGGTGGGGGGGTGGTGGGGGGGGGTGGGGGGGGGGGGGGGGTGGGGAAGGGGGAGGTCTGTGGGTGGGGGGGGGGGGGGGGGGGGGGGGGGGGGGGGTGGGGGGGGGTGGGGTTGGGGGGGGTGGTGGGGGGGGTGTGAGTGAGGGGCGGAGATGTAGGTGTCACGGTGGGGTGGGGGAACGGAAAGGGGTTTGGGGGTAAGGGGGGGGGGGGGGGGGGGGGTGGGGGGGGGGTGGGGGTGCGGGGGGTGGGGGGGGGTGGGTGGGGGGGGGGGGGGGGGGGGGTGGGGGGGGGGGGGGGGGGGTGCGGGGGGGGGGTGGAGGAGGGGGGTTGGGGGGGAGGGGGTGGGGAGGGGGGGGGGGGGGGGGGGGGGGGGGGTGGGGGGGGGTGGGGGGGGTGGTGGTGGGGGGGGGGGGGGGTGGGGGGGTTGGGGGTTGGGGGGTGGGGGTGTGTTGGGGGGGGGGGGGGTGGGGGGTGTGGGGGGGGGGGGGGGGGGGGGGGGGGGGGGGGTTTAGGGGGTGGGCGGGGTGGGGGTTGGGGTGGGGGGGTGGGGGGGGGTGGGGGTGGTGGTGGGGGGGGGGGGGGGAGGGGGGGGGGGGGGGGGGGGTAAGGGGCGGGGGGGGGGGGGGGGGGGGGGGGGGGGGGTGGGTGGGGGGTGGGGGGGGGGGGTGGGGGTGGGGGGGGGGGGGTGGGGGGTGGGGGGGGTTGTGGGGGGGGGTGGGGGGGGGGGGGGGGGGGGGGTGGGGGGGGGGGGGTGTTTGGGGGGGGGGGGTTGGGGGGTGGGGGGGTGGGGGGGGGGGGGGGGGGTGGTGGGGGGTGGGGGGGTGGGGGGGGGGGGGGGGGGGGTGGGTGGGGGGGTGGTGGGACGGGGGTGTGGTGGGTAGGGGGGGGGGGGTGGGGGGGGGGGGGGGGGGTTGGTGTGGGTGGGGGGGTGGGGGGGGTGGTGGGGGGGGGTTGGGTGGGGGGTGGGGGTGGGTTTGTTGGGGTTGTGTGGGGGGGGGGGGGGGTGGTGGGGGGGGTTGGGTTGTGTGGGGGGGGGGGGGGGGGGTGGGGGGGGGGGGGGTGGGGGGGGGTGGGGGGGTTGGGGGGGGGGTGGGGGGCGGGGGTATGGTTGGTTGGGGGGGGGGGGTGGGGGTGGGGGGGGGGGGAGGGGTGGGGGGTGGGGGGGGTGGGGGGGGTGGGGGTTGTCGGTAGGTTATATGCTAGTCTATAATACATCAATACCGGTTAAGATATAGCCGATCAATATCGTCGGTGTGTGTGTGCAGGGGTTTTCCGTCTCTTATCGATTCCATTTCTCCTTCTCTACTCTACCCAGCACCCACACACACACACACACACACACACACACACACACACCACACACACACCGCCCTTTGCCTTCCCTCCCTATTAACGTCAAAGGAGCAGTATCAAGGTAGGATTAACGTCATGCAGGTGTTTGACAAGTTGCTTTGAGAGAGAGAGACAGACAGACAGACAGACAGAGACAGAGAGAGACAGACAGACACACAGAGAGAGAGAGAGACAGACAGACAGAGACAGAGAGAGAGACAGACAGACAGACAGAGACAGAGAGAGAGAGAGAGGGAGAGGGTGGGAGGTTAGATCTGCCTTATTTCACCTTAGTTCAAAGCACCATCTCAGGGTGCGGTCTTAAGTACCCACACTGTCTCGGAGACTTCATACTTTGTAATAGACCATTGCCGGTCCGGCGGAAATTATAGGAAGGAAGAAACCCTGATAGGTAATGACGTCTATAGCTAGAAACCTTGGCTCGTGTGCACTGAGAAATCTTGAAAGGAGTGGCACTACTGGTGCCATATGTGCATCGGTGCATTTCTGTTTATCAGAAAACACACACACACACACACACACACACACACACACACACACACATACACACACACACACACACGGTGAACTACATTTTCGTTTTCAAACGAAAATAAAAGGGTGGTGGTGGAACTGGAATCTCAACAATTAGCAGAACACCTATTGCATCAATAAACAGCCATTTGTACCCGCAAGCTGAACATTGCCGTCACCACTTCTTGCCAGCGCAGAGCGGTGGAGCAGACGGCACAGCATATCCTACAGGTATGCTTTCTCCTTGCTGTCCTGAAACGGAGACAGAACATTCCGGTAGATGGGGCGACGATGTACCGGAAGCTGTGGAAGTGCCTAAGGGAGCTCCCAGGGGACAGTCATTGTCATTTCATTGACCGGTGTTGCAGCATATAATTAATGTCGTCGGGTATATGTTGTCGCCTGCGACAGTATGCACCGGCCCTCGCAGCATATACTGTCGCATTTTGGCATACACTGTTGCCGGCGACTAAGTATGCTGTCGACGATATGTGCTGGCGCCAATGTGTACCGATCGATGTGTGCCCGACGACAATATATGTATTACAACTGATGGAGCTGCTAATATGAAGAAGAAGAGAAGAAGAAGAAGAAGTAGAAGAATGCTGAGCTTCTAAACTGACATTCAAAATGACAAAGAAATATGCCCACTTTGACGGGAAGAGCACAGACAGTTGCAGTTGGTGCGCTTCGACATATCTGTACCTGGATTTTCTTTATTTTCATCTTTTTGAACACTCGAATTTAGAGTCCACATCTCTAAAAATGATGAAGACTGGGATAATCATCCAAGTGGATATGAGGTATGGAACCTGTACAACGCAGTGATACTCATATCCTCAGAACAGCAACAGTTTCAGGTGAGCAGTGAAAATGCCGATGCGTATGGACGCCGCCAGGGATACGATCTCAAAACCTTCTAATCTATGAGCTGTTCAGGAATCCCAAATGATGTTGTGTACATGTGTGTGTGTGTGTGTGTGCGTGCGTGTGTGTGTGTGTGTGTGTGTGTGTGTGTGTGTGTGTGTGTGTGTGTGTGTGTGTGTGTGTGTGTGTGTGTAGTGAGTAAGTGTGTATGTGCGTCAGTGAGTGTGTGTGTGTGTGTGTGTGTGTGTGTGTGTGTGTGTAGAGGAGGAGGATGACAGGAGTGAGAAGGGGAATGGGAGATCAAAGGAGTGGAAAGCTGAGGTGTGTCTGCATGACTATGACAGGCATGGAATGGATTACATAAGTGCGAAATGGACTGAGTCGACAAATACATGGAGCGGTCGATCTCCCGCGCCGATCAGTTTAAGTGGTCTGAAAGAGGAGACAGATCTTTGTGCGTCATTCGCAAAGCTCCCCCCCCCTCTCTCTCTCTCTCTCTCTCTCTCTCTCTCTCTCTCTCTCACACACACACACACACACACACACACACACACACACAAAAGACCCGCCAGAGACGGCCTGCCCATCCCACAGCACCCAACAGTCGCACCCTCCTGATAATTATGATGAACCAAACTCAGAAGTCACTGGACGACCAACGAGGCAGATGAGCTCTCGCCTCCCTACTCACCCACACAGACCGTGGCCCCCCGGGGGCCACGCACAGACACACAGACAGAGCGGATCAGCCAGCCGAGACCGTCATAGTGCTATCCATGGGTATCCCTCCAGTCCAGGATGCCATCACAGGCTGAATTTCTTTCGCTTACCTGCGCTTACCTGCCCGTCCCCCCCCCCCCTCTCTCCCCCCCCCCCCCCCCCCCCCCCCCCCCCCCCCCCCCCCCCCCCTCTCTCTCTCTCTCTCTCTCTCTCTCTCTCTTCAGCATGCTCATTCCCTACCTCTTCCCTCCTCGCACAGACACGCATTCATACTTTCCTCATCCCCCACCCCACCCCCACCCCCACCCCTTTCATCTCATCCCTTTCCTCGGAGTTGCAGTTTTCGGCAGTTGTTACATTTGCTGCACCAGTTAGGTTTACGACACCTGTTTCTCGTCGCAC
>JADBJO010001569.1:305000-335000 GCA_016801955.1 Conus betulinus | reverse complement strand
ACAACTTCCGGCAGAGCTAACAACATGGCGCAGACACACAACCTTTTTGGCAGAGCTACAACACAGAGCAGACGCATTCCCTGCACCCAGCGGTACATACATAATCTGAGGTCATTCCATGTTCGCTGTGAGTGTGGCATAGCAGCAGACGCCAAAGGAGAAGTGGCAGATCTCTGCTGAAGGACACTGATGTGACAGGTCAGTGTCAGGTGGCGCAGCGATTCTTCCAGCCATATGGGTGACGGCAGGTCTAGCTGTGTCGCCGGGGGACGGCTCCTGGAGATGTGGAGCGATGGGCGATGGAGCGCTGCCCGACCGCGATTACCGTGACCTGGGATACCGTGTTCTAAGCCCCGCAGGCATGAGGGCACTCCTTATGGGGTTGGGCTGAAAAATTGCCCTCTCGGCCGCAGTCTGCGTGTTCCCGCCGAATTTTAGGGATTCGTGCAGCGCTCCAGCGGCTTTCGTCCTGCTCCCTCCTTGAGGCGGCCTCATGTGGCACAGGACCATCGCCACACGACCACGAAGAAGGCCGCCTGGTGTTCCTGAAGACAGCCTTTTGTTAGGGGAAAAGAAGCGAAATACACCAACGCCCACCGTCGGCCGACCAACAGCCGAAATTGAACTGAAGTTCAAGAGGAACCAGAGCTCGGAAAGAGAAATACGATGGCCCCACACGCAACTCGCCCACTACTGCCTGCAACAATAGTTGCCACAGAACATGCACACCTACGTCTGCAAGTGCACTTTGTCCCTTAAGGGCCTCAGGCCAACAGGACATTAAACTCACCCACGAACGAACGAACGAACCATGTAGGTAGGTCAGAAGTCAGCGAACTTTCTCACTGTTGTGTCTACTTACAAGCGGTATAGAATCAGTCATGTACCATCAATGCACATAGATTGTAAATTTAGTTCACCTGCTTGCTCTTGACGTTTTAGTAAGCCAGTCCTCTCTGGTTAAAATGGAACCTCTATAAAGACAGTCCAACAGATCTGCAAGTACTTAAGATCTGGACAAGAACCAGCCACAACAGCCAATGTCATGGGCCTGCAAGCTGGAGGGTGTGCATGTGGAGTCTCAACGAGAGTATTAATTTCTGTGACTGTTCGGCCCTGGCTGGCTTCTGCCCAGTGCTGAGCGTTTTTTCTGGCTCCGATGAGAAGACTGGAACCAAGCAGTCTCGTGGCGGCAGTGCAGGGTCTCCTCTAGTGGGTTGGGTCGTGAGGACAAAATACTTTTTGTTTTTGCTGTCCCATCTTCTATGCCATCTCAGTGGCATTGCACCCACACCGTTCATTCTGACCTACCGTCCACAGCTACAGTCCGGCCCAACCCGCCACAGCCCCGACACCGGCAATTCACAGGGAGAGCCAATGTCGAGTCGTCGAGAGGAGACACTGCACTGCTGCCGAGTCACTTCGGTGGTGTGTAGATATATCTGTACTGATTCAACATACACAGGGCACCCATGCTAAGCCCCCCTACTGAAGACAATAATAGATTCGTCACGGAGCCAGCGTGAGTGAACACTTCCTCTGGTGTGTGCCAGCACGTCGATCCAATGTCAGTCCCCCATGAATTGCCGGTGAAGGCAACCCCAACAGAATCAAACCAAGGTCATAGACTCATAGAAGCAATCGACACTCAGCTCACCATGAAAGCACGGCATGAAGGGACCCGGAATTTGAAACTTTTCTTTTTTAATGCTAAGCGATGAGAATGAGGATGATGGTGACGCTACGGATTTCCATTCTGGTCTCGGACTGCATGACAGGGCCGTAGCCTACGCTTGCTTTCATAACATATCCCAGCATCAACCAGGCCCGTGAGATACAGACACCTACAGTGTTGGTCAGGAAATTTGAGCAAGAATCTCAAGAGATGCGTCCGTTAGGTGGATGAAACTTGACTGTAGAGTCCCAGTCTTCCCAACTGCGACCGTAGCAAACTCAACTCTGGGTACGGGCCGGTCGGGGCAGAAAAAAAATCCCACAAACAAATGGATCTGATGGGAATCAGTAACACACGACGTCCCAGCCAGAAGTCCGCGATGCTAACCACTACGCCACAGCGGGTAGTAAGACATGATGCTGATTGTTCACTGCTATGGACTGCGGTGTTGGAATTGAGAGTACAGCCCCTGTTTTGTAGTTTCAAACCTGAATGGCTATATTCCTTAGCATTATCTTCATCCTCACTGATCAGCATAAAAAAATCTCAAATTCTGTTGCCCCTCCATGCCCGCTCCCATGGTGACCTCAGTTTCTATTTCCTCTCCCACGCCCTTGGTAAGCTTCCGTCCAGGCGCCGGTATCAACAAGTTCACAAGGACTTTCACTGGATGGACATGGTGGCGCCCTCTGGAGGGGAACGCTTATTCACGCTGGCTCTGAGACTCGGCAATCACTGTCGTCATCAAAGGGCCTTGTACGTGGTGTTCTGCGCATGTTGGATGAGAAAAAAAAGCACCACTGAACACCATTTAAGTGACTCCGCAGCAGTGCAGCATCTCCTCTTGTGTGTTTTCCCACGGTGACTTGAAATTGCTTCCCTGTTGATTGCTGGTTCTAGGGCTTCGATGGGACAAATGAGGCTGTAGTTGTGGGCAGAAAGCTGAGTAAGAGGCACAGCGGCAATACCGTTGACGTGGCATGGAAGACATGACAGGGGGAGGGGGTAAGAAAAAAACAAGACTTTTATTGAGATTGCATCACAGGCACAGAACTGGAGGAGAAATGTTAACTGACATCTCTACAAATACACGCCATGGACTAGGCTAAAAATCTTCGAGACAGTATTCTTTATTTCGTGGTGATCGATGAGAATCACCGCAAAGAGGAAGAGCTTCCCCTTTTGGTTTGGGATTATGTGTCATGGTTCTAGTCAATACTCCATTTCACAGGAACATTCGGTCATTAGAAAATAATAAGCAACACTACACATTCATCAATGACTTGGGTACAACTAGACCCTTATGGTCCTGGTGTCGAGTCCATCGCACAGACAGCTCCAAGCATACATTTAAAAAAAAAAAAAAAAAAAAAGTATGCCCAAGCAGTTTCACAAAATGTTGTTTGTCCTACGTGGGCGAAGATGACAATGACTTCTGCTATCACTGGGTGGTGGTTTGTGTACGAAGATGGCTGATCAGGCCGATCCTTGCATTGAACAGTCTGTTGCAGCGCTGACAGGGCAGGCCTAGAGGTGAGCCAGGCTGAGAGGTGGAGCTTGCTCTGTTCTTTTTTGTTTGCTTTGTTGTTGATGTTGCTGCTGTTTTCCAAAACTGACGCCTTTCCTCCTGTGCTTCCACTCGCTTCGTTTCAAAGTCTTTCACTCCGGATTTGATCATGCTGCTCCAGGCTAAGCGCTCTTGTACAGCTTCTTCCCAGGAGGCAGGGGCGATGCTGCAGCACTTCAGTGAGGCCTTCAGTGCGTCTTTGTAGCGCTTCTTTTGTCCTCCATGGGAACGCTTGCCTTCCAGCAGCTCGCCATAGAACAGTCTCTTTGGGAGACGATTTTCACAAAAGCGAAGGTTTGAATCCTTTGCATTGCAGTCATGATGTTATTCATGGTGCCAGGTTGGCTTGTTTATCAAGATTCTTGATCTGTTGTTTTCCAGGAATTTGTCAACAGGCAATTATTAATTCAAATATCCTCTGTACATTGATCTTGCATTAACATGACCCTGCACTTGTGTGTGTGTGCGTGCGTGTTGTGTGTGTGTGTGTGTGTGTGTGTGAGAGAGAGAGAGAGAGAGAGAGAGAGAGAGAGTGTGCAAGTGTGTGTCATGCATGTGTGTGTGCGTGTGAGTGAGAGAGTGTGTGTGCATTGCGTGATGTGTGTGGGGTGTGAGTGTGTGTGTGTGAGTGAGAGTGTCTGTGTGAGTGTGAAAGTGCCTGTGCACGTGTGTATGTATGTGTACATGAGTATATGCTTATATTTCCATAGATTTCTATGCAGATGTGGGTGTGGGTGTATATGTGTGTGCGCGTACGTGCGCACATGCATGTGTGTTTATAAGTATGCAAGTGTGTGTAGTATTTCTTATCTGGACACAAACACACCACCATTACCAACTCACTATCACTTCCACCACTGAAAAAAAAAAAAAAAAAAAAAATTTTTAAAAAAGTCAAAATAGGTAAAAATTTTCTCCATTTTATAAGATGCAGTCAACATGAAATTGACGTCGGCAAAACAAGCATAGGTAAAGGACTTCTGTACAGTGTACACTTCCAGTATATCAAACACATGCAAATGTATACAACATATCCACTCGCACAATGCAAGCTTCAATTCCAGCTTTCATCAACATCCACACATCTCGTCATTAAATTTTTCACCTCGATCAATTATAATCTCCATCAAATTTAATTGCACAATCAACATTACCCTTATATATTGCCATCTGTTACCTGCCCTTCCATATTAGAAAAGATTTATCACTAATACCATCATATTTTCATCCATATTATGCATGGCTTGCCAACCGATGGAAAGAAATAACATGAACTGGCAGACAGACGACAGGCCAAAACAAGGGAAATAATCTGTCATGAGAACAAATCATCGGAAAAAAACAAAGGAAACAAATAAAAAAACATCCGGCCAACACTGTGCGACATCAGTGCATGCAAGCTTTAACATCTTCCTATGTCTTTGTTGTTGAATAGATTGTATTCGAATGGTCAGTAGGGACATGACAATGAACTAACAAATGGGAGATAACTGCAGTTGTGGGAAGAGTGAAAACGGATCATGGTAAACAGGGTGAAAATTTGATGGAGAGAAAATCTTTTAATCATTGACAAAATAATAATACTGTGGACACACAGATTTGCTATTTCTTTTTTTATCCTTTTTTTCAATTGCATTTTTTCCTTTTTTTCACAATATCATTTCATAGGACTGAGATTTTCTTTTTTTTTTTTGTCCTTTAATAACCAAACCAACCCACCCACTCCCCAACCACAAGCTCCCCCTCATGGAAATATCATTTACTGTACATCAGATGACACTCTTTTTTTCTGCACATGAGCATGTAACAAACCCCTCCATCCCCATCTCCTCCCCGAACTCACCCATCCCATCTCTTAAAAAAAAAAAAAAAAAAAAAAAAAAACACCTCCAAATACAAACGACACTTTTCATAAAGAGACATTAACAAAGACTGGAGAAATGCGCGTGAGAGAGAATCTCAACCAGAAACACAGGTTTCTACATGCTTTAAAAAACAACACAACATTTCAACAGAGAAAGTCACAAATAAGAAACATTCACTCATCGTATAAATCTGTGGGATACTTGAGAACGTGTAGGCCTTTATGAGAGCAGAGATGGAAAAGTGAACATGTCAGCATGCACATGCAACACACTCACATTTCCACAACTACACACACACACACACACATACAGAACAAAAGCGTAATACAAAGAAAATAAACAGACAAGAAGGGCAGCAGATGGTATCAATATTCAACAAAGAAAAGCCGTCCTACTTCTTATATAGAGCTGGTCATATATGATCTTGCTGATCATACGAGATAAACAAAAGCAACTTCAAACTGATAGTGACATGTTAACAGTTAAAACATAATCACTCTATGCTGCAAAAGTAAATTTATTATAAATATATCCCTGGTAATTAAGGTAGATGTGTGTGTGTGTGAGTGTGTGTGTGTGTGTGTGTGTGCAGCATGTACAAGGATGATATTTGCACTGGTTTATGCTTATGGATTAGCAACACTTGCAAAATAATATGAATAAAGGAAATGCTTTAAATTAGCAACACTTGCAAAATAATATGAATAAAGGAAATGCTTTAAAACTATCAAATCTGGCATGCATATATACACATGGTTCCATAATATTAATGCATGTTTCAAGAAATCAAAACATGGAACTCAAACATCAGGCAGACTCATACAGATGAAGATAAAAAACTGTGCAGTCACTACCGAAGAAAGTTGTCGCACTGATTAACAGAAGTGGATATGTTCTTTGTGGTTTGTACACTGAAATGTTAACTATCATTCTCTGAACTCGTGTGTGTGTGTGTGTGTGTGTGTGTGAAACAGTGATGTTTAATGCTTGCACAGATCCATGGATGGTGTGACTGACTTCTGTTTGACTAGTTTTAATCTTATGCAATGTGTCTGATCAATTAAAGATGCATAAATTGGAAGCCTGTGAATGCACACACGAATTTCCATTTTGATCAACAGAGTGCTATTGAAATTAACTGGCAGAGAGAGAGAGAGAGAGAGAGAGAGAGCATATGTTCATTTGCATCATGCTTTTGTATGCCTTTGAGTCAGTCCACGCATAAAGGTGTCGACAGAGATGTAGTACGATGTAAGTGAAAGTCGAATAAATGCTGATAAAAGTTCAATAAACTATGACTACAAAACATAATGCTGGGCATTCAAAAGAGAGGAAAAGGAACCATACACAGTAAACTTAATCAACATCAAATTACAAGGGACAGTTCATCACATTAAACTTCTCTAAAATATTCCAGATTTTATGCAGGATGCCCTACCGCAGCCCAAGAGGACTGATACTCATGGTAATTTTTCTTGGCAGCCCGTCCCTCTGACTTTCAGCTGCTGACATTGCAGGTCAGAACAGTTCACCACAAATCACACAGCATTCCTTTTCATCAAGATTTTCATTTTTTTTTTTTCTTGAACACTGGACATGATATCATCCAGGAAAAAATGTCCAGATACTGGTCACCAAAATTACTGAAGGAAATCTCCAATACGCCATACAACCAAGAAACACCTTTTGCTTACAGAGAAGCCAGGTACCACCCCCCCCCCCCCCCCCCCCACACACACACACACACACACACACACAACACACACACACACACGCTTAGGCCAACTGAAAAACACTTGCATCACGTAAGATCCACTCATGCTAGAAAGATTATTGTCCTTGTGTCTGACTAGTCTTAAGATCAGACTAAAAAAAAATCTTGATTTTGCAAAAATCATTATGCACGCTGTAAACACAGGTTTTGTAAATGGGGTTGGGGGGGGGGGGGGGGGGGGGATGTGCATGCGTGCTGGTGTCTGTGAATGTGTGTTGTGTCCAAAGCAGAAGAATGGGTAAAGAACTGTCATACCTTTAGGAACTTGTTTGCTTTTCAGTGAACCTCAAATGTTATGGATTACATGGGTGTGTCTGTGAACCTGATGGATGTACATGCAATTGACTCAGATCTTTACTCAATATCTAAGACTTTACAACATACCCTATGCAACTTACCCTACACTGAAGAACTCTCTCTCTCTCTCACACACACACACACACACACACACACACACACACACACACACACACACACTCACACACACACACATACCATCAACACCAAGAACTACTACAACTACTATGTCAGATCAGATAGCAATCCTCTTCCATCAACTATTCACAAAACATGGTTTTCTATTTCAAAATAATTTTACATGTTTGGCATACTTTTAGCATGCAATGAAAAATGTCAACTGCATAAAATTTTACAAGTGTGGCAATTACTCTGAAAGCTCAGGTTTAAAAATTAATGCTGAAAATGGTTAAATCTTAAGAAAGAGTGGTGAGGAATCATGGGTTGGGCAGAGAAAAACAATGAAAGAAAATACAACAGTAAAAGAGATATACATCTTAACTAAATAATGAGCACTGTTTGTTCATGACATACTTTTTTTTTTCTTCATATCACACTTACCACTTTTTAATTTCTTATTCAAACACACACACACACACACACACACACACACACACACACACACACACACTTCCAGCCTAACAGGCTGAAGACATTCCTCTCTCTCTTTCCCCTCCCCCCCCCCCTCTCTCTCTCTCTCTCTCTCCCTCCCCCACATCCACATGTACCCAGACACAATCAATATTCTAAAATACACATGCACAAATGTCCATACACACATCACCATCATCAAAAATTCATGAGTAAATATGGAAGAATAAAAAAAATACATTCCTGGTACATATCCAAGTGACCTGAAAACATTACATTAGGTAAACTGAATCTTGAAGCGAAAAAAAAAAAAATCTTGTAAGTATATAACAACGACACATAATCATAAACAAAACAGGAAACCGATGTCCCAACTCCCATAATACATACCAATTCAAAGAGAACAGGTTTCCGAGTAAAAACACCACTAAGCTAATGATACTGTGGAATAATGAAGCATTCTGGATGCGATGTAACAGACAAAGCTAAGGTCCAGGCAACTTCATTATTTGGCACCGAGTGTGATGGGTTACATGGAATGCAATACCGAATACACACCACATACCCATGCGCTCATGTACAGGATCAAAGTTTACCTGCAACACGATATTTACACAAAAACTGTGTTTGTGTGCGTGTGTGTCTGTGTGCGCGTGAAAATCAAACAGTTAAGCAGTGCTGGTGTTTATCATGCAACCTGGCAATAAACATGGACCGAATAAGCCACTGGGGGGAAAAAAAACACGACAGAAACTAAATGGAAGAGCAGTATCATATATATCAAAGTCGAAAAGAGAAAACTCGCCACTAAATGGGCTACTGCTTCAGGAAACATCCACTGAAAGACAAAACACAAGAGCAGGCACAACAAAACAATCATTGTAGATATTTACAAGAAAAATGAAATACACCTTCCTCTGCTTCATAATATTCTTCAAAAGTACATGTACAAATATAGTGTAATGCCACCCAAATCAAGTCCTTGACTCTTGGCTTGGTCAAGCGCGTTTAACCATTTGGCAGAACTTTTCACATTCTTTTTTATCGTCGTCAACTTTTCAAGGTGGTCTCATACATGCAGACTTCTTTGCCTTTGCAGGGCAAATTCACACCAGTGGAAAACCTTCTGTAAACCACTGGTGTTCCCGTTTCAGTAAAAGAAGACAATGAAAGAGAATTTGCCTTTTTTTTACGATTATAAAATGATCTGCTTCAAGTCTTGTACCAAATGATCTCACTGAATAGATTTGACTTGTAAATCTTCAAGTAATCAAACTTGAAAAAACAAACAAACCTATAGCTGGTTGCTCATTTCAAAAGTATGAACTGTTTTCAGGTAGATATCACACTGGACTAGTGGTTTTATGTGACAAACAGTACATCCCATACAAAATGTATGCACAGCCAAAATTAAAAACGAGCTCAATAAAAAAAATTTAAAAAAAAAACATGTTACACTTTTACCCCTTGATGTAAAGAATGCTGAACAGAAACCTGCTGAGAGATGCATTCTAATTTTTATTTGACCAACCCTCTTAGCAGATAATCTTTCTCCTTACTGCGTTTCTAATTAGCATTCCAGTGTCATTCATGGTCTTTGTGGCGATTCCACAGACACTGCCTTCCACCAGAAGGAATCAGCAGTCACCCTGTGTTTCTTGCACACATTTCTTGCTTGAAACGAGGAGCCGGGCGCTCCCTCACCTTCCCTCGGATTTCAGGCTCTCTTCAATACCCTTGGTCAGGAAGAAAGGGAAGAAAGGGGGGGGGGGGGGGGGGGGGGGGGGGGGGGTATGTGAAGTAGACATGAATCATTTGCCCATTCTGGTGCCAGCACCATCAGTGGACAGGTCCCATCCTAAACGTTCCTCCAAATGACGACCTCTCATGGCCCTCCACACAACAATCAAATAGATAAAAATAGAGGCAGTCCCCATCTCCTGGTGGGTCATCAACACTGTTCGCGGAACTCAATGGCAAGGCTGAGGTCAATCTTTTCAACCTCACCCAAGAACTCACAAGTTCAGAGCAACCGCTGTTTCGGCTGTCCAACGCTCAATTCCTTATCTCCACTTTCTGGAAGCAGCTTTCTGGCCCTCAGAGGCTCCTTTCATCTGAAGGATACCTGCTTGACCAATGCTGATGATTCCAAAGGAACCTCCTTCACTGCAGCTAACTCAGCCATATCAGTCCAATAACCATTACCACAATTTGCCCTCTTCCTATTAATTTCCAGTTCTGCAAGAATTTGGTATGGTGCAATTAATGATGTAAAACCAGCTGCCACAGCCATGCGGTTAGTGTCTCCACAAATGGATTGCCTCATAATGACTTGACACTGACTCCTCCAAGTGGATTGCCAGAGCTAGGGCTGCAGCAGGACAAGTCAGGGTGCGGCTGTGGACACGAAGCCAGAATGAGCAGCATGGGCACTATGCCTCAGAAGTATCACGGAAGATGAGGCAGCAAAGAAAAAAGAAAATTATACAGCACTAAAATAGAGGGTGTTTCTTATACTCTCTGTTTGGCAACTCTTCACCTCTGATAGTCTTGCCTATCTTCTCCTCTGGTATTGCTAATCTCCACAGGGGGTTTTTGGTTTAGCCACAAAACAGAGACAGAACACAGTGAGCAAGGCTTATTGCTGTGTTCGCCACCCAAATTTGTCCAAACAGAACTTTCCTATCGCCACTGCCTGCAAGAATTTGAAATCATATGCAAATATTTGTTTTTCAAAATAAACACTCCAGTGTGCCGTAAGCGTGGGGGCACATGCACATAGTGTAATCTGATGGCGATGTTTTTTTTTTTTTTTTAAATATGATCCCTATTTACAATGAAAATAAGTTTGTTTTCATTTAACACATTTGCTGTTTCAACAACCAGCGTCTGTTTACCACAAAATCACTGTGATCAGTGAAATAAAACATGTATAAGGTTTTACACAATGATGTAATCCGACAATAAATCAACCAAAAAAAAAGTCCAAAAGTAGACACATCAATAAGTTACAACAAAACAGCATATGCCACAAGCTGTTTAGAAAATTATGCATAGAAGAAATATACAAAACTGAGCAGGATTACAACCAATAATATTAAATACCAACTGAAGACAAATAAACAAAGAAATGAAAAAGACTTGTAAAATGAAAGTGTGTGTGTGTGTGTGTGTGTGTGTGTGTGTGTGTGTGTGTGTGTGTGTGATATGTGTCTGTTTATGAAGTTAATAACACCGCCATATTTCATTCTATCAACCTGGCTCATTCACTCAGCAACATTCACCTTCAGCCAGGTCTTTCCAAAAATGAATTTCACTCACTGGCTAACATCTCTACTCTCACCATCCACACACATTAACACAAACACAGAAATCTCAGCAAGGGTAAACCTCACCAGTTTTAGCTGAGGAACAGAGAGACAGATGGACAGACAGCAGGGCGAACCTCAGAGTTCAAGCTGGGAAACAGAGAAATGCATGCAGAGAGAAAAAGAGACAGAGACAGACAGACAGGCTGACAGACAGTAAGACAGAAAGACAGCCTGACAGAGAGACAAACTATCCAGAGATCGCTTCTCATCTGGACTTACTGAGAAGAAGCAGTATGCCATTTTCGGGGATTGCTGGAACAGGATACTTGTTCATGACAACTATATACTGGTCCAGAAAAGAATGCAAGCCACCATGAAAAAAGACAACTCTGAATCTACTAGCCATGCGTGATTCCTGCTATAGAAAACATGCCCGCAAGTTTCAGGATCTATACATGCATCATTTAGTGACCAATCCTGCCACAGTCAACATTCTCTCTCTCTCTCTCTCTCTCTCTTTCACACACACACACACACACACACACACACACACACACGCACACTGTTAAACATGGATCCTTCTACATATTTCCTCTTCGGTATGTTTCTATATATGCGGGCCAAGTGTACTTTTCAGTTCCGTTTTGTCCAAATTTCTGAAGTGAAGCAATCGTATTCTGTGTTCCCCTGTGATCCATGTTGAGAACGATTCGCCATGAGCACCTCCTGATTGATACTGAAAGGACTCGTAGCTCAGTTTAGTGACAGCGTCCTGGTGTGGTGACATTCCAGAACTTTCCTGTCTTTCCTGCTACTGAAGTCTACAGTAACTGAGGATCTTGGTAACCCGCAATATTAGATTGTCAAAGTCTACAGGGCGAGGTAAACAAACAGTAACTGAGGATCTTGGTGACCCGTAATATTAGATTATCAATTTCAGAAATCTTTGTGTTTTTCTTTCAGCACTGATGACAAAAATAACGTAACATAAAAAGAATATATGCTGACCTTCTTGGCTTTTGTGAACTGTCTGCATACGAAATAAAGAAAAGAAACAAACAAACAAAAAAAGAAGAAGAAGAAAAATAGCAGGGAAAAAAAAAAAAAGCTAAAGAATACATAACTGCTCAGACCATGGGGAAGTTCCAGTCTAATTTCAGGCCGGTTTCCCCTGCTCAAATGAGCTCTAAATGACATAAAAGAGTGCCAGCCCAGGAGCCGGCTGATGCCCGCTCAGCATTTTGACCCGAGGGACAGGACACGGTGGGTATTCCTTGGTGTAAGCCTTGAGTCAGACCACTCCTGTGGACCAGGAAGAGCAAAGAGAGTTCACAGCTCAGCGTCTGCAGAGCAATGCTGCTGATAACAAACTGAAGCGTTTCTTGCCAAACTGAAGCGTTACTCCCAAAGAGGACGGGGTGTTTGCATTCTTTCAAAATGCTTTTCGGTGTCTGGTCAATGATGTTTTGCTTTGTTTTTGTTCAATACTGTTCAAGGACAGCTGGGCAACTGCTGAATCGAACCACTACAAAGACATGACTGTCATTTGATTACGGGAACTTTTGCTCCCGACGATCCCAGTGTGCAGTCTGTGAAGTTAATTCATTTGTGAACATCCATTGTGTGCTCACAAGATCACGGTGACTCTGACAGAAATGAAGCCACAAGAGATTATGGTATACAATTACAGTGTTTTTAATGCTTGAATGGAAAAAAAAAAAAAAAAAACACTGTGCAATATTACAGCTTTAAACAAAAACTCAAGGCACCAAGATCATAGCGTAAATGTCTGACAGTTAAGTTTTTTTCTGCTTGACAGAGAAAGTCTTGGGCAGGATTTTTTTCCAGTTTTTTTTTTTTTTTTTTTGTTTTTTGGATAATCTTTTTGGCGGCTGTCATTGGAAGAAAGTCACTGTGAACATATCAATTGTTTCAGAAGAAAACAAAACCAAACTACTGTTTCAAAAAACGGTAGCAAGCATTGTCCTGGGTACAGAGGGATTTCCTCCATTCCAGGAATAATACCTGTTAGACACAGCATTGTATTTCAGGCCCTTTCTGATGTCATTTTGATTAATAAGCATGTAAGTGTGACTGTTGTGACTGTCAATAATGGATGAATTCAACTGGCAAGAAAAAGATAAATGGTTCCTAAGCAGCAAACTTGGATCTGTGTTGTTTGCTGACTGGACGAGTAGTGCCTTGTGGGTGGTTTGGGCTTTTTGCTTTTTTTTTTTTTACTTGAACTCATCAATCTGAGCTCTTGCACCTCTTCTGCCAACACTCAGACAAGCCACACATAACATACATGCATCTGAGTAGTTCCCTGTTGAATCCGTCTTGTATATCCTTTGTAAAATGTCACTGTGCAGAAAAAAAAAAAATACCCGCCCTATTAGAACATCTACGTGTAAAGATGTCAAGACCCGAATTCAAATGTTAATCTACTTTGTAATTCCGATCAGATACGAAAAAAAAAAAAAAAAATCCATGACCAACACAAATTCTTCTTTTGTCTATTTTCCTCTGGTATAATATTTTCAAGCTACATCTGAATAACAAATCCTTACAATTCAGAGCTTATACATTCAAAGTCACTTAGATGCTGGCTAAAGTTCATGTCCTGTGCGTCGTTCTTTGTGGCTCTGTCAAACAATACTTGAAAGTGATCTGCTGATTCCTCTTTCATATGGCTCATAGAAGGTTGTGAAGCACAAAAAAGTTCGGAACTCATCTGTAACCTGATCTTGTGAGCAAAAAAACTGAAGCAGCAATCCGTAACCAGAAACTGTGAGCCAGAAACTTGAGAAACCATCTGTGCTCAGAATCTGAGTGCCAGAAACTCAAGGAACCATCTGTAACCAGAATCTGTAAACCAGAAACTCCAGGGAACATCTGTAACCCGAAACGGGCCAGAATCTTCACAGACAATCTGTTGACACATTTGGGGGTGGTCTCCCGGTCAGCTCAAAGTCCTTGGCTTGTTGATAGGGTTCAATCTGCCACTCCGTATTATGGGAGAGAAACTTAAGGAACAGTCTGTAGATGGTGTGCCTTGCCTTGATCTCCACAGTCATGGCTATGAAGAATGAGACGAAGAACATGATGCCGCAGGCCAGCGTAATGATTTCCTCCATTGTCAGGTCCACCTGAAAAAAAAAAAAAAGCAAACATAAATAGAAAACTATCAAGCGACTTGTTTTCAGTTTTCTCATCAAACTATTTGAAATATCATAATCACAAAATGAAAAGAAAAGGATTAAACCTCGAAAACCTATCATGATGGCATTATTTTAACAATCATCATATATCTAGTTGATTTTTTCTTTTCTGTATGAAATCCACTGGAAATCTGTCTTACTTTCACATACAAACCTTCCACATGCTGTGAATACCAAATTTCTGGTACATCTCAGTTGAGAATTACTCAAAATTTGACTGAGGATCTAATCTAACAAGGATCAATTATACAAAATATGCATTTACTGACACATACACACTTAGTACATACTCCCAATCCTGATGGGATGGGAAACAACAGGGCACTTTTAAGGTGAAGACAAAATCCATTGCAATGGCAACAGTTTATCTACACATAAACATTACACAAGGTCACAACAAATATATTTTTGCACAGCCATACTCATGACAGAAATGCACTTTCAAAGCCACAACACACACACACACACACACACACACACACACACACACACACACACACACACAGATAGATAGATATATAGATAGATAGAGACAGAGATAGATATGGATCAAAGCCTGTGATGAAGCAGCTATTCACAGCTGTCACACCATATGTCACCAAAGGCACTGATCTGTCATTCTAAAAATTACATCTATAACTGCCACAAAGAGACCACAGACCTCCGTAAAGGTCAATTAATCCTTTGCTCACTGGATCAGGGTCGTTTTGCAGATTCTCACCAATCTTTTCAGTTTGTAGATATCAATACATCTTGCAGTCCTCTTTACTTTCTTTCTTTTTTCTCTCTCTCTCTCTCTCTCTCTTTTTTTTTTAAATAATGTAGATCCATACAATACTTGAGAAAATTACAGAAATGCCCTATCTGAAAAAGTTTGCGAAAAATTGCTGAATCTGTCTCTTGATCGGGATCCCAAGTAAATTTTTCACACACACACACACACACACACACACACACACACACACACACACACACAAAGACATCAGTTACAAACACTGTCAAGTGGGGTGTTTTACACCTTCAGCATTCAAATCTTTTTACAGTTCGTGAAATGGGCAGGGGTAGAAATGGCCCTCAATAGCTTCTTGTTCACATGTGTGCACGTAGGCATGTGTATGTGTGTGTGTGTGTGTGTGTGTGTGTGTGTGTGTGTGTGTGTGCGCGCGCGCGCGTGTGTGCGTGTGCATGTGAGTGTGCATGTGCGCGCATGCGTGTGTCTGTGTGTGTGTGCAGATATATAGGCCTAGTTCAAAATGACTGTCAAGGACTGCACATGCATTTTGAATTTTCAGAAAAGTAAAACAATGAAAAGAACTAGTATTTGGCAAGTGTCCAGATTTGCCTCTTTGACTGGGAAAAAAATTACACCTGACAATGGCTCACCAAATGAAAGACAAAAACAGGTGAAACATTCCCTTAACCTCTATTCTGAGACCACTTCACCTGTCCTTTTTTTTTTTTTTTGTCTTCTGACCTTCAAACACATTACAAACACAAATGCCTAAAACAACACCTGTTTTTAAAAAAAAAAGATAGTAAGGAAAATTAAAACACTGGAAAAACCCTACCCCAAAGCAACAAACAACCCACTGGTCAAATATGAAACTGGATCGGATGTTTTGTTATTTTGGGTTGGGTGGTATTTGAATTATTTTCCTTTTAAACTTAGCTTTTAACCAACATTTGACAATGGTGTCAGTGTCACTCTGAGTAGGTGTACTGTCCTTCAACTCATATCCTGTAGCAGGATTCCCAAGGTGTTGCTGGGCTGGTAGCACCGAATGCCCTTGACCTTTCCCTGAACCCTGTTGTTGTTTTGCGATGCTGTTTTCGCACAGCTGTTGAACGTGAGGAGGAACAAAACAGTCACGACTAAAAGGATGGGACAGGAACTGGGGATGGGAGAGATGAGGAGGGAGGGAGGGGGGGTGAGGGGGATCGATAAGGGAGGTGTCAGGGAGGATGAAGTGGGCAGAGAGGGGAGGTGGTAGAATGTGATGATGCGACTTAAAAAACTGAAAGTGTAGGATGTACCTGTTACCATTTTGAAAATGGCTCTGAAAGTGAATCTCCTCATCTTGCAATGCTTGCCAGTGTGTGTGTGTGTGTGTGTGTGTGTGTGTTGTTGTGTGTGTGTGTGTGTGTGTGTGTGTGTGTGTGTGTGTGTGTGTGTGTGTGTGTGTACGTGTGTGTGTGTGTGTGCGTGTGTGTGTGTGTGTGTGTGTGTGTGTGTGTGTGTGTAAAGAATCCAGATGTAAAAAGAAAAAACAATGCAAAAGGCAGTAACTCGTTGAAGATTTTGAGCATGGGCCAAATATTTAACCACTTTTTTCATTCTTTTTCACTACCGCATCAGAGTATTTGATTTTTGTTTATTCTTATCTTACTACCCCATCAGAAAATTTTGATTTAACAGGTTTCTTCGAATCGTTTGTCATTTTAAAGAAAATAATAGCAGTAGTTGTAGTTTGTCTTATCTTTAAAGTTTTTTGTTATGGCCTTGACCTAGATCTTCATATGTAAGAGGTGCAAAACAAATTTTGTACGGCAGAGATGGAGAACCCAGGATCTCCTGATGTGACCTGAAACATGATGCAATGCTTATATCCAAATAATGTTTATGACTGTGAACGCATCTGCAGCTGGTCCTTTCTTTTTTTTCTTTCCTTCTTTCTTTCTGTTGTTTTTTTTTTTCCCCTTTTTTTTCCCCAGGTATAAATGTCTATTATACACAGTCTAGGATTCATACTTTCATTTTCAATTTTAGTGAGTGACAAAGGAACAAAGATAACATCAGGATGACAATATTGCATATCACTCTCACAAATAAAATGAGAATTAAGATCAATACATGACACTGCATACAGTAGTAAAAAAAAAAAATACCCTCACAGAAAAGAGAGATACATGTAATGATTGGGAGACATAACAGCATCAATGTATTCATCATGTGCATATCGGAAAATAAAAAAAACACATTGTTTGTCGCCCATGGCAATGGGCCATATCATCTCTTCGTAAAATCACAGACCTGTGTCATAATGAGTTTAAACACAACGTCCAGTACACATGTGAAAAGACTCATTGAACAACAGCTGTGAGCCAGTTTCATCGGGGGGGAGGGGGGGTGGGGGGTGTCTGCATACGCAGGCTGATACTCCTACAGACACTCTCTGTATAGATAGGCAAGGTTTAATCCCATCTATCCAATGAAAGGAGTGGAGTTTTGTGTGTATGTCCAATTTTTTTTTCATCCCGCCATTAAGGCAGCCACAGTTCAACTTTGTGAAGCTGCATGCTACGTGTTACGTGTCATCCGTACCAACAGCCATACTGGCCTTCTCTTCCAAAAGCTGGTGATGGGATTTTACGTGTGTGCAGGATGCTATGCATGCGTTCACACACAGAACCTCGTTTTTATAGTTGCATCAAAGAACTGTACGGGAAATGGAGTCAGAACCAATGTCCCCCTGTAAAAATCCCCCTGTACCAAAACGCCCCAGCAGAGATTTGAATCCGCAACCCCACAATCATTAAGATTACGAGTTCAGCACTCTCACACTGAGCTCTTCCAGTCCTCTTTGATCATAATTATCAGAATGCAATTATCAAGCGAAGCCTTTCATAAGTAGAACAACCAAATGACCGTTCTCCACTTCCTTTGGCCTCTTTTTTCCTACCCTCATTTATTACAATGTTTCTATTTAACAAACAGAGGTGACCACCATATCAAATTTATCATTACTGACACACACCTCAAACACAAAATTTTCCTCCTTTTTGTTTTTTGTAGCTTTCTGTTAACATCTATCGCACACACACACAAAAGTTATGCTGTACACAATTCAGTCTACCCACTTCAAGTGTATGTCTGCTTAGAAGCATATATACATGTCTAAAATGTTACTGTTTGGGTTTTTGTTGATGTTGTTTTGTCTGTTGTTGTTTGTTTGCTTTCTAAGAGAAAAAAAAAAATTTGCTACACCTTCAAAATGCATCTACTCATAATCTAACAGCATAATCTGTGCACACACGACTGGCCTGCACCAAGTACATCAGTCTTTCTGTTTGATTAATCCCATCCAGTCTAAGGATGAAAAAACAAGTGTTAAAAAAACAGTAACAATCAAAAATTGTCAGTGCCCAATCTACAGCCTGTTTTCATAAACTTTAAAAAAAACCCAAAAAGGCAACTAACTTTCTTGGACAAAGATGGACGAATGAAAGGTTTGAACCACACAAATTGATAAGACAGAAAGAAAAGCGCACAGGTCAGTCAAGGAAAAATAAAAAGTGCCCAAGTCAGAAATACTAAAGGATGAAATTTCTAGCACAAAATCTTCACAGAGCTATGAAGGAAGGGGGGGGGGGGGGAGGAGGGGAGGAGGGGGAGGCTAAAAAAAATTATCAGGGGAAAAAAGCTACAGGGGACTCTCAACGTTCATCATTACATTAATGCCCACTCTTTTCAGAGCTGCATGTGTAACTCAGTTACAGGCAGCGTTGGTGTCCGCGCGCGCGCGCGTGTGTGTGTGTGTATGTGTGTGTGTGTGTGTGTGTGTGTGTGTGTGTGTGTGTGTGTGTGTGTGTGTGTGTGTGTGTGTGTGTGACCTGTTTATGTATGAGAGAGAGAGAGAGAGAGAGGGAGAGTGTGTGTGTGTGTGTGCATGTGTGCGTGCGTGCGTGCGTGTGTGTTTGTCTGTGTGTACACATCTGTGTGTGTGTGTGTGTGTGTGTGTGTGTGTGTGTGTGTGTGTGTGTGTGTGTGTGTGTGTGTGTCCATAAGACACACGCATGTGTGCACGCTTATGTGTGTTTGTGTGCATGCATGTGTACATGCATATGTGTACGTATGCGTGTGAGTGTATGTATGTGTACTTGCAAGTATGTGTTTCAGGTGCATGTTTAGATGCCCACATGTTCACCTGTGAAAAAAGAGACAGAGTGAAAGACAGACAGAGGAACAGAGACTGAGATCATGTACTTTTCACTTAAAAAAAAAAACACTGCACAGCTGAAATGAATTCAGAAACAGAGTGAAAGACAAAAACAACACAAAGACATAAAAATAGATAATGTTATTTTCAACCCACCCACCCCTACTTCCACTGTTCTAAAGAATATGTCAAATTTAATTCTGAATTGTCATTTACAGATGAAAAAAAAAAAAAAAAAAAAAACGAGGAAAAGAAAGCTGAACTTATCACCATACCATCTACATAGGGAAATCAGTTCCAGTGACAGGCAAAACGAATGTCTAGCACACATATGTCGCACTACACGGGCCAACACTTGTGGTCTAGTTTTACCCACTTATTGAAAAGCACTTACTGTGCATGCCTCATTTCATCAGCACACAAACCAAACCATCTTTCTTGAGTGTTAATTTTTCTTTTGCTTTACGTTTACATCAATTGTGGAAATTTAAAACGGCTTTACGTTTACATCAATTGTGGAAATGTTAAAACAATGACAAGGCACCACGGCAAAGCGGTTATGCTATGGACTCCTACCTGGGAAGTATTAGGTTCGATTCACCTCAGAACCATGTATTTGCAGAATGTTTCCTCCCTGACTGGCTCCTGCCCATTTTTCACCCACCTAAGAAAATGGGTCTCTGAGAGTGCTGTTCATATTTGCTGACCACACACTGCACTGCAGGTACCTGTATCTCCTGGGCCTTGTGTTTTTCAAGGACATATTATGAAAGTAAGCATACAGTACAGCCTTATAGAGCAGTCGCTGACCAGAATGGAAATCTGTCACATCATCATCATATTCATCGATCTCAGCATGACAACAAAAAAAAAAAGTCTCAAATTCTGATGTCCCTGCATACCCTGATCTCATGGTGACCTCCATCATCCTCATCAATCAGAAATTTTTTAAAAAGTCTCCAATGTTGGAGGTCCCTAATGCCCTCCTCTCACAGTGACCTCAATAAAAAGTCTGAAATCTAAATGGCATTGAAAGTTGAAACCTGCCTACAACTTTGATTACAGCTTTTCTGTAAACATAAGCAAGCATTACCCAACAAGCATTACCCACAATTAAAAACACTGGATTGTTGATGACCAGGAGTGAATAAACTTTCCTTGCATAGCTAGATGGTTGGTGTCATATGAACATTTTCAATAAAATTCAATCACATCATTGGCAGAAATGGTTTTATTTCTCTTTGTGATTCTTTCTGTTTCCATCGAGCGTTCTTTTGAGTTGAGTTCAAAGATGTACAAGCATCAACCATGCAAATAAAACAGCTACTTGGTTTCTCACGTTGCAAAAAATATTGCTTCTTATTTATGACTGGATGGTTCTTACCTCAGTCTTGAACTCTGACTTATCCAAAGAAACATTTAGAAAATAAAGCTTTGCATAGTAGTGCCAAACCAGCACCACGAGACTTTGCAGATACTGAATAGCACAGGATCACAAAACAAACCAGGCAAGTTTACAGCACAGACGTTAAAAAATTTCAACAAAAACATTCTGTGTCCTTATCACACGATATACAGGTTCCAACCGGGGTTCTCTCTTTCAGTGCCAAATACCAAGAAAATCTGCTGTAAGCAATTTCATTAACTTTTGTGCACATAACAGTTCTAAATGGGTCTGAGCATAGAATTTGGAGAAGCAAACAAAATCACAAGTTATATTTTGTCATTTGTAATTTCACTACATTTTGTCGTATGTAATTTTACTGGAGTTCCATTTGTTCACATATAATGATACATTAAGAAATCAATTTCGCAAAGCTAAAAAAACAGATGTCTTACTAAACTTCCATTTGTTACTATATATTAAGAAATCAATGTTGCAGAGCTAGAAACAGTTGTCGTCTTCTTCCTCTGTGAAAAATCATTTTAACCGTGTTCATCCAGCCCTGTCCATTGTGAATGTGGCCATTAGATCTTGTTATATGGATGTACCAACATCATTTTTTTCTCATAACTAATGTCAGCAGATCATATGAGCTGTTCAACTGTACTTCTGCCTTTGCACAATTCGCCTCCTTAAAATTTCCAAAATTTATTGTTCATGACCATAAAACCGACACCATTTCTTTCAGCTGAGGTTTTGTAAATGGTGGGAAGAAAATTATTTGGGCATAAAGAAAAAATAACTGTGAAAAGCATTTTCATTTTCTAGAACTTGTGCTACAGTTAGTTCTCACCATCTGAGAAAAAGGGTCGGGTGTGTATGAGTGTGCCTGTGTGTGCATGCATGTATACGTGTGAAACCTGTGTTTATGCCCATATGTACATATGTCAGTATCAGAGAAAACAGCTGTTATTCTGAAAACAATTCCACAACCACTAACTGCTAGTTACTCCCTTCTGCTCACATAGCAAAGTTTCTTCATTACAGTAGGTGCTGTTTACAGCAGTTCATTCGTGAAAAATTTACAAGTCCCAAATTGAGATGTTAGATTGTTTTTTTTTTTTCCCTCATTTCCATTTTCTTAGTCTTTCATATCACTGATCTTGTGAGTGATAATGTCAAATAATCCTAAAATATATGTGAAAAAAAAAGCTTTTTCGTTGCGAGGTCAGAACTGGTCAATGCATAATGAATGTCTGTGTGCCTATGTCTGCATATTTTTGAGAAAGCGACTGAATATGAATGCAAACAGCAAACCAAACAAACACAATTTTCATTTCCCAGGCATCAAAATCTCAAATGAACGAACGTACCTCTGCGTCACTATTTTTGCCTGTTGCACGTCGAGGCAGCTCCTGCAAGTGACCTTTGTCCGAGAGAAAGCACACAGGATGGTGGCCACTGCACATGTCACCATGATGATCAGATTGATGAAGAACACTGCGTGCAGGCACTTGTCTCGACTTGACACTCTGGGCATTCGCCAGTGATGAAACTGAAATCAAAATTTACCACAGGACAATGAAATAAATCAGGTATGAAAACAGGTGAGGATGCATGATTTCACAAGCACAGACTGCTCTGTGTTGCAAACGTGTGTTGTTAGTGGGTTTGAATGTTCAAATAAAATGAAATGCATGAGTAGTTTTTGTCATGTTTGATGGATATTCCCACATAAGATAATCATACATGTCTCTTTATCAACCTTTTAGCGACTCATCAGCCCATCCACCATTGCCATTTAAGTACCAATCCAACAGTCTCTCCCATCAAGGGTACCCTACATGTAATTCCTATAACAGATATCTGGGACAGCTTGAGTGTCAGCTAAGGCACTGCTATCTGCACAGCTCTGTACCAGCACTAGTGGCTTCTGTTGGCAAAATGTTTTGATTCTGGCCCAGAAAGTTTTAAAATATTCATTTTCAGCTTGTTTTGAGAGATATAATGAGTGACAAATGGCAAGGACAGTTCAGCCTGTTCTGAGAGAAATAAAGAGTGACAAATGGCAAGGACTATTCAGCTTGTTTTGACAGAAATAAAGAGTGACAAATGGCAAGGACTATTCAGCTTGTTTTGACAGAAATAAAGAGTAACAAATGACAAGGACTATTCCGCTTGTTTTGAGAGAAAATACTGAGTGACAAATGGCAAGGACTATTCAACTTGTTTTGAGAGAAATACTGAGTGACAAATGGCAAGGACTGTTCAGCCTGTTCTGAGAGACATAAAGAGTGACAAATGGCAAGGACTATTCAACTTGTTTTGAGAGAAATAATGAGTGACAAATGGCAAGGACTGTTCAGCCTGTTCTGAGAGAAATAAAGAGTGACAAATGGCAAGGACTATTCAACTTGTTTTTGAGAGAGAAATACTGAGTGACAAATGGCAAGGACTATTCAACTTGTTTTGAGAGAAATAAAGAGTGACAAATGGCAAGGACAGTTCAGCCTGTTCTGAGAGAAATAAAGAGTGACAAATGGCAAGGACTATTCAGCTTGTTTTGACAGAAATAAAGAGTAACAAATGACAAGGACTATCCGCTTGTTTTGAGAGAAATCATGAGTGACAAATGGCAAGGACTATTCAACTTGTTTTGAGAGAAATACTGAGTGACAAATGGCAAGGACTATTCAACTTGTTTTGAGAGAAATACTGAGTGACAAATGGCAAGGACTATTCAACTTGTTTTGAGAGAAATAAAGAGTGACAAATGGCAAGGACTGTTCAGCCTGTTCTGAGAGAAATAAAGAGTGACAAATGGCAAGGACTGTTCAGCCTGTTTGAGAGAAATAAAGAGTGACAAATGGCAAGGACTATTCACTTAACACAGCTGTGGACAATGGAGTGGCCTGGGCATCGCCGATTCAGTCATGCTGACTCAGAAAGCATTACAGGTAGATCGCAGGTGTGTTTGAAATCACTTCAAAGTGAAGTGGCAGTGTGGGGTGATCAAAAACGTGGGGAGTCGGTGTTGATGTATAGTTTGATTTAAGACCATCTGACAGATGGTGACAACGGTCAGTAATCAACATCATCAATGACAAAGAGACTCACGCACATGTAGACACAAAAGAAAGACCTTTATTATCAAAGCTGGTGTGATTTGAATCACAATTTTTGGGAGGTGTGCGTTTTTTTTGTTTTTTTGTTTTTTTCAAAACAGTGCCACTCTTTCATCAATTCATCTGGGGGCTTTAGAAAACTAATTTGGTAGTTATGTACATGTAACATTAGACAAAACAGGTGCTTAAAACAGAGTTACACTCACTTTCTATTTAATCTTCTGACTTCCAACATTTCTCACGTAACATTCCTACAAAATTCTACCACCTTTACTTCCAAAACTGTCAAACAAAAATTAGGAAGCCATTTACTTTTTTTTTTTTTTTTTAAATCACCATGCACAAAAATTACATTTAATCTATACCAAACTATGCATAACAAAAAAAATCAAAAATGGGTGCAGTTTGCTGCAAATGTGTCTGCTTTTGTTTTGATCATGTTTAAAACCAACCACTATGGTCACTCCATCTTCTTCTAGTAAATCAGTATCTATCTGTAATTGCGAAGCTATATGGTCTTATATCATATGGCAACTAAAGTTTGAAGAGCGTGCAGGAATACTCATACAGTCTACGTGCCTTTCAGTTTGTCATGGTGGTTATGTCACTAAAAACTGTCAACAAATATGTGAGAGCACAGTCAACTATCAATGTTGCATGTGACACAAGCCTTTTCTTTTTCTTTTCTTTTTTTTTTCTGAAGTGGTGAATCGAAGCCGATGGATATGAAGACGATTTCAGCAAACATTGGTGTCCTAAAATGCCATGTCTTAACGCCTGAACTTTCTTAAACATCCACACAGTACTGAACTGCATGGTCAATCACAGGAACAGAAATGGGTGGATTCGTACTTAACTGGTTTATGGCAGATGGAAGGAACAGGACAGAACAGTGATTAAAGGAAAAAAGGTTTAAAACAAGAATCTAAGCAATCTCTCGTACAAAATACTTACCAAAACTCTTGGCATTGGACTACTTGCTTGTTCTACCACATTCTCCAATCTGAACATTATTAATCAAAAATGGTGGTTTTGTTTTTCCAATTGTTCACAAAGAAGATGGCCTTCATCAGCAGTTATCGCAAAATTCTGAAATTACCTTGAAACGCTTGTGTCGGACATACTCAAAATGGCACAGTTCACATTTTGGAGGCCTCTTTGTTCTTCGAGTTGAGATTTCAATCCATTTCTGAAACACACACACATGCATGCATGCATGCACACACACACACACACACACACACACACACACACACGAGTTGACAAAACTAAATAAAGCGCACACATTTTACATCTTTATGCAGGATAGGATAGAAAGTTCTACTGCCCAAAAAGTTATGGACTCAAAACTTCTCACTCACAGTATTTTCTTTGTTTCTAATATCTTAGGGCTTTTCTTTTTTTTTTTTTTTCCTCATTCCGGGTCAAACTTTTTTTTTTTTACTTCATTTTTATTTTTATGGCAAAAAAAAAAAAAAAAATCTACCAATTACTGTTATACAGTATGTCATCATCATTTTCAATATTTCTCTATCTTTATTAATTTATAACACTAACAATGAATGAATTGATCAGAGCAGTAAACAATGCTTGTTTATACTTCATTCAACTATGTTACGTGCTATATCAAGGCTAAGATCATGTTCACACTGGAATTGTACAAACTAAGTGGTTAAAAATAAAATCAGATGCCAAGTCTTTTCCAAAAACTTTTTAAAAAAACACACACACATATACACACAACTGGTGAAACTTCAAACAGCAGGCTCTCAACTGATGACAAAGACCTTGTCCATTTCTTGATTAAGCAGCAGGAACTCATAAAACATATATCAAACATTAACACAAGGCCTCATTAAGCTCCTCAATTGCAAAAGGAACAAAAAAAAAAAAAAAAAAAAGAAAATCAATCAATAAACAAATCAGAATCACAACACACAAAATTGATAACAGATGGGGCACACACAAAAATCACTGCTTCCGTACCCAAACCCACACCTTAAACAACAAAAGTGAATTGTCCAAAATGTACAGTGGTATTAAATGTCATTCTTTCCTTTGGCAATCACTCACCAAGAGACAAAGGTAATGCACAAACTTCATTGTTCCTGAGCAGCGACACGGTGAGAACAGAAAGTCATCTTTGTCACCTGGCAGCTGGCAGATCTACACACCGGCAGCAAGTCGGTGCCAGCATCCGAGTCTGGCGCCTTGAATTTCTTATTGGCCAGCGGCGTCGACATGGCACTGGCCAGACTCCTCATGCTGGACAGACAACTGTGAATGCCAATGTCAGAAGTGTCTACTCCAAAGCCCACCGGCATACCAGGGTGTCCCAGCCAACATAGCTAGGGGAGGTAACAGAGGATCTTCAGTAGGGGAGTCCGGGATAGGGACAGGGACGAAAGGAGTCTCCATTTCCGAGATGTCCTGGATGGAAATAAATCGTGGGTCCATATCGATGGAAGAGAAGACTGAAGAGTCTGTGCGAGTCAGGTCCAGACGGGGCAACAGTGGCGTCTGAGGATGGGATCTGCTGGGTGACTGCAGCAGCTGGGGGGGTGGAGGGGAGGATGCTGGAAGTGTTTCTGCATCGGAGAAGTCCTGTGAGCGGTATGTGTGTCCTCTTCATCAGAGCCATCCATGTTCTCAGGAGGCGGCTCTGATGAGGATAGTGTCTCAGGATTCGGCTGTGAAGGGGACGCAGTCTCTGAATCACTGTCCATTTTCTTCATACCTGAAACAAAGTTAATGCATATATATGTGTGTGCAAGATACCTTTTCTGCTTTTTTTTTTTTTCTTCTTTGTTCTCCACTCATGCACTGTTGCATCTTTGATGCTTCCTTGTTTCTAAAGATGAGTCGTATACTGTCAACAGCTTCTCATAATGTGGGGTCTTTCCATAATGACCGACAGAATTATTTACATTGTACTGGTAATTGAACAGAGATCCTTTGTGTGAGAAACTGGGATTTGGCAAAAAAAAAAAAATTTCCTTCAAAAAAAAAAAAAGGCATTATAGAGTCAGGCAGACCTAACTGGGTATGTATTTACAGCTGAGCTCTATACATACAAGCAGTTCTTTAAGATTAAGCCTGAACTTGCAAACTCCACAGACTACAAGTCAGCGGAGTGACCTGCCAGTAAAGAGCTCTTTCTTATCGTGAACATGTCAGCTCATATGCATCATCCTGTCACACAACAGCTTTCATATCATACGGGAAAAACTTCCCGGGTCCAGCAGGGCCCTATTTCATGTTATACCGAGAAACGAGTTAATCTTTCAGATACTGACGTATCACTGTTCAAATGTCAAATGATAACATTGAAAGAAATGAAAAAAAGGCACAGTTAGTGAACAATGCTAGTGTAAACAGGATAGATACTGGCCATGGACAATTTCAGCAACAAAACTAAGAAACCTATGCACCACTACAAATATAAAATATAATTAGAAACAAAAGGCTCTACTAATGATCTATCAATACAAACAGATGATATTTAGTCTTCCTAAATCGCCATGTATCTACCATGGGCAACAACACGAAGTTAAAAATATGTTGTTAACAATATGAAACATACTTTGGATATTGCTGAAAGATATGAACTGCAAAATGGGAATGTTACACAAACTTGTGTTCTACAAACTGTTCTAAAAACTCAAGTCCTACAAACTCATATTCTACAAATATTCTGACCATTTTTTCTAAAAACAATTATACATGTGCTCTCGCTCTCTCTCTCTCTCTTCAAAACCTTGAAATCTCAGTCTCTGTCTTTCTGTCTGTCTGTCTATCTGTCTGTCTCTCTCTCTCTCTCTCACTCACTCACACACACACACAAACTAACATACTGACAAATAAAATATGAAAATATCAATTTTTCTAACGATAATTCTAAAGATTGCCATTTATAGACAAAGTCTGTTTTGAATGAAGATGACCAGATTTTTTGTTTGTTTTGTTTGTTTGTTTTCTGGGGTGGGGTTTTTTTGTTTGTTTGTTTGTTTTTGTTGTTGTTGTTGTTGTTCTCTTCCCTTTTCTTTCTTTTTTTTTTTCTTCCAAATTTGAATTTTTACCGAATCATAAAGTTACACCCGTTTCACTTTTGTTTCACAAAATGATAATAAATTACAACTCGAATATGTACACCATCCATTAGTAACATACAAAATGTATCAGAGAGAGACAGAGACAGAGAGAGAGACAGACAGAAAGAGGGAGGGAGACAGAGGATAAAGATGAAGCACAATGTGAGAGAGGAGGTATAAGAAGCACTACAAAAACAACGACAATAATAATCATTCAAAAAGACAATAACTACCCATTTGACTTGTTACAGTCATTTCCCTTCTCTTTCGGTAAATCAGACCAACAGTGTTGCACAGACCAAGCAGTAGTCGCACAGGCTCCCACTAACCACGCACATACAACCAGTTTGTCGGGGACAGGCAAACACAATGCAACATTAACATACAATAACAAGCCCTAGACTACCACGATAACATGAGACAGACTTCATCCAATCCACCCCCACCCCCCACCCCACCCCCACAGACACACATCCGACCCTACCCTACTCCCACCCCCCCACCTGAAGCGCAATGGGTTTTCTCCACGCTAGTTTGCCTACCGGTGGGTTTCTCCCACTCTTCTTCCACCCTTCTCAATGTCAAGGTGAGGGCTTGCAACCTACGATTATTATTATCTGCTGAGCTAGTGACCCTGACCCAAGAGATGACGGTTGGAGAGTGAAGAGATGGGTGGGTGGGGGTGGGGTGGGGGGGTTGAGAGTTGGGGGAATGGAGGTTGGGGTAGGGGGGAATGATGACGTCGAGAGGAGAGGAGGGAGGGACAGAAGGGTGGAGAGGGAGTTGGGGGGGAGAGGCTGCCCAAGATACAAGTACAATTTGCAAGGTAAAGAACTACTTGGTCAACTGGGGTTGCTCAGTGAAAAATACTTTCCCCGTCTCACATCGTTCTCTTTCCCCACAAATGTCGGTGGTTCTGCCGACGACAGCAATGGTGCGTTCCTCTGACGAACGTTAGAAAGTACGTCACTGCTGCAAATACTGTTCTGTGATCTGTTTCATTGGCATTGGTTCTCTGATTAAGTGCTGTCTGTGCAACAGCCTTTGTGCAGCAGTTTTCACGATAATTTGAACATCAGTTTCTAAATATCTTCAAAAGGTTCCGCTTTCTGACAGCAAACTGACATCAAATAATTTTTTGAAGATGCATTTGATAAAAAAAAAAAAAAGGCTCACATGGTCAGGATTAAATTTTGAATGGATTATCACCAAAAGTCTTGATTCAGTATACAACTTGTACATTCACACGCACACATGCTTCCATCCGCATTGTTACATCTCTCTGACTATTATTTCACTACAAAACATCGACATTGCACAATACAATCTTCTTGCACAATACAAAACTCGGTTTCTTGTTTGATGGTGACCTGATATTAAAGTAACATGTTATGAAAACATGTAAAGCAGCACATATTGAAATCAGACAAATCAGTTCCATTCACTTGTACCTCAAACTGTGCGGCCAAAGAGCTAGCAATCTCTTCTATCCTGTCCAGACTGGACTACTGTTATTCCGCACTAGCTAAACATCCACTGACAGGCACAAAACTACTCCAACAGGTCCAGATGCTGTTTTCTGAGTGATTTACAGATCTCGTAAGACCACACACATCACGCCACTTCTTAAGGAGCTTCCCTGGCTTCCAGTAGAACTGAGAATTCAGTGCAAAATACATTCATTGTGTATACTTTCAGATCATCAGTGGAGAAGCTCCTCTGTTTTCATTTGAGCTACTTAAAAGTAACTACACTCCATCCAGAACTCTTTGCTCTTCTGCTCACAATAGATATTTTGTCAACCCTCTACATTTAAAAGGAATCAACTTGGTGGATGCACTTTTTGTCCCTTTGCCATCTAGTTCCACAATCCACTGCCTTTTTCTGTCCGCCATTGCTCTTCTCTCTCCCGCCCTCACATGGAATTTGAAAACCCACCTTTTCAGGCAATCTTGCAATAACTCCCAAAGGTTTTCTGTTTCGGCCTTTGTGTACACACGTTTACGATAGTTTGGGAGCAAGAATGTGTATTTGTGTGTGTGTGTGTATGTGTGTATGCGAGTGTGTGTGTGTGTGTGTGTGTGTGTGTGTGTGTGTGTGTATGTGTGTGAGAGAGAGAGAGAGTGCATGTGTATGTGTGCACGCACGCGCATTCGTGTGTG
>JADBJO010001569.1:295000-297500 GCA_016801955.1 Conus betulinus | reverse complement strand
AACTCAATCAAAGGCAATGCAGAAGTCAAGTATCACGGCGTTGGTCTCTCTCTCCCTGTCCAAGTTGCTAGCTGCTTCATGTGCAACAGTCACGAGTTATTTTTCAGTTTCTTTTACTCCTGAAGCTATTTTGACCATTAGTGAGGATGGTGTGGGGGCTGAGGTGGCGACTGTTGTTACTGGCCAGAATATGCACTTATAATTTGCCCCATAAGCAGCTGAGAGAAAAATGGTCGATAGACAGCTGCTGCATTTATGCGTTCCTTCTTAAAAACAGCTGTTACTTTCACATTTTCCAATCCTTAGGCAATTCTCGTCATTTTTTTTTTTCTCCACATCTTTTTCTCAGTGTTGGACTGTTGTTAACTAAGTGAAAGGAGGAAGGTTGCTTGTTAGTGAATGCGGCCTTTCAGGATTTTCGACGCTGGTATTTAATCTTCTCTTGATGCTTTACGAGGTTTAATATTATTTTCAAGAAGATTGAGAACTCCAGCATTGACAGTAATGTAATTCACCAGCAGACAAGGTTTGTCACTCTGTGAGGGAATGTTTGAAGTCTTTACCATAGAATCTGATTCGTATTGATAATTCAGGATATTGGCCTTGTCCCTGACTGAGAAGTGAAGTTTTGCTCTTGTGTTCCAAGAGGGGGGGTTGGGGGGGGGGGGATACTTCTCTGACATCTTTTCTGAAGATTTTGTTGTCATTCTCAGATCTTGTCTGGTTAGGCTCTCACCTCCCGAACTTCAGATTTTCTACACCACCGTTCTAATTTAGATGAGATTACTTCATACTAACTCATTTGCTATCTGATTAGATTTTTTTGGTATTATCTTGTGCAGTTTTTCTTACGGCTGAAAAACTGCGGGCCTTAGATGTAATCCATGGCTTGATGTGACCATCACGGAACTTTCTTGAGGTCTTTGATGAGACAGGAGATAATAGGTTCTTTAAAGATCCAGCATGCTTCTTTCACATACATGACACTGAATTTTTCTTCAAATTCTGGGGAGTGGTTCTTGAATTCATCTCTTTGTGGAATCAAAGACTGGTTTCTCGTATTGTAGAAATCTCCTTCATACAGGTCTCATACAAGGGAAATGACTCAGTCACAATAACACCGTGGTCACCAGTGCCGAGAGCAGTGTCGGTGCTGTTTATCAGTGTGTCGACCTGCTGGTGAAGAACAGGTCCACTATGTTAGCTGTGTCTTCAGTTATTCTTATTGGTTTTTCATTTCTTTGTTCAAGATGAGTGTCGACTATGACAGACAGGACCTCTTTAATTAGTGATTCACACAGAGGGAAAGGCCTCGGTGTTTCAGTTGTCCACTCTTTTCAGGCAAGTTAATAAAATCGCCGCCTAGCCATACTTGGGCATTAGCTGGTATCTTCTTCAGAATAGCTCAGTGGTAGAACGCCGGACTCGTAATCTTCGTGATCCTAGGGTTGCAGGTTCGAATCTCCGCCGGGCCGTTTCGATACAGGGGGATTTTTCTCACGGAGTTAACATTGGTTCTGACTCCATTTCTCGAATGAGGTTGTGTGTGTGAACGCACGCATAACATCTTGCACACACGTAAAATCCCATCACCATGCAGCTTTCGGAAGATATGGCCAAGTTTGACCGTTCGCATGGATGACACGTTACAAATAGTATGCACTCTGCGTGAGAAATGGAAAAAAAGGAAGGAAGGAAGTAAGGAAACCGAGTGAACGATATAGAATGATATTGACTGGATGACACGGGAAACGACTGAATGAAGTTCCAGCTGGCAGCTCTTCAATCGGCACTACCCGGGTAGGCAGCCCGTTGTGTAAACGAGTGTGGATTGTAAAGCGCTTAGAACCGAGGATAGGCGCTATGTAAGTATTCGTAATAATTATTAGTAATGTGTCGGCTGGAGGCAGTCCAGGCAGCCAGCAGCAAGAGTGGTCCGAGTTCCATACAGGAAACCAAAGGACCAGCAGCCTTTGTGTCCCCTGTTTTTGAGCTTGACTCACAGGAGTTCACATGAGGAGGTAGGCTGTAACAACTCTGAATCTTCAGGCTGTCAGCTCTTGTACATTTTATGACACCAGTATGGAATCGGTCTCGCCCCGGTTGTTAATTCAGTGTGTGTGTGTGTGTGTGTGTGTGTGTAACACACACATACCGTTAGACTTTTTTCCCCTGGCAAAACTGAGGGGCGCTTTCACATTTTTCCTGGATCTGGATCAAGGGACGGACCCGGATCTGTTCGACGTTGGTAGATTCGGATCAAAGGACAGATCCAGGATGCGATGAAAGGATGGACTACGGATCTGTTTAACGTTGGTGGATCTGGATCAAAGAACAGATCAAGGATCGGTTCAATGTTGGTGGATCTGGACCAGAGAACGGCACTCAAGATCAGTTCAACGTTGGGGGACCTGGAAAAAAAAAAAAGAAAAGAAAAAAAAAACGGGACCCAAGATCCCTTAAATGTCGGTGGATCTAGATCAGAAGTGGATCTAGAATT
>JADBJO010001569.1:185000-280000 GCA_016801955.1 Conus betulinus | reverse complement strand
GAGAGAGAGAGAGAGAGAGGAGATAGACAATGCGACCGAGACGACTTTGATTTAAAAATCTTTTACGGCTGAAACCAGACTACCATTTTAAATCTAATGTACTGTGTATGTGTGTGTGGAGGAGGCGGGTACTGGTGGGTGGGGGGGGGGGGGGGGGGGGGGGGGGGGGGGGGGGAGGGGGGAGGGAGGTCGGGGGCAGGGGAGGGGGGGGGGGGGGGGGGGGGGGGGGGGGGGAGGGGAGGCGAGGGGGGCAGGGAGACTCAAGCGAGCCTGAGGGTCAAATCAAAGTCAAACTGTGTCATTTGTTGTCAGCAAAGTCGAACACGTAACGCGGCGGATAATGGTGTCTGGAGCGCGGAAACTGCACGTCTTCAAAAGACAAACTTCTCCTACCCCCCCCCCCCCACCCACCAAACCCGCGCCCCTTTCGCCGTCCCCCCCCCCCCCCCCCCCCGATCCCCCCCCCCCCCCCCCCCCCCCCCCTCTTTTCCTCTCTGACCCTTCAATCCCTCCTCCCCCACTCTCCTCTTGCAAGTGTTGTCGGCCCTTATGGCGCGAGAGAAGGCTGAACCCATGCATTCAGGTCAGGGCCTCATTACAGTTTTGAGGGGGCTAGTAGGTGGGTGAATGGGTGGGCAAGGGGGGAGTTGAGGGATGGGTGGAGGTAGGAGTTGGGAGAGAGGCAAAAAAACGTGAGAGAAAAAAAAAATCATGTTTACGGCTCAGCCGACCTCAAAGGGCCGCCGCAACAGGGCTGTCACTTTGTCAAAGTCAGTTTGTACAAAAATGTTAAAGAAGGAGAAAAAAAAAAATGTACACTGAAGTCATTAGAGCAGATTTTCTATAAATATGCTGAAATTGCTTAAAGATATCCTTTCTATATATCGTAGGTGAATAAGAGAGAAAGGATTTTACCCAGAGAGAGAGAGAGAGAGAGACAGTTATGGCTATCAATGTTATTGTAGTTATAGAATTCCCATAGCAGTAGGTCAGTGATCAGTGTCGAGACAGACACATGGACACTCAGCGATCTACACAGCCCCCCCCCCCCCCCCCCCTCTCTGTCCTTGGCCACGCGTGCCAGGGTAGAGGCGCTGTAACAAACGCTGTCCTTGATATTCTCCACTCAGGATTTTTTCCCAGTCAGTCTACAGTATGTCCACTATCCAGTGAACCCTGCTGGAGTCAGTGATCTTGGATGACGGCATGCCTAACTAAGCCAATACTTTTACCGATATGAAATAAAGAATCATTGTCATCGTCACGGTCTTGGATGATGCCTCTTTGCGGGATACATACCAGCATTTGAGGAAAATGGTGAGGAGAGGACCTTACCTTCCCGCTTGACTTGCCGCCTGACATGCTCATTTGTCTTATGTTCCGTATTCATGATGTTGACGATCTCTTATTGAATACCTTGACTATTTGGCAAAAACAACAACAACAACAAAACCCAACTACTGTAAACGACCAGCTCTCATTTATAGGGAAGAACAAATATCATGAATGACTTGTAGAATTTCATCTTCATTGGGAAGGTAACAGACCCGGTTTTAAAACTCATCCAAAACTTTGTTAAAAATCTTTCCACTGTAAAATCTCAGATCCGATGAAAAATGTTAACCTCTTTCAAGAACTCAAAGATCGCGTCAGGCGGAACATCTCTGAACAAGGTTTTCATGGACTGCTGTAAAATGTTTGTGTCTCACATCGTGCAAATCCCAACACTCTAAAAGAATATGTTTCATTGTGAGTGGCACATGACACGGAATGCACCAAGGAGCTTCTTCACTCTTTAAAAGGTAGGAATGGGTAAAATACGAATGGCCGGTGTGCAGCCGGCACAGAACTGTTTTCTTTTACGACCACCAGACGAAGACGGGAGGAACTCCTTTAGGTTTGGACGGATCTGAAAGAGTTTGTTATCCGTCTGTGTATTCCAATCCTCCTGCCAGAGGTCTTTTACATAATCGTTAATTTTGGGTTTCAAATCTGAGCAGGGGATAGGTGTGTTTGACAGTTTCTCTCTCTGTGGCATTCTTGGCCAAACGATCCACCATTTCGTTCCCTCCGATGCCGACATGACCAGGAACCCAAGCCAGAAGAATGTTGTAACCCTCCGCTGTCAACTTGGTAAAAAAAAGTTCAAAAAAGTGTAAAAGTTCGGGGTGCTGAAGATTGCGGCCAGCTATGGCCTCCAAAGCCGACAGTGAATCCGACAAAACCAGAAAGTCCCTCTTCGTAGATTGGGAGATTATCCGTAGTGCCAGAACCAGAGCTGTAACTTCAGCAGCAGAGAGCAGAAGCGTCTGAAGGAATATGTTCTAACAGTATTTGAGAAGGAGCACCAGAGCAGTAGGCTGCACAGGCCACTCCATCTTCAGACTTGGAACCGTCAGTGAAAATTTTCTGATAGGATGAGAATTTCGAACAGAGGTCAGCATACAAAGCCTTGTATGCTAGAGAGCTAGTGGACTCTTTGCGAAAAGCTGCAAGATCAAAACGAATCTCTGGTGTGAAAAAGGTCCACGGAGGTTGATCCGGAAACTTTGGAAAAATCGGACACAACTCCTAGGTCTAGACCTGCATTCCGTGCGTGAGGCTGCATACGAAGACCAAACGGCGGAATACAGTTAGGGTTGTTGTCAAATTTGCTTTGAAAACTGAGGGTCAAAGACACAGTCATAGGCAGGGTTTTCAGGTTCGGAGAACAGTCTGACGTAGTAATTCAAAGACAGTTTCAGCCTGCGGTTGGACAGTGAAGGTTCACCTGCCTCTGCGTACAGGCTGTACACAGGGGTGGTGCGGAATGCTCCAAGACAGAGACGAAGCCCTTGATGGTGGATAGGGTCCAAGAGTTTTAGATACGACGGTCTGGCAGAGCCGTACACAGCACAACCATAGTCCAGTTTGGAACGGACCAAGGCTCTGTAGAGGTGCAGCAAAGTTTTCTTATCAGCGCCCAGTCAGTGTGTGCTACGACCCGCAGAATATTCAGAGCTTTCTGGCAAGAGGTTTTGAGGTGTTTAATATGGCTGAGAAAGTTGAGTTTTTGGTCGAAAATAACTCCCAAGGAATTTGGCCTCTGTGACAGCTGGAATGGGAGATTTTTCCTATTTTGATTTCAGGATCTGGAAAAAAAACTGACGAAAATATGGAAGTGAATGCACTGTGTGTCTTCGTAGGAGAGAAAGTAAAGCCATTTTCATCCGCCCATTGATGATTTTATCCACACAAAGCTGGAGCCTGCGCTGGACACTCGGGTACAGGCTTCCAGTTGCATAGACAGCAAAATCATCCACAAACAATGAGCAGTCTGAACCCTGCTGAACTGACTGACTTGACAATGTTGTTAATCTTGATGCTGAATAGGGCCGGAGACAGTATGCTCCCTTGTGGAACACCCAACTCCTGCTCATGAACATCAGAGAGAGTGGTGCCAACCCGGACCTGAAACTGTCGGTCTGCCAAAAAATTTTGAATGAAAAGTGGAAGATGACCCCGAAAACCAAGATCATGGAGATCATGAAGAATTCCAGCTTTCCAGGTGGTATCGTAGGCTTTCTCCAAGTCGAAGAATATAGCCACTGCGTGGTGTTTGTTCAGAAAGGCGTTCCGAAGCGTAGATTCCAGACGAATCAAATGGTCCACTGTAGTATGATGTTTACGGAAACACACTGTTCTTTCGCCAAAAGGCCGTCCGTCGGTTTCAAGTTTCACATGAGTCTAGCGTTGACCATTTTCTCCATCAGTTTACAGACACAGCTGGTCAAAGCTATTGGACGGTAGTTTTTGACGGTTTGGAGAGATCTCTTTTCCAGGTTTAGGAATAGGAATGATGAGGGGCTTTTCGCCAAGATGGTGGGAAGAATCCAGTAGTCCATACATGGTTGTATACATGTAGCAGGATGTGCAGACCTTTTTGCGGAAGATGTTTCAGAAGTTTATAAATGGATTTCATCTATACCCGGAGAGGAATCGTTGCAAGAAAGTAAGGCGGATTTCAATTCATTTAAAGTGAAAGGAAGATTGTAGTCTTCCACGTTGTCTGACGAAAAGTTGCAGGGTGATTTTTTCTTTAAGGGCTTTGTTTTTGACAAAAACTGGCTGACTTGTTAGAAGAGGAGGAATTCTTTTCAATGGTTGAAGCAAGCAGATTAGCAACTGCTTTTTTCTCTGTTATTAAAGAATCAGAAAACTTGAGGTGGTTCACAGTGGGGCAGGTGTTCTTCCCTTTGATTTTCTTGATGATTTTCCACACTTTTTTCTTCGAAGTTTTGGATGTGAGACTTGAGCAAAAACTGTCTCCAAGATAATCGCTTACTGGTCTTATATATGTGTTTTTCGATTTGGCCCTCAGTTTCTGATGCGCTCGGACGTTGGGCATCGAGGGTCTGCAAGAAACCCTACGTTGAGCTCTTTTACGGGTTTTGTTAATTTCTTTGCACTCAGAATTGAACCAAGGAACTTTTGGCATTACGGGCTTCTTGGAAGATGTCTGGATGGTTGACTTTGCGCAATTCAGTATGAAATCTGAAAGACTTCCTGCCGGATCGTCACTATGCAGGATCTTGTCCTCTTCCAGATCCATAAGAAACTTAGTGGCAAAGAGGTCCCCAATCTGCTTTGTTGAAATTGAGGCGTTCTGGCAAAGACTCGCTCTCTGCATTTGTACACCGAAGCAACACAGGAAAGTGGTCACTACCATGCAGGTCCTCATCAACCTCCCAAACAAAATCCAAAAACAAAGATGGGATCACAGACAGAAAGATCCAGACAAGATGTGGTGCCATTAGCGGAGTGAAAGTAAGTTGGTGATTTCCTGTTCAAGACACACAGATCAAGCTCCGAAAACACTTCCTCTAAAAGCAGACCCCGTGGTGAAGATCTCTCACTTCCCCATAGAGGAGAGTGGCCCGTTCAGATCACCCAACAGCAGGAAGGGTCGAGGAAGCTGCTCCAAGAGTGAAATGAGGTCCTGTTTGGTGACGCAGATGTTTGGAGATAAGTACAAACTACAGACAGTAACTGTTTTGTGGAGAGAGTAACCCGAGCTGCCACTGCCTGAAGCGGAGTCTGCAGAGCAACTGGGCTGTACAGAACAGAGTTGTGAATGAACAAGGCAACTCCACCAGAAGCACCATGTTCAACAGACTGTGCAGGTAGATTTAAAAAACTGTAGCCAGAAAGTGAAAATTTTTTGTCAGACTTGAGAAGAGTTTCTTGGAGGGCAATTAGCATCGGCCTGGCCTCACGGCACAACAGCTGCAATTCTTCATAATTGGAAGACAGTCCCCTGATATTCCAATGTATGATTGAATCCATTGTGGATGAGTCCATCATAAATGAAATATGGTGAAAGAAAATAAAATCTCGTAATTCTTCCTTTTATTCTATATCAACATCATCTGGATCCGAGAGAACTGCAAATCTGTTGAAATTTCTCTCTCCGCTTTTTTCTCTCGATCTGATACAATTTTGTTCGGCGTTTTCTTTTTAGGTGGCGACTTGGTCTTTCCTCCAGAACCGCCAGCTCCCTTGTTGACAGCTGTAGGGTGCCCTTTGGAGGATTTTGAGGGGGTGGTCTTGTCTTGTACTTCAACGACTTCCACTCTCTGCCGCTCTGAAGTGCCTGTAGGTCTTTTGCCCCCTGGTGGTCTGGGGGCGGGAGTAGGCTTTGAAGACTGACTCGTATCTGAAGGCGACGACGACTGCTGGGGTTCATCGCATGCAGTGGTTCTGCCTGAGGCTACAGACTTGGTTTCTGGCTCTCTCTCGGCAAACGAGGACTCCACCGTCTGCACTCCGATGCTGACTGTTGTTGGCTTCTTTACTGCAGCTGCAAACGAGAGCCCAGCAGCAGTTGGTTGACTTTTCATAGCAATCTTTTTCGCCTCAAAAAACGGGATTCGCTGTTCAGTCTTTATTCTCTGAATTTCCTTTTCCTTAACCAGTTTGGACAGGTCTTCGATGATGATGGGTGCTTGCCTCCACAGTTGGCACAGAGTGGTGGACTGTCACACACACATTCTGTATGTGAACTGACAGATAACTTGTGCACACTCAAAATCCCCTCATCATCTTTTGGGAGAGGTCAGTTTGACCTTTGATAATACTTTTACATATACCATATACAAACTCAAGGGAATACATTAATAATTGAGGGACTAGCATTCAACTTAACACTTGAGAAATGAATGATTAGCACCAGTAGTTACCTCTTCAGTCAGCTCTTTCCTGGAAGAGAGCCTGTTGTAAAGCCGATTATGAAGATTCTGATGGTAAAGTGCTTCCAGGTTGGTCTCTAACCGAGGATAGACACTATACAGGTACTCTCAATTGTAATGAAGTTGAACTGCTTTTCTTGTGTCTCAAAAATACAGTTTATCATCCGCAAGCCATTGTTTGTTTTGGTTGTTGTTATACTCCTGGACATCTCTTGCTGCCTCATATGAATTTTCTTCCCTGTGTTCTACCAATACTTAGTTCTCCTGCTGCTGCACGTGTGTGTGTGTGTGTGTGTGTAGTCAGGCAGGACATCTCTGAACAGGATTTTCATGGACTCTGCTGTAAAATGTTTGTGTCTCACATCGTGCAAGTCCCAACATTCTAAAAGAATATGTTTCATTGTGAGTGACACATGACATGGAATGCACCACGGAGCTTCTTCACTCTTTAAAAGGTAGGAATGGGTAAAATATGAATGGCCGGTGGGAGTGGTCGGGCCTCATACCTGCCAAAATGCAGAAGCCAAGTTCTGCCATTGCCAAGTCTCAGTAGGAAGCATGGAAAACAGAATTTGCTGAAATCAGTTGAAATGGTCTGTGTTAAAATATCTTGCACACACATATCTTGCACACACATACAATCCCATCACCAACTTTCGGAAGAGAAGGCCAGTTTGGCCGTTGGTATGGATGACACATTACACATAGCATGAACCCTGCGTGAGAAATGGAAAGAATGAAGGAAGGAACTTGAGTGAACGATATTGACTGGATGACATGGGGAAACGACTGAATGAAGCGCCAGCTGGCAGCTCTTCAGTCGGCACTACCCAGGTAGGCAGCCCGTTGTGTAAACGAGTGTTGATTGTAAAACGCTTAGAGCTTGGTCTCTAGCCGAGAATAGGCGCTATATAAGTATTCATTATTATTATTATTTATTATTAAAACATCCATTCCTTACATCCCTTCATCTGCTCTTCAAGTTGAGAATGGGCTTATAACTAATTGTTGACAGGCCGACCTTGGTTGCCAAGACAAAAAGAATTACACAACCTCACACACAACACAACCACGCACTCGCACAAACACACTCACACACAGTGAAATAACAACATTCATTTATTCATCCATAGCAATAATACTTTTATACAATGGCATTTCTCAGCATAAAGTAGCTTGCAAGGTATCTTGAACATAAACAAGTAAATCAATCAAAAAATTGACGAAACAGTATTATAAGAAACATTCACACACATGTAAATATAAGTTCACTAGTGTGCAGAAATATGCACACACACACACACACACATCCACAAGCACACACAGAGTACACACACAGTCTACAATGTGTCCACACATACGCATGTCTACTCACACTACATAAACGCACAAACATCTTATAAAGACCATACACCTACATATTTCAGTATCATCACACTATGAAAAAAACATCACGTTGAACAACACTACACAGCACTAACCATCCCCATGCAGCAAAATGACAAATCACAAACCATCTCATTAAAACAGCCCTATCAAGTGTCAAGACAATTCCAATGTTAATTGACTGCAATTCAATTTATGTTGCAGAACCCAACCAACCACAAAAAGGCCATATCCAGGCTGTCACTTCACTAAAGCCAAGTCTCAAAACACATTAATTCCATTCCTGTCGCTTACAGCCCAGCTACCGCAAAGGGCCATATTAGGGCTGTCACCTCACTAAAGAAGAAGAAGAAGAGAAAAGAAGAAGAAGAAGAAGAGAGAGAGAGAGAGAGAAAGAGAGAGAGAGAAAGAGAGAGAGAGGAGAGAAGAGAGAGAGAGAAATGTTGCTTACAGCCCAACTGACCACACAGGGCCATATCAGGGCTGTCACCTCACAGAAGAAGAAGACGATAAGGTAAGATAATGTTGCTTATAGCCCAGCCCACTGCAAAGGGCCACATCAGGGCTGTCACCATGTTAAAATCAACTCACCAGTCAAAGAAGACGACGACGAAGAGAGAGAGAATGTTGCTTACAGCCCAACTGACCACAAAGGGCCATATCAGGGCTGTCACCTCACTGAAGAAGAGAGAGAGAGAGAGAGGAGAGAAAGAGAGAGAGAGAGAGAATGTTGCTTACAGCCCAACTGACTACACAAGGCCATATCAGGGCTGTCATCTTGTTGAAGTCAACTCTCAAAATAGATGTAAAACAACATCATCATCACGTATCACGGCTCATTGAAACAAAACATCAGAATTTTCTTAAAAACTTTCTCCGTGAAATATTAAATCAGACGAAAAATGTTCATCTCTTACAGAAACGAAAAATCACTTTAGGTGGAAATCTCTGAACAAGCTTTTCATAGTGTCTGCTGTAAAGAGTTTATGTTCCACATCATGTAAGTCCTAAAATTGTTCATAGTAAGGAAAGGTATGGTAATGTTGCATATAGCCCAGTCGATCGCAAAGGGCCATATCAGGGCTGTCATCGTGTTGAAGTCAACTCACAAGCAAGTCCTTCATTCACACAACTCTTCAAAATACATCTTCTAAAAACCCACCCAAAATTTTGTTAAAAATCTTTCACTGTAAAATCTCAGATCCAATGAAAAATGTTAATCTCTTTCAGGAATTCAAAGATCGCATCAGGTGGAACATCTCTGAACAAGGTTTTCATGGAATCTGCTGTAAAATGTTTGCGTCTCACACCATGCAAGCCCCAACACTCTAAAAGAATATATGAGTGAGGACATCCCATGATCGCACCACGAAGTTTTCTTCTCCTTTTAAAAGGTAAGAGTGGGTGTCAAAGAAGCGGCAGGTGTTCAAGCACTAGTTCAAAGAAAGTTTCTGCCGACCGTTGGACAGGGATGGTTCTGCCTCCGCATACAGACTGCTTACAGGAGTGATGAGGAATGCACCAAGACACAGTCAAATTCCTTGATCGATGGGATTCACAGTTTTCAGGTAAGAAGAAAAGATACATACGAATAGGAAAAAAAAGATGGGTTTAGACTTTGTCAGGACCGTCACCTCTAGCATGTCTGACATGGGAAACCTTACCATGGGCATCAACTCCTGCCACTTTATGCTTAGGCCAGTCAGCAACTTGGATTTGCAGGCCTACAGGCATTTTAATTTGGCAAAGCTAGTCTTCCATACAAGTACTGAAACCCGGTCAGCTGAGCCTAAGGGATCACTGGACCACACAACCTTCCACCACAGCAAGGCTGCAACCCCCCGCAAGGCTGAACACCTAACCTATGTCAACCACATAGTAATCACATGTGTGATTTGCCATGGGGTCTGAGCATCCATTACTATTTACATATTTGCAGATCTGCTGTGTATAAAAAAAAAAAAAAAAAAAAAAAGAGCCCAGAATGAACAGGAAAAAGATGGGTTAGACTTTGTCAAGGTCCCTCACCTCTAGCATGGCTGACATGTGACACCCTACCATGGCCATCAACTCCAACTAATTTGTGCTAACGCCAGTCAGCAACTTTGCTATACATACCTAGAAGCGTTTTGCAAAACTAGCCTTATATACAAATACTGAAATCCCTGTCAGCCAAGAGTAAGGGATCACTGGACCACAAAACCTTCTGACCACAGCAAGGTTGCAACGCTGGAATGCTGAACACAAAACGTACGTCAACTACAAAGTAATCACATGTGCAGTTTGCCATGTGTGTAAGCATCCACTTACATTTACATGTTTGCATACCTGCTGTGTTAAAAAAAAAAAAAAAAAAGTAAACAACTTACGTGATGAGAACAAACTCTTGCCGTTATTCCTAACATGATCTCAACAGATCCTAATGCACTGGAAAAAATGTTTTAGGGTGAAAGATCATGTAATCAGCATCCTCTACAAACATGAAACCAAATGAGTTAAATACAACTGTAGACAAAACCTCTGTCACACTTAATTTCTTCATTTGTTATACCGTATGAGAGCGAAACAGGTTCTCTAGTGCCAAAAACTTACTTAGAATAAGCACAGTATGTGGATGGTAAAGCTTCATCTGTCCTCCTTGATGGATCACACAGTACATTGGACATCTAATGTCTGGGCATTACAATCACAAGGGAAGAATGAGTACAGGTCTGTGGGGCAGACATGGCAATAACGACAGCGCCTTGTTTTATCACATAATCACACAGTATGGTGGCCAACCCATGCTCCCTGCGTCACCAACAAAGTGTTCACATGCATGGTTTGCCAGGTAGTCTGAACAACCACTTGCCTTGTCTTTTGATACTGCATGCAAATGGAAGCACGGCGACAGATCGGAGATAATGGAAAATAAAATCATTGTGTTATTTCTAACCAAATCACAATCAGATCCAAATGCATTGGAAGAGGTCTTTTGGAGAGTTAAGAGAATGGGGTCAGTATGCCAAGCTAATCTGAAAATTGATGGAAGATGTAAGACTTTAGACAAAACCTGCCTCTTACAAGTCTCCATCATGAGCTATGCACCTTGAGAACTAAGCTGTACCAGTTACAGCCATATTTGATGGTGAAACAAGAAATCCTACCATGGAAGGTAGGATCCTGACAACAGGTATTTCAAAGTGAAAACCAACCATGATGCATTGTTGTACAGCTTCAACTGTCGTCCTTAATGGAGCATCAAGTACAAGGAACATCTCATGTCTGATTTTCACAGTCACAAGGGAAGAACAGAACATGTTTGTGTGGATAAACACCCACAGCATCATGAGGGTAGACATGGTAACACAGACATTTCCATGTGTTATCATATGATCATTAATTATAGTGGCCTCACTTAAATCCCTTTGTCAACAACAACATGATCAGTGTGTGTGATTTGCCATGTAGTCTTAACAGCCGTGTCTCTTCACATTTGCAGATCTACTGTGTCAGAAAACCGACCACAAAAAGATTCTGATGCATGGGAACATGCCTTCTGCAGCGAAAGGTCATGGGATCACCATGCTGTACAAATCTGAAATCACTGAGCACAAGATAATGAAGATAACATCTGATTCAAACAAGACTTCGAAATGATACAGCATGAGAACAATGCAGGTTTTCCAAAGTGAAAACCTGCAAACAAGATGAACATATGAAAGGTACACCTTCACCTATTCTCCTTGGTGGAAAGCACGACACAAAGAACATCTCACGTCCCATGTTTACAATCACACAGGAAGAACAGACTATGTATGTGTGGACAAGGTCAGAGAACATAACAAAGGTGGACATAATAATAACAATGATGCTTTATTTTATCACTTCTTCTCCTTCTTCTTGTCCTTATCCTTCAAATCCATTTGGATCACTGGGGAACAGAGAAACTGCACTGTGTAAGGATGGCGTAACTTCATTGGCCCTCCTTGTGCATCACACAGTAGATGGAATATTGGATGGCTGGGCATTACAATCACAAGGGAAGAATGGAATACATGTTTTTTGACAAGGTCTGAGGGCTGACAACATAACAAAGACAGTGTCTTTGTTTATCACAAAATCATGCAGTATGGTAGCCAACACACACTCCCTAGGTCAACAACAAAGCAGTGACATGTGTGGTTTGTCATGTAGTTTGAACAGCCACTTGCATAAGTTTTACATGTCTAATTCAATTCATGTTACTTATAGCCCAGCTGACAGCCAGGGTCCATATCAGGGCTGTCACCTCCTTTAATTCCGCTCTCTTTACATATCCTGCAGATGTATTGTGAAAAAAGGAACCAGAACATGAATCTGAAGCAATGGGGGATGATGTCATTGTATTATTCTAACCTACTTTCCATTAGATCCTAATTTATTGCAAAAAGGCCTTTTGCGTGTATTAGACTGGGGTCAGCATACCCTGCTAATCTGAAAAGCAATGGAAGATATGAGACTGAAGACAAAACCTTGCTCTTACAAGTCTGCATCATGAGCTATGCACAATGAGAACTTTGCTGCACCAGCTACACCCATTTCTGATGGTCAAACAAGAAATCCTACCATGGAAGGTAAGATCCTGACTACAGGTATTTCAAGGTAAAAAACAAGCCAAGATGTATTGTTGTACAGCTTCAACTGTCGTCCTTAATGGAGCATCAAGTACAAGGAACATCTCATGTCTGATTTTCACAGTCACAAAGGAAGTACAGAACATGTTTGTATGGATGAACTCCCACAGCATCATGAGGGTAGACATGCTAACAAAGACAGTCCCATGTTTCACCATATGATCATTAATTATGGTGGCTTCCGCACAAATCCCTTTGTCAACAGCAATGTGGTCACAGTGCGTGATTTTGCAATGTAGTCTTAACAGCCATTTGCCTTTTCATGTTTGCAGACCCACTGTGTCAAAAAGGAAGCTAGGAAGCAGATCGGAAGAAATGGGGACAAAGTCCTGCTACCATTTCAACACTGATCATACAGAGAGGTTCTGATGCAACAGAACATGCCTTCTGGAGCAAAAAATCATGGAATCGCCATGCTTTATAAATCTGAAATTACTGAGCACAAGATAACGAAGATAACACCTGATTCAAACAAGACTTCTTCAAAGTGATACAGCATGAGAACAATGCAGGTTTTCCAAAGCCAAACCCTGCAAACAAGATGAACAACATATGAAAGGTACACCTTCACCTATTCTCCTTGGTGGAACACACAACACCAGGAACATTTCACGTCCCATGTTTACAATCACACAGGAAGAACAGACTATGTGTGTGTGGACTAGGTCAGAGAATAAAACAAAGGTGGACATGCTAATGACGATGGGGCTCTGTTTTATCACATCTTCTTCTCCTTGTCCTTATCCCTTAAATCCATGTGGATCACTGGGGAACAGAGAAAATGCACTGTATGAGGATGGTGGAGCTTCACCTGTCCTGCTTGGTGCATCACACAGTACATGGAGCATCTGATGGCTGGGCATTACAACCACAAGGGAAGAATGACATACATGTCTTTTGACAAGGTCTGAGGGCTGACATGGCAACAAAGACAGTGTCTTTATTTATTACATAATCATGCAGTATGGTAGCCAACACACACTCCCTACGTCAACAACACAACATACGTGGTTTGTCATGTAGTTTGAACAATCACTTGCATAAATGATATATATGATATGATATGAATATTTTACTATCTCAGAAGATAAGAAATTAAGTTTTACATGTCTAATTCAATTCATGTTACTTATAGCCCAGCTGACAGCCAGGGTCCATATCAGAGCTGTCACCTCCTTTAATTCTGCTCTCTTTACATAATTATCTGCAGATGTGCTCTGTAAAAAAAAGGAACCAGAACATGGATCTAAAGTATGGGGGATGTCGTCATTGTATCATTTCTAAACTAATCTCCATTAGATCCTAATGCACTGCAAAAATGTCTTTTGGAGTGTACAAGACTGGGGTCAGTATACCCTGCTAATCTGAAAATCCATGGAAGATATGAAACTGAAGACAAAAAACCTGCTTCTTACAAGCTCCATCATACGTTAAGCACCATGAGAACTAAGCTGCACCAGCTACAGCCACATCTGATGGTGAAGAAAGAAATCCTACCACGGAAGGTAAGATCCTGACTACAGGTATTTCAAAGTGAAAACCAACCAAGATGTATTGTTGTACAGCTTCAACTGTTATATCTTAACGGAGCATCAAGTACAAGGAACATCTCATGTCTGATTTTCACAGTCACAAGGGAAGAACAGAACATGTTTGTGTGGATAAACACCCACAGCATCATGAAGGTAGACATGGTAACAAAGACAGTCCCATGTTTCATCAGATGATGGCTTCCACACAAATCCCTTTGTCAACAGCAATGTGGTCACAGTCCATGATTTGCAATGTAGTCTTAACAGCCATTTGCCTTTTCATGATTGCAGACCCACTGTGTCAAAAAGGAAGCTAGGCAGCAGATCCGAAGAAATGGGGACAAAGTCCTGCTACCATTTCAACACTGATCATACAGAGAGGTTCTGAGGCAATAGAACATGCCTTCTGGAGCAAAAAATCATCATGGGATCACCATGCTTTATAAATCTGAAATTACTGTGCACAAGATAACGAAGAGAACATCTGATTCAAACAAGACTTCTTCAAAATTATACAGCATGAGAACATGCAGGTTTTCCAAAGTCAAAACCTGCAAACAAGATGCACAACATATGAAGGGTACAGCTTGACCAATTCTCCTTGGTGTACCACACAACACAAGGAACATCTCACATCCCATGTTCACAATCACACAGGAAGAACAGACTATGCGTGTGTGGACAAGCTCAGAGAACACAACAAAGGTGGACACGATATTCGCAAAGGTGCTTTATTTTATCACTTCTTGTCCTAATCCTTTAAATCCATTTGGATCACTGGGGAACAGAGAAACTGTACTGCATAAGGATGGCGTAACTTCATTGGCCCTCCTTGGTGCATCACACAGTAGATGGAATATTGGATGGCTGGGCATTACAATCACAAGGGAAGAATGGAATACATGTCTTTTGACAAGGTCTGAGGGTTGACAACATAACAAAGACAGTGTCTTTGTTTATCACAAAATCATGCAGTATGGTAGCCAACTCACACTCCCTAGGTCAACAACAAAGCAGTGACATGTGTGGTTTGTCATGTAGTCTGAACAGCCACTTGCATAAGTTTTACATGTCTAATTCAATTCATGTTACTTATAGCCCAGCTGACAGCCAGGTCCCATATCAGGGCTGTCACCTCCTTTAATTCTGCTCTCTTTACATATCCTGCAGATGTATTGTGAAAAAAGAACCAGAACATGAATCTGAAGCAATGGGGGATGATGTCATTGTATTATTTCTAACCTACTCTCCATTAGATTCTAATATATTGCAAAAAGGCCTTTTGGAGTGTACTAGACTGGGGTCAGTATACCCTGCTAATCTGAAAATCAATGGAAGATACGAGACTGAAGGCAAAACCTGCCTCTACAAGTCTCCATCATAAGCTATGCACCATGAGAACTTTGCTGCACCAGTTACAGCCGTATTTGATTGTCAAACAAGAAATCCTGCCATGGAAGGTAAGATCCTGACTACAGGTATTTCAAGGTGAAAACCAGCCAAGATGTATTGTTGTACAGCTTCAACTGTCGTCCTTAATGGAGCATCAAGTACAAGGAACATCTCATGTCTGATTTTCACAGTCACAAGGAAAGAACAGAACATTGTGTGAATAAACACCCACAGCATCATGAGGGTAGATATGGTAACAAAGACAGTCCCATGTTTCATCAGATGATGGCTTCTACACAAATCCTTTGTCAACAGCAATGCGGTCACAGTGTGTGATTTGCAATGTAGTCTTAACAGCCATTTGCCTTTTCATGATTGCAGACCCACTGTGTCAAAAAGGAAGCTAGGAAGCAGATCAGAAGAAATGGGGTCAAAGTCCTGCTACCATTTCAAACACTGATCATACAGAGAAGTTCCGAGGCAATAGAACATGCCTTCTGGAGCGAAAAATCATGGAATCGCCATGCTTTATAATCTGAAATTACTGAGCACAAGATAATGAAGATAACATCTGATTCAAACAGGACTTCTTCAAAAATGATACAGCATGAGAACAATGCAGGTTTTCCAAAGTCAAACCCTGCAAACAAGATGCACAACATATGGAAGGTACACCTTCACCTATTCTCCTTGGTGGAACACACAACACCAGGAACATTTCACGTCCCCTGTTTACAATCACACAGGAAGAAAGAACAGACTATGTGTGTGTGGACTAGGTCAGAGAATAAAACAAAGGTGGACATGCTAATGACGATGGGGCTCTGTTTTATCACACATCTTTCTTCTCCTTGTCCTATCCCTTAAATCCATGTGGATCACTGGGGAACAAAGAAAATGCACTGTATGAGGATGGTGGAGCTTCACCTGTCCTGCTTGGTGCATCACACAGTACACGGAGAGTATCTGATGTCTGGGCATTACAACCACAAGGGAAGAATGGCATACATGTCTTTTGACAAGGTCTGAGGGCTGACATGATAACAAAGACAGTGTCTTTATTTATTACATAATCATGCAGTATGGTAGCCAACACACACTCCCTACGTCAACAACAAAGTGGTGACATGCGTGGTTTGTCATGTAGTTTGAACAATCACTTGCATAAATGATATATATGATACGATTTGATATGAATACTTTATTATCTCAGAAGATGAGAAACTAAGTTTTACATGTCTGATTCAATTCATGTTACTTATAGCCCAGCTGACAGCCAGGGTCCATATCAGGGCTGTCACCTCCTTTAATTCTGCTCTCTTTACATAATTATCTGCAGATGTGCTCTGTATAAAAAGGAACCAGAACATGGATCTGAAGCATGGGGGATGTCGTCATTGTATCATTTCTAAATTAATCTCCATTAGATCCTAATGCACTGCAAAAATGTCTTTTGGAGTGTACAAGACTGGGGTCAGTATACCCTGCTAATCTGAAAATCCATGGAAGATATGAAACTGAAGACAAAACCTGCTTCTTACAAGTCTCCATCATAAGCTATGCACCATGAGAACTAAGCTGCACCAGCTACAGCCACATCTGATGGTGAAGAAAGAAATCCTACCACGGAAGGTAAGATCCTGACTACAGGTATTTCAAAGTGAAAACCAACCAAGATGTATTGTTGTACAGCTTCAACTGTTGTCCTTAACGGAGCATCAAGTACAAGGAACACCTCATGTCTGATTTTCACAGTCACAAGGGAAGAACAGAACATGTTTTGTGTGGATAAACTCCCACAGTATCATGAAGGTAGACATGGTAACAAAGACAGTCCCATGTTTCACCATATGATCATTAATTATGGTGGCTTCCGCACAGATCCCTTTGTCAACAGCAATGTGGTCACAGTGTGTGATTTGCAATGTAGTCTTAACAGCCATTTGCCTTTTCATGATTGCAGACCCACTGTGTCAAAAAGGAAGCTAGGAAGCAGATCGGAAGAAATGGGGACAAAGTCCTGCTACCATTTCAACACTGATCATACAGAGAGGTTCTGATGCAATAGAACATGCTCCTGGAGCAAAAAGTCATGGGATCACCATGCTTTATAAATCTGAAATTACTGTGCACAAGATAACGAAGAGAACATCTCATTCAAACAAGACTTCTTCAAAATTGTACAGCATGAGAACAATGCAGGTTTTCCAAAGTTAAACCCTGCAAACAAGATGCACAACATATGGAAGGTACACCTTCACCTATTCTCCTTGGTGTACCACACAACACAAGGAACATCTCACGTCCCATGTTTACAATCACACAGCAAGACCAGACTATGTGTGCGTGGGCGAGGTCAGAGAACACAACAAAGGTGGACATGCTAATGACAATGGGGCTCTGTTTTTTATCACATCTTCTTCTCCTTGTCCTTATCCCTTAAATCCATGTGGATCACTGGGGAACAGAGAAAACGCTCTGTATGAGGATGGTACAGTTTCACCTGTCCCCCTTGTAGGATCATATAGTACATGAAGCATCTGATGTCTGGGCATTACAATCACAAGGGAAGAATGAAATATGATCTTTTGACAAGGTCTGAGGGTTGACATTATAATAAAGACAGTGCCTTGTTTTATCACATAATCATGTACCGTAAAGTTTGAACTATAAGCCGCAACTTTTTTCCCCAGCTTTAAACCCTGCGGCTTAAACAACGATGCAGCTTATTTGCTCATTTTGCCGATTCCAGGAGCATCACACCCTTGTCTATTCTTAACTTCTCTGTAACTTACCATACCGCGTTTACTGTTCATGAATTTTTTGATGAGCCCCCTGTTAAAGTGTTAACTGTTCATGTTGTTACAGTGTTAACTGCTCATCATTTTTAAATCAAAGCAACAGTGAAAATGAGGCTGAAGTCAGTGACAAGATGGCGGAGGAAGCGCTACTATTTCTGTTCAACTCCGACACCGAAGAAGATGACTTCAGCGCGGATTCAGTGGACAGGATGATGATGACAGTGAATAAATGTGATAATCCTAAGATTATGAACTTTATTTTTGTTGTATATATCTGTGGCTAGTAAACCAGTGCGGCTTATTGTGAAAAAGTTAAGATTTTTTCAAATTTAGTTGGTGCAGCTTATATACAGGTGCGCTCAACAGACCGAACTTTACGGTAATATGGTAGCCAACACACACTCCCTATATCAACAACAAAGCGTCACATGTGCGGTTTGTCAAGTAATTTGAACAACCACTTGCCTTGCTTTTACATGGCTAATTCACTTCATGTTACTTACAGCCAAGCTGACAGCGAGGGTCCATATCAGGGCTGTCACCTCATGGAATTCCACTCTCTTTACATGTCTGCAGATGTACTGTGCAAAAAAAAGGAACCAGAGCAACGGTCACTGATGGTGAAGTCAGAAATCTTTACATGGAAGGCAAGATTCTGACCCCAGGTTTTTCTACAGTGAAAATCAACACAGAAGGAGCACTGCAGGTGAAGAGTGCAGCTTCACCTGTTCTCCTTGTTGGATCTCGCAGTACAAGGAACATCTCATGTCTGATTATCACAATCACAAAGGAAGAACGGAACACATGTGTATGGACCAGGTCAAATGAAAGCTCCCAGAACCTACGTCAGATGCGCTTGATTGTCTTACGCAGTATGAGGGCAAAGCAGGTTCTCTAATGTGAAAACCTACTGAGAATAAGCACTGTATAAGGAGGGAACAGCTTCACCTGTCCTCCCTAATGGATCACACAGTACTCGGAGTATTTGATGTCTGACTAGTCCATCAGCTTCAAATCATGCGTAGTGTGGTCTCAAAACTTAGCGGATGTGGTGTAGTGTATATGGACTAGTCTGTGTATATGGACTAGTCTGCACGCAGTGACGCCTCCTTGGTGAAACTGAAACTGATGTCTGGGCATCACAACCACAAGGGGAGAATGGAATACATGTCTGTGGACAAGGGCTGAGTACACAATGCAGGCAGACCTAACAAAGATGGCGCCTTGTTTCATCACATGATCACTCTGTATGGTAGCCAGCCCACACTCCCCATGTCAACTACAAAGTGGTCACAGGCTTGTTTTGCCAAGTAGTCTGAACAACTACCTGCCTTGCCTTCATATGTTCAATTATCACTTGCCTATTGACAGAGTCAGTACAAAGTCAGGTGAGTAATAGCACGGGACTGCCTAGCAGGCAATTAGACACAGGCTTCTGCTGGACTCCAGACGCATGTATTTCAGCACCAGACATTATCATCTTCATTTACGATATATATATCTCTATTGTGCCATTCGTGTTAGAATAAATCTGTTTCAGTCGGTATGGTGAATGTGTCAGTTGTGCTTGTGTTTGTATTTATGCCTTTACATCACAACTAAGGTAAGTCAACTCTCCTTTTTGTTTCATTGTTCCTTATCTTTGCCTTTGCCTTGTGTAGCTGGCTGCGCTTTGTGCTACTGAAACGAAAGAAAGTGGGAGACTGAGTTCTCACATTAGCGCTTGCCTGAGTTCCTTAACTACATGTGACCACCTGAGTTGTGGACTGACTGATTCTGAGTGATTCATTTGTAAATCAAATAGTTTCAGGGACGCTAAGGCTGAAAAGAATGACAGCAAGAAGGCTGCTGAAGTCAGTGTGATACTGCTGTTGGGGCAATTGGCGGTACTGAATCAAGTTCTCACATGGTTGATGATTCTGATGTTTCTGAGATTAAAGAGACCATGGTCACAGTTGGCTCGACTGTTCCATGGAGTATGCTTTCTCCAATCGATGGGAATCCTGATGGTGTCACAACACTGCGACAAGATGTTCCAATCGCTATGCCTGCAGATACTTGCATTACCGGTTCAGCTGGTATCGTTCAGGACTCAGACGATGCTTTCTCACTGCCAACTCTGTCAACAACTTTGACTACGTCTACGCCGGGGTGAGTCTGTCGATGACATCAAGCTTGACGATTCTCTGTAAGCAGTCAGTCAGTCACAGTTGAAAGGGATTTTTCAACAATTCACAGACATCTTGACTACAAAACCTGGATGTTTCTCAGGTTATCTTGAGATGGCAATTTCTTTGGTCAGTGATGTTCCAGTATGTCGACGAATGTACTACGCACCTTTCTCAGCCAAAGTAGTCCTTGAAAGAGAGATACAAACTACGTTGGATCTTGAGGTAATCAAGCATTCCAAAAGCCCATATGCTGCACCTGTTGTTCTAGTCCAGATACAGGATGGTTCTTGTCGATTTTGCATTGATTATCGTTGGCTCAACAAGATCATGGAGTTCAATGCTGACCCAATCCCAGATGTCACGGCCTTATTCACTGCATTGGCTGGTGCTTGTTTCTTTTCTTGTATTGACTTGGCCAAGGGCTATTGGCAGATTCTGGTTCGCCCACAAGACAGACCAAAGACTGCATTTTCTACTCATATGGGACTTTTCCAGTTTTTTCGAATGCCCTTCGGTTTGGTTTCCACGCCTGCTGTGTTCCCCGTGATGGTGCGCAACTTCCTCACGTAAGTCTAGTTTAATTTTATAATTATTTATCGCCTCTCTTCAGTCATGCGGAGTCATGTGAGTATCAGCGCGTGTGCCAGCCAAGAATAGTCAGTTGATGCCCAGCAGGCCAAGGATAGGACAGTGAACATGGCACACAACAAAATTATTAAAGATTCCACACACAGTAATCACAAAATCGACAAACAGTTGATAACAACAATCAGTAAAGGTTATAAACTTGTATATTTTTGTTTATTTTAACATAAAATAACCTAGTTGAGGGGTAAGTACAACATCCTTTTTTCACCCTCACCCGTTCCCTGCTTGCTACGTGGCCGCCATCGTGCATGTGCATGCGTTGGCCCGGTACCCGATAGGATCTGTCCTATTTTTAGGACGAAACACACACATATTTTGCCCAAATTATACTCGACAACAGAGGCGTTATCCAGCAAAGACTGGTAAATCCCATTCCTTCGTGTAGTCAGCAAGAGACTGACAAAATATCAGCAGAGACTGAACACTGAAAGTCAGCAGAGACTGACGCAAAGGTCGAAGAGAGCCCTGAGCGGCAAGCGGCCGCAATGGTGGCATTCACGGATCTGCAGTCACTCGATGCAAAAATGTCTCGCCGCTTAGACAGACTTGAAGCATGCTGCAGAGAATCGCTGGCCAAAGCCATTCAGGTGAACAAAAGCCCAACAGTGCAAGAAAGCGAACTTTGTCACCAGACAATTCAGATTCAGATGACGTAGAATAGAAAAGTGTGACTCCGAAAACCGGCACAAAGGGGAAAAAAAGTGCATGCAAAAAGCACAAAGGCATTGTCAGAGTCAGAATCTGAAGGGGAGGTAGTAGATGACACGCTCTCAGCAGCCAGCTAGGGGAAATAGATAAAGATCTTGATGATGGTGAGGAGACAGCACCACCAGTCTCCTCCTCCCTAGCACAAATCATAAACAAACACTTCCAGTCTGGACTGTCAGAGGACAAACTTCATAAGTATCAAAGGCCAGAAAACTGTGAAGTGCTGACAGTGCCGTGAGTCAACACTGAAATTAGGAAAAGTCTTCCAGTAGAGGCCGGAAGAGCTGACATCAAAAGCTTGCATGTACAAAAAGCACTGACAAAAGCAGCAATAGCCTTGACAGACAGCACACAAACAATACTCAGGGCACAACGCAAAACTGACTCACAGACATCCAAGGAAATGAAAACAGCCATTGAAAAGAACACAGACAGTCTTGCTCTCTCTTGGGTCATGCATCACATCAGCTATCACTCAGATGCAGACAGGCCATTCGCTCACATTTGCACCCCTCTATCACTGGCATTTACAATGATTCTGTGCCAGTCACACAAAATGCTTGTTTGGTGACAACTTGGCTGCTTCACTCAGAAGTAAAAAAAATGGACAGGTTGGGCAATACTCTTGCTGCTGGGGGGAAACTAAATATAGAACAGCTACAAACCAGCAATACAGGAGTGGCAACCCTTTTTTGGGACAGAGAAGTACGGGGCAATGGCTTCAGTACAGAGGCAGCCATGTGAATTACAGGCAGAAAGGGGCAGCAGCCATGAGAGGTCGCTGGCACAACATGGCCAACAAGAGGAATTGGCAAGCTTAGCTCCGCCCACTCAGCTAGCCAGCAATGTGGTAAGTGCTTACTACTGTCACAGTCTCCCACAGCTAAGGGCAGAATTAGAGGCAGAGATGCATACGTTTAAAGGGGGCAGGCTCCAATATTTTCTTCCTGTATGGGAATCACTTACAACAGACCAAGAAATCTTACAGCTGATATGAGCAGCCACACTGGAATTTGAAGAGAAACCTCTGTTATCCTCTCACACTTGTTGTAGTAGTACACAACCTGGCTTGAACCAGGTGGAAATAAATATTATAGACAGTGAGGTGAATAAACTCAGATCAAAAGGAGTTATATCCCCTTGTACACGATCAACATGTGTCACCTCTGTTTACAAGGCCAAAAAAGGATGGGTCAAATCGCATGATTCTGAATTTGAAAAAAATTGAATCAAGATATTAATTATCACCATTTCAAAATGGATACTTTGCATGTTGCACTGAAGTCAGAACACTTTTTTGTTTCATGGCTTCTATAGACCTAAAAGATGCCTATTACTCCATCCCCATTGCACACAAGCACATAGGAAGTATCTCAGATTCAGATGGAGAGGCCAACTCTGGGAAGATAACTGCATGCCCAATGGTCTGGCTCTTGCCCCAAGAAAATTTACCAAAATGTTGAAACCTGTCTTTGCCAAACTGAGGCAAGAGAATCATGTCTCCACCAACTTTCTGGGCGATTCTCTTCTCCTTGCAGAATCAGAATCAGAATGCATACAGAATATCCAAACCACAGTGCAGCTTTTTCATTCACTTGGCTTCAATGTACATCAATACACCAAGAGAAATTAGCTCTTAAACCAACCCAGGTTATTCAGTATCTAGGGGTGGAACTACGAGATGTGGAATTGGGGGGGGGGGGGGGGGGGGGGGGGGGGGGTTTGAGTGGAATTCCATGATGTAGTTCCACAGGAACTGAGGGATATGCGCCCTCCCTGAGATCATTCCCTTCACTACAAATGAGTTATTTAATTTCATTTATGGTTACACAAATTCCACTGATCATCTTACTGGATTTTGATGATCAGTGGTTTAAATCATGGCTTTAGTGCGTGTGCGCATTTTGCATATCCCTCCGTTCCTGTGGAACTACATCATGGAATTCACTCAAACTTCACCCCACCCCACCCCACCCCACCCCTCTCCCCAGGTAAGTGCTCGTTTTAAGTTTCTGATTTCAAGTCAATATTTCAAATGGGTAAAGAAGTACAAGCTTTTAAAGATAACCACTGTGCAATAAGCTTGTACATCCTGAGGAATTTGGCATTGAGGGAGGCATTCAAAAAAAGACATTCTGTGGTTAAAGAGTAAAAATGAAAAGGTACCTTCACCCACATGTCATTACTTACACTGCATGCAATTTTGGCTTTATTCTATAACATTTTCCACCCATTTCAAACATAACGGTTAAAATCTTGATTTTTGTTGTTATTGTGTTTTTTTTTTTAACCAAATTCAGGATTTCCAAAATAATTCTCAAAACAGATAAATTCAACGGCAACAAGAATTCACTAGCAGAGTTGCAGCAGCAGCAGTAATGTTACCATGGCAGTGAACAAGCCATTAAATCATCAACATTCCAGTCAGATGATCCAAAGGTCAGCCATAGGGGAAGCGGGAACACAAGAATAGACAAGTGGACACATGAATGTTTTTTCATGCACCTGCACACATGAAAAGCACTGGAGGGCGTGTGTCTGTGACCTTCTTCCTTCCTTTTCCACACACTCACAAGGCGACAATCAAAAGGGTGACTCAGAACCGTCCTCACTCACTCCAACTCTTGATGTCATGATTTTGCTGTGATGGCATCAAAGATCCTTCTCACACATTGGCACACCGCTTGAGCTTGGTCCTGCAACATTACACAGGTAAATACATATTTTTCTACCTTATGTTGCAACTGTAAAAATTTCTTTCAGTGTCTTCTATTCTTGGACAGCATATGTGTGAGTGTGTGTGTGTGTGTGTGTTTTTTTTGTGTATGTGTGTGTGTGTGTGTGTGTGTGTGCGCGCACGTGCGTGCGAGTGCGTGCATGCCTGTGTGCGTGCCTGCATGCACAGGTGCGTACATGCATAAGTACATGCGTGTGTGTGTGTGTGAGAGAGAGAGAGAATGTGTGTGAGTGTGCTTGCATGAACACTCTGAAGTGTTTGAAGTGCACAAGCTTGGAAAGGACTGGAAGGGAGGGTTAAACAGAAAAACCCTGTACGCAGAAAGGAGTAAATCTTTTCTTTCCGATACCTTTCTGAAACGCATTTGTCAGTATTTCAAAATCATGACAAACTGATTATAGTTATCACATGATACTACTGTTCTATAAACCTTAGCATATATAAAGGTTAACCCCAAAACAAGTGGTTTCACTTTAGCTCTGTCTGTTATTCCTTTTTGTTCCATTGCATTTGATTGTTTTTCACATGAACATTTACACTCTTTCTGAGATTTTATTTTTTCACCAAATATTTATTAGTAGGAAAGACGACGACTGACAAAAAAAGGAACAAGAGAAAGAAGGAAGAAGGGGGGAGACGACTGATTAGCCACAAAAATATTGACGTCTGTCTCTTATCTATGATGTTGACCTTGTGCATTGATTGTACATACTGACACACAAACCTGACCTTGTGAACCAGTCATCTCAATCACTTATCTCAAACAACTGTGGCAAGGACAGAGGAATTTTCCGACTGGAGTTTATAAAAAGTAGTAATCAAGCAAAAATGAAAAACAAAAATGACAGGCACAACACCCAAAACATTTATAGCGATCACTGCATGGAGCTTGAAGAGTATGACTTGTATGGCCAACATCATTTTTACATGACAGTTATCATAAATACACCTACATTGTAAATATTTTCAGTCTTTTATTTATGTTAAGTTTCTCTCCTTCAGTTGACAAATGTGATATAAAAGGTTAGAGATTTCTTCAAAGACGACATGGCCATCACTTGCTCTGGAGTATTCTAACACTGTACTTCCCATGTCGAGAACCTTAAATGAAGCAGAGTATCTTGAGGTTTTCTTTTTTCTTGTGTTTGTAATCGTTTTAATTGAACATATTTCTGACTCAGCTGCCAAAATAATCTCAACTCTCTGGTGTGTGTTTATGTAATGAAAACACACAGAAAAACTGGAGCATATAGTAAAAAGGACAGTGCAACAATTCCAGTGCAGTCACAATGCACATTCAGCCCCCTGAAGAGAGGTACAAAGAAGGTAAGATTTAAAGATGGTCCTAACTGAACTTTATATTTGTCTAAGGAGCTGAACCCCATTCACTATTTGATGTTTTCTCTTCAGTCAGCTGGTGCAGAAGCCATCTGGTTACAAGTTATCTTGCAAGTTACCCTGAATGAGTTAAAAACATTCCCACTGAAGTCAACTGTTTTCTCTTGCACTTCACTCCTGTGCAGAAGCTGGCTTATAAAACACTGAGACTGACATAATAATTCATCACAGCTACATATTAATGTGTTCAATATCATGTTAAAGGTATAGTGCCTCTTATTACATTGATGTCTTTTTGCTGAAAATCAATAACATTTCAGCAAAGAGGTAACAAATATGTTTTTTTTGTTTGTTTTGTTTTGTTTGTTAGATCCTAGAGGTATGAACACTAACAGCATTTATGACCAAGAGGAATGAAAACAAACTGTTCTATGCCACTGAACATCAAGTGTCTCCTCTTCATATCCATTAACATAAGGACAGCAATGAAGATTTGCTTCTTTTTTTTACCAGCTTGACAATATAAGGGAAGCTATTCTTTCTATTCTTGGAGTTACATTTTTTTCACTCTTGTTTCTGTTTACAAGTTACACACTTTACTTCAGTTGTACCTGTATACGTTTTGTTGTTTCTTTTTCCCAGATGGTATGGACACACTATACATTGAAGACATTATCAGGTATGATACCTCCACACACTTTTACAGAGTTATCAACCTCTGAAGAGACTCGAGAGGAATATTTTTCAAAATCGGGAGGAATTTCTGACAGTCAAAAGGGTTACATACACCATCGCACCTCAAACAAAACAATGACATTCCAGACACTTTCTTTTCTTTCCTTTTGTCAAGTGCTTTCATGGAATCACTGTCTCAACCAAAGCATTTTTGCTCTTTTAAATTTTTGAAGCACACCATCACTACTCTTCATCTTATGACTTGGCTCATTTCTGCTCTTCAGAAATCATCAGTGCCTCTGTAGTGTCCTGACCTAGGGAGTGACAAATATCTGCAAGGCTGAACACTTTCACAGGCCAAACTGCTGACTGGGATCAGCAGCACTCCCATGACAGCAGAAAGCAACTTGAATCTGCACTTCTGTTCTAATTTCTGTTTCTTCCTTTTCTGCCTCAGGGTTAATTGGTCCACTGGTCGTTTCAACATGATGGCGGCAGAAGACGCTGAACCAAAAGTAAGTTTCCAAACGGCTCTTTGGCTATACGAACGGCAGATTGCAAGCTCTGCCAATAAACAAACTTTTTCTTTGTGAGCAAAATGTTTTACATCAAGCAGAACAGTGGAATGACACGTGTTCGAGCATAATAAATTCCGCTGAAAGCCGGACGGTTGGCAGCTCTGATTTTACAATATGGAAATGGAACAATAGTAGTAGAGCATCATAATCATTATCATTTTGAGTACTAATTTAGCATCTAGAGTACAGCCCTTACCTTTGGTTAGAGACCAAGCTCCAAGCGATTTACAATCCATCCTCTTGTTTACAGAAAAGGCTGCCCGGATCGAGCCAACTCAAGAGCTGCCTGCTGGCAGAACATACAGTCATTTCCTCGCGTCAAGTTAATATCTATCACTCATTTTGTTTCGCTCCTTTCCTCTTTCCATATTTTACACCGGGTGCACGCTATGTGAAAAATGTTTCCATACCAACAACCAAACTGAAATTCTTTTCTGAAAGATGATTCAGATGCTGATGGGACTTTCCATGTGAGCAAGATGTTATGTGCACTTTCACATACAGAACTTTTGTTTACAGTCTCATTTGAACTTTACTTTACAGGAAATGAAGTCAAAACCAGTGTGAACTCTAAGGAAAAACTTCCCCTGCCAGTAAAGATTCGAAACTGCAATCCCAGAATCACCAGGACCAGTGCACCACCCAACTGAGCTATTCTGCCCTCCCCCCTCCCCCCCCCCCCTTGTTGATTCTGTAAAAGAACATCTTTGTTGAACACCGACAGGAAGCAGCTTTCTTTTCATGAATCATCCACCTGTTTTACCCCCTATCACAATCATACATGCACGCGCTCACTGAAGGTGCCGTAGTACCTCTGTGTGACACTGGAAGATGTAGCAATGGAACGTTGGTTTGCCCACCTGCCCAGTCTTCAGGACGATGTTGGGCTTGTTGGCTCCGTCCGTGTAGTGAATCAACTGGGAAATCGTGTGCAGCGGATGTCGCTGAATTACTTCCTGTTGGCAATCACGAAGGTTCTTCAACATTTTGTGCATGACACAACATGAAAACAAAGTTCTACTCAAAAATCTATTTCCCTCCATATTTGTTTGGACAGGTAAGTACGAATCAAACCCTGCTTACGCAAGCACAATGACAATTTAAACAGGGAGAAGAAAAAAAAAAAGAAAGAAAGTCAATTCTCTTATCAGTCTTCTGACATAAAAACACAACTGGAGCAGACAATGTTAGGAAAAAATTCGTTCAACACAAAAAGAAAAGCTGCTGAACAAGGCAAGTTAGCCCCCCCAAATGCCATTTTGACAAGCAGACACTGCAGGACCGACAACTAGTTTTCAATCCAGACAATATTTACAGTCTCACTATCTGGAAACCAGATCTCACACACACACACACACACACACACACACACTCACACACACAAATTATGGTTTGTTATAACTTGTAACGAAGAAATGCAGTAATCTGCCTACTGACAAACTGTTTGCACAGGACATGGGTTTTAAAATTAAATGAAAATACTAACAAGATACCATCTTTTTTTTACATCCAAATGTCATGTTCTTTTCTTTTTCTCCAATCTCACCCTCATGTGCACATACTTTATCCGTCTGTACCTTTTCCTTCTTTCTTTTCATCATGTTTTTTGTTTCTCTTTTCTTTAATATGTCTGTTATTGTTGTTCTTTTTGTATACCTAAAATATGGAATTAAACATAAAAAAAAGGAAAAAAAATTGAAACAAACGACAACCATAAAAAAGGGGACTCAACTTTCTAAAACTTGGCCACGTGAATGGGCTAAGGCTATGAAAACAGCTGGCAGTTAAAAAAAAAAAAAAAAAAAAGAGCCAAAGAGTGAAAAAAAAAACAACAACTGGAAATTACAAGCTCAGAATTTCCGCAAAGTTGGGGGAGGTGAGGAAGAGGGGAGGGGAGATTAAAAATTTACACTGAATACAGCCAAAAGTATACCAATCATCATCAACTTTTTCTAAATTGTACACTGTGTGATGAAATTTGTATCTTATGCCGGTCTACTTTTTTTCAAAACGCCCAAACGTTACCTTTGATCACAGTATCCATATACATGCCTTCACACATACACACACACACACACACAAAGTGCACAGGGAGTAGGCAGATACCTGTCCGGAAGTGTCCAGAACCTTGAAGCCATATCGTGACACGTTGATGGTACTTTATCCTCCTCTGTAACGGTCGTCTTTATCTTCCCCTCAATCTGGAAGAGAAAACGTTTAATGTGTATGGTAAGCATGCTTAATCAAATTCAAGTAATTCAAACTAATCTAAAATATGATACATTCCTTTTCCTTTCCTTTTACAATGTTACAATTTGGATTATAGGGCAAGTGAGGGAAGGGTTCTTTGAAGGGAGTAGGGTTCGATTAGACAGGAAGGGTCAGAGCTGGTGGGAGTTATGCATATTTTTGCCAAAAAAAAAAATTTAAAAAGCAAAGGGAAGTAGTTTCATTGCAGCATAAATTCCAGTCTGAAAGGCATTATTTCCATTGAATCACACTCGTAATGTAAAGAAATGTTTTTGTTCATGAACAATGTAAATGTGAATAATATGTACAGGGTAAAATCATAAATGAAAATGCTAAAAGCTTTCCATTGCTTCTGTAAATTGTTTCTACTCTGTGTGTGTGTGTGTGTGTGTGTGTGTGTGTGTGTGTGTGTGTGTGTGTGTGTGTGTGTGTGTGTGTGCGTGCGTGCATGTAAACAAGTGCATGCATATGTCTTTGCTTCATGGACGCAGAACTGTGTGTGTGTGTGTGTGTGTGTGTGTGTGTGTGTGTGTGTGTGTGTGTGTGTGTGTGTGTGTGTGTGTGTGTGTGTGTGTACATGTGTGACTGTTTGCAAGCACGTACACGCATGTGTGTGCAAGTGCGCATGCCTGTAGGTATCAATGTGCATGTATAAATGTGTCTGTGTATTTATGAGTACATGTGTGTATGCATACTTTAATTGTAACCTGTAAACATTCATATATTTGCTTGTAGATTTTTTTCTTCTACATGTATTTGCATGTAATTCTATGTAACATGAGTAATATTTAAGCAATCAATATTTGTATTAATATGTCATGTTTGGCGTTTTTGTTTGTTTTCAACTTTGTTTTCTTTTAAAACTTAATGGAAACCATAAAAATCTGTATGTGAAATCTAGACTGTGATTGTTTCCTTGTATCTCTGTATGTAAGCTTTCATGTATTTTGTATCTTTCAAACAACTGACTTTCTCCTCAGGTTGCACCACGTTCTGAATTCCACATTTCATTTATGGTACAGTGACTGCATTAAGCACTTCAGACCGTCCCCAGCCCCTTTTCCACTTTCTAGGTCAAACAGAATGTGACTATGAAAAGAAGGCATTGTTCATCTGAGCCCCACTTCCGGCGTATAACATCGCAACCAGTGCACTCAGAACAACAGTAAGAAAAACTCACTATCCTGCATCAGCACACTGTTCCCGACACGCTGAGTACACGTACCTTGTACTTTTTCTCTTAACAATAATATGGGTTTCTGGCCAATAAAAACTTTAGTTTAATTTCAAATCTGCCAATTAACCCCCTGATCTTTGTTATATGACAAAGTTTTCGAGTGAAACAGGCTTTCAAAAGAGGTCTAGAAATCAAGAGTGTTTTCAGGACATTTTTGTCCAAGACATGTTACACGATGATAATGTGTGTGTGTGTGTGTGTGTGTGTGTGTGTGTGTGTGTGTGTGTGTGTGTGTGTGTGTGCGTGTGTGTGTATACATGTGCATGTGCATGTGTGAGAGAGAGAGAGAGAAAAATGAATGGGGGTGTGTAAACCTCTGTGTGTGTGTGTGTGTGTGTGTGTGTGTGTGTGTGAGAGAGAGAAAAATGAATGGTGTTGCGTAAGCCTGTGTGTGTGTGTGTGTGTGTGTGTGTGTGTGTGTGTGTGTGTGTGTGTGTGTGTGTGTGTGCATGTGTGAGAGAGAGAAAAATGAATGGTGTTGCGTAAGCCTGTTTGTGTGTGTGTGCTGTGTGTGTGTGTGTGTGTGTGTGTGTGTGTGTGTGTGTGTGTGTGTGTGTGTGTGTGTGTGCGTGTACACATAAGCATGTGTCTTGTGCAGTGTCACTGCCAAAGCATATATATGCATGCCAGTGAATTAACGTGGACAGAGTCAGATAAGCAATGGAACAAGAGGATCGACACTGACACCAAAGACAAAGACCACCCTATCATGCCATAGTACTCAAGGCCTGAGAGCAACCACTCTTCCCCTGTAAACTGGTGAGTCATGAAGTTGATGAACCCAAGGAACAAAGAATGAGATATCCCCGACAGTAACACTGTAACAGTTCCATGTCAGTCAGTCGGCAGACAGAACAGGACAATGGACTGGAGACTGACAGCTGCGAAGCAGTCAATGGCAAAAGCTGAACATCACCTACACAAGACACATTAAATCCTGGAAAGAAATCTGCCTTCAGTGTCTTATATCCATTAAAAAAGAAAAGAAAAGAACCATAATGATGTGAATATGATGACTTAAATAATCATGAAGTGTTTTGCTTTCCATAAATGTATAGCCAACTATTCAACTGTTCTGCATCCTCTGTCTCAGCTCAAATCAGGTATGATATTTCTTACTGAGAAACTTTAAAAAAAACCTGCCCTCCTTATACGAACACAATCCTTTCTGAAACGGCTGATCTCAAACATTTTTCCTTGTTTAGATATTATGCCAGTATGCCTTAAGCTTTGACTAGTGGACTTGGTCTGACATTGGTGGGCAAAACCTCACAATAGTGCTTCACGAAACTGTCCATTTTGGGATTGTTCTTCACTCTCAGATGCTACTTTCGTTTCTTTCTTCTTTTTCTTTTCTCTCTCTCTCTTTCTTTTTTTTTTTTTAGATATACAGACACAGTAAAATGGACTTCAATGCTTGATGTTACTTATGTGTGATGAGCATGATACATGTGCGATTGTTACAAACTTACCTTCAGAAAAATAAGATTTAACAATCCAACCCGTAAATCTTGGGTGAAATTTAATAAATCTGAAAGTAGTGAGATGCTGGTACCAAAATCACAACAGATAACTGTCATCAAAGCTGGAGCTGGGAATGTGAAAAGAAGTTGGTTTTCGTGTTTAAAACTAAACAAAACTCTCTAACCTAAACTGAACGACAAAGGTTAGTCCGCAACTATGCCTCCATTGAAACCTAAGGTCTACATGTAAAACATGATGCATAACACAACTGATGAATGTGATTAATTACTAACCATGTCAACAATGAATTCCTATGTTTCTGGTAATGTAGCTAGCAAAAACAGATTAAATAGATGCTTTCTTTCTGTCTAGTTTCTATGTTAGAGTTCATGCATGGTGTGTGTGACGTATAGCTTTTCATCACCCTTTCAGCTCTGTTGAGAGCTTTTCCCTGAATCTCTACCACATAGGTACTTTTATAGTCTGCTACACTGGTCCTCAACCAGAACTTCTCTATGTGCTATTGTGTGCTTAAAATTTGTTTATTTGTTGTCCTCTTTTCAGAATTGAAAAAAAAAAAAAAAAGAATTTAAGATAAAGGGCGAAATTGCTCAAGTAACCACAACAAATCAACCTTATTTTTTGCCTAAATTCCCAGCATACGACCCCCAAAAAAGGAACGGAAAAAAAATGACAATGTCCAATCAATCCTTATCTCTGATCATGACAAAAAATTTAAACAAATGAAAGGCATATAATGACTGTGTTCTCTTCAGTGACAGGTTGATATTTTCTTTTCAATAAAATCAACTTACCACTTGGAAGATCACTAACCTACTGTTATTTCAGAATAATCTGCAATAACACTGTCTTTTTAAACAGATTTTGAATGCACTGGCACACCAAGTTTCGAACCAGACGCCGATACCTGCTTTTCTTCCACATAGTCAACAAGCTGAGCTTCCGTATCTCTGCGCTTTGAGTTCAGGCCCGACACGTCTAGCAAACAGCCAACATAAAACAGCTTGAAATGGACTCTCTGGTGAAGAATGCGATCCTCTTTAGCCAAGTTCTCTGTGCTCGAGCCGCCACTCTGCAAAATTTCAAACAAAAACGTGAAATGTTACACACAATTTTGTTGGAAAACGAGTGCAGATAAGCATTCCTTCTTTCATTTTGAATTAAAAAAAAAAGACTTACCACATATCTGGGGTTTGTGTTTTTTTAACATTGGGAAAAAAAACAAAAAACAAAAACTCACGAAACTCATCATAATTGTGATCATCGACTTCATATACACAACACAGCAAAGACAGGCTCTGCAGAACTGGGAAATCATATCACCTTCCACCGACATCCCGAAGCACGATCTTTTTTAGGCAAAATCTCATTACTTATTCTGGCATCAATACAATGTGTCTTTCCAATGCTCTACACTGCAAGGTATGTATGTAGACACTTTCCCTTTTGCCTCACCCCGAAACAAACTCTGTGTGTTCCCAAACTTGAGATCCTCTGACAGGCTGGCCATCCGTGTAATCTGGAAGTTTCTGTTCAGACAGCACCGACTTTGCTGAGTGTTGCACATACCCTGCAAGATGGCTGCAGCCCATCCACTGACAAGTGCTGGCAGAGAAAGGAATGCAGAATTCCTTGAGTAAGAGCCAGAGTGGAAGAGAGGAGGGGGAAAGACAAGCATGCAACAGAAAGTGAGGGAAGGGGGGAGAAGGGGGAGGCGTAAACACTAAACAGCCACAGGAAGAGTGGGTTGGCGTGTTAGTTGGCTGCCACACTGCTATTGCGTCCTTGACCTGGTAGGCTACATACTGCAATCCTTTGCAGTAGAAATGCAGGCAGACCCCTGAGAAGGGGGTTATCTGGCAGACATGCATCCATCTCTCAGTAAGAAAACACAAGTTTGTCATTTAAAATTTTGACTCTTATTCAAACAATAAATGTCACTAGTCTTGAAACAGAGCCTGAAGAGAGTGAGAGAGAGAGAGAGAGAGAGAGAGAGAGAGAGAGAGAGAGAGAGAGAGAGAGAGAGAGAGAAAGAGAGAGAGAGAGAGGGGGGGCATGGAGAGAGGGAAGGACAGAGAGAGGGGAGAGAGAAATGGGAGAGGGAGAGAGAGAGAGAGGGAGAGAAAGCGAGAGAGAGACAGACAGACAGAGACAGGTAAGGTAAGGTAATGTTGCTTACAGCCCAGCCGACCCCAAAGAGAGACAGACTGACAAAACAAAGAGAGAGAATACGCACATGCTGACACTCGTGACAGACAGAGAGAGACACACAGACATAAAAAGACAGGCAGGGAGAGACTGCAAGAGACACAAAAAGAGGAAGGCAGACCTTGATATTCAATGGAAAGTGACAGAGACGCAGACAGACCCTGACACTAAAGACCAAAAAGTGAACATCAGAATCACAGGGAAAGGCAAAAAAAGAGACTGAAAAAGTATGAGAGCAGAGTGGGGGGGGGGGGGGGGGGGGGGGGGGGGGAGGACGTCCATGATGTGAATTTTATACATTTTCTGAGGTCTATCTAGGCCAGCTCAGGCCTTGTTCAGAAGGGGGTTAAGGGAAGCAAGAGGTAACTAGAGGTGGGGTGAATAACAGGGACAGAGGGTTAGACAGCGGTGGGAAAAAGGGAAAAAAGTCTCACCTTCCTTTTCACTTTTTTTTTTTTTTAAAGCAACTTGAGGTCTTGGGCACAGTACTTGTTTTTCCTTCAATTGAGGCTACAGGTACAATACTCAACCCTCCATCCCCCCCCTCCCCACCACAATGGGGGCTGAAGCTGAAAAGAATTATGTCTGTCCACAGCTTCTCATAATGCAGTAGCACTTAAATAAGAAATAAATAGGCTGCATTTTTTATTTCATTTTTTTGTAACACTTAGATATAAAAAAAAAAAATTGGCTGCATTTTTCAATTTCATTCCTTTCGTCTTCATTCCCGACCTTCTTTAGAATTCAGACCCCCATTACGAATCATCACTTTACTTATAGGGAGTCAAGCAGGACTACCATGTGCCGAGACAACTATCAAGTATGATGTCTGTGCATAATTTATGCTGATTTTGAGGGCGTGCAGAACAAAACATGGGAAAGTGTTCAGTGTCAAACGGCTGAACTGAATTTTTCACTATCTCACAAAATCACTTGTGACGACAATACACTAAAAGAATCTAGAAGCAATGTCCATCACTAGATAAAAACACACACAGACAAGGCGCTGATAATTAGGTCCAGTATGAATGTAGAGAGAATGATGGAAAGATTTTTTTATTATTATTACATGTGGGTTTTTTTTGGTTTTGTTTTTTCTATGATCATATGTGTATATATGTGTTGATATATATGTAAAGTTTATTCTTATTTTCTAAAAATATCTTACAACACAATATGACGTGATAATGATAATGATAGTAATGGTTGGTAGATGTAATGTAGGTAATAATGATGGTAGAAACGAACAGACTTGACCGAGAAAAAAAGCTAACAGCACTACTGGATGATAATAATCATGATAGTAATAATGGTAAAAGCAATATTAGTAATGACAGTTGGTGGATATGAATAGAGTAAATGAGTAAAAAGCTAACAGTACTATTTGAAGAGGGAGTAATGATGGTAGCAATGATGATGATAGTGATGAGAATAATAACGACGAATGTAGTAATATTAGTAATAGTAATAGTGGTTGTGCCTGGAGGTCCTTGTCTGGCGGCCTGTACCCCAGGAGGGGTAACAGGCGATGATGATGATGATGATGAATAGTGGTTGGAAAGGGGCAGAAATGGTCAATGAGTAAAACTAAAAGGTTAACATTACTATTGGGAACAGAAAAAAGCTGGTGGGGGGATCTCTCACACACACACACACACACACACACACACACACACACACACACACACTCACTCACTCACTCACCCACCCACCCACCCACCCCCACACACACACATGCACGCACACACATGCACAGGAAAGAGTGAGGGAAACTTACGTAAAAGAGATAGTATGGGTAAATGAAAGAAAACCAGGTGAGAAATGGGAGTCAACAGGTATATCAGTGGAGATCAGATCTCAATTGATATAACAAAATGGAGAGTGTAGGGAGAGGGGAAAAGAAGGTGGCTGTGACTTATATATGAGGTGAATAATGAGATATATAGTAGTGTGATGGTGGAGGGTACTGCAGACTGGTATTGTGGTAGTGGTGGATTGGTACATGGTACTTTGGATGTTGATTTCATATGGGTGGTGGGTCCGAAGTCTGGCAATAAGACTCCTGCATAGTGCACTCCAAGTTGTCACTCTGTAATTGCCAAAGTTCCAGGACTTTGACATGGTTAATGTTGTGTTGGGGATGGTTAAATTGTAGATCAACTGGTTTGGGCTGATGACGGCATACATCTGCCAGGTGTTCAGAGATGCGCATCTCGAATGTATCGGATTCGCATCTATATATATCTTACTACACAGCTGGCAGCGGATAGCATATATATACAATGTTGTGGCTCTGACAGGAGAATGTGATTAATTGTGAATTAACTTTTGGGGCCATGTAGGATGGTATCAAGTTTGCTGAGCAGGCAAATTTTGCAACTGGGTTTTGAGCAGGGCAAAGTACCTGGTGACTTAAATGTGGGGATTTTGTTCAGTTTGGAACACACATGTAGATCTTTGAGGTTCTGTTGCGTCTGCAAGTGGTAACTGGTTTGATCTCAAAGGCAAATTTGTAAAAAGAAGCAGTTATCTTAACCTGAATATTGTGAAGATGTGTCATGTCAATTTTCTGTTGTTGACCTGGAATTCGATTGGATGGGGAAAGGGAGATTTGGGATTCAGGGGGGAGGGGAGAGATGTGGTTTATGCTATGTTCACAGTTCCACGGGAAGGCGTGGGGGTGGGGGGGGGGGGGGGTGGGTTGGGTCTTTACATTGTGGTCAAGATGCCATGATAGAAGTTCAGTAGGCTTGGGTGTGACAGGGGTTGTAGACTGCATAACTTCTGGGTTCAGGAACTGGCAGCGGGGTGACTGACCGTTCTTGACTGTTCTCAGAAAGAAGAGAAATCTCTGTATCGTGTTCTTGATTGACAGAATTCTGGATGCAGAACTTACAGATGAAGACCCTAAACTCCTAGATGAAGACCCTAAATTGAAAGATCTTTCTTTTTAGTGTGGATTGAATATAATGTTATATATGAGATAGGCATGCAACCAGACCGAAATAGGACTGAAAAATAATGAGGGGACGCAAACAGGCCGTAAGGCCTAAGGCCAAAAAGCCGGTCCCCTACTACTACTACTACTTCTCATCATGGGTCGAAATCCATTGTGTCTAGTCTTGTACTATTTGTATGTGTCCATGGCGGTAACTAACCCCCTCTCTTTCTAAATTTTGTTTCATCTTGGTGTCAATGCATTAAGATTAATCAATGGGTACCGTACCACATCTGCCAAGTTTCAATATCAGATTGCAGAGGATTTACTGCTGCGCGCTGGTGACCTACTCGTTTTTGAGTGAACCAGTCTTTTAGGAAGAAGAAGGGGTATAAATCACTGTAATTCGTCGTAGCCTAAAAACCGGAAAAGCCGTAAGCACAGGGGGCGAGGGTGGGGGTGTCTCTAAAGTTCTGCTTGCAAGCAAACTTTGAATCCGGAAAATAGTCAATCTTACCATAAGACTGTCTTCAATATCCTTGGTCACAGCTGCCGGCAACTGTGAATTACGATGAGCTTTTGGCTTTTTGAACATGTCATAACTTTCTTCTCTGCTTTCACACTTCGTCCGCTGATGGCCGACCCTTGAATGCTGAGCTGTGTACGTGGGCGACAGAAGGTTGCCTGTTGTAAGGGAAGTAACTCTTTCAGTCTTATTACACAAATGATGCAGACAACAAACAAACTTTCCACTCAATGAACTAACTGAGAACCCTCGGATGTTTTAGTAGGGAGAAACTGAAGGAAGTGACAGCAGGTCTTCTCCCTTGTAACACCACAAAATGTAGCGAACCAACTAATTGTACTTTGCAGATAATCATTTCATCCTGGATTCATTCTAGATTATTAAGAGAGAGAGAGAGAGAGAGAGAGAGAGAGAGAGAGTGTGTGTGTGTGTGAAAAGCAAAAAAATACCTATACGAATATAGTCACACACACACACACACACACACACACACACACACACACACACACACACACACACACACACACACACACACACACACACACACACATACACAGAGAGAGAGAGAGAGAGAGAGGAGAGAGAGAGAGAGAGAGAGAGAGAGAGAGATGTCATGTTACATTTCCTTCTTTAAATTACTAAATGCTAAATACTAAATACTACAACAGATGAAACGGCAAAATGCATCGATGAAATTAACAGTAAGCAGGACAAAAACATGTAAACTTATAATCGTGTGGTTACAATGCTTCCATAAAGTCAATAGTACTAGGACTAATGATCAGTCTGTGACAATGCACCAATAAAATCAGGAATCACAACACTGGTTTATTATGATATAACTGCAAAATTTATATTAATGAAACTACGAGAAAACATGCTTATTTATCATGATGTGGTTAAAAAAAAGTAGGCCTAGTAGATAGGGAGCGGCTTCACAGTTTTAAAATGCAGCAATATACCAAGTTTATCCTGGCATTTTCTCTCTTGTAGTAATGATCAGCTGTAAAGTCTATTTGAGAGAGAGAGAGAGAGAGAGAGAGAGAGAGAGAGATTTGTTATTTACGAAAATAATGGATAATACTGATGCGATTTTTTTACATCCAGTTCTCGCCCTAAGTAGAGACTACAATATGCAATGAAATTAAATAATGTGTGAATGGTCGTGCAATGAAAATGGAATATTAAATCAAAAGAAAAGAGAAAAGAAAACAAAAGATGAGGGGGAAGAAGAGGAGTGGGATAGAGGGCATATAGGAAAGTACTGTCAGGAACCTGTTTAAAATAGACAATATAATGAATATGACAAAGTATACACAAACTTTGGAACACACACACACACACACACACACACACACACACACACACACACACACACACACACAGGGCCAGGGGCTGGAGAGAGGGGGAAGTAAGGGAGCGGGAGAACATGAGAAATGGAAAGAAGCAGCAAAGCACCAAGCGTAATTTAGGAATTGTTTCAAAAGCTGGTAATGGATGTCATCAAGGCCAGGGAACAGGACCGCTACAGGGATGCAGAGCTGATTTCAGTTCATCAATTGAAAATGGTAGACAGTAGACCTCTAACTTGTCCTAACTGAACTTACAGGAAGATTTTTCTTTCAGTTGTTTGGGTTTTCTTCAAAAAAAGAAGAGATTTACTTGTGGAGGACGAGTTCTTTTCAACAGTGGAGGCCAACAGTTTGGCAACAGCTTATTTGTCAGTAAGCAGAGCATCGGTACGTTTCAGATAATGAATTGACGGGTTGGCGTTTTCCGCTTTGATTCTCTTGATATTATTCCAGACTTGTTCATTCTGATGTTTTGAATGTCAGCTTGCAGCAGAAGTCTCTCGAAGACTGACGTCTACTTAATTCAAAAGTATGTCTCGTTTTGGCTCGTAGTTTTTGATGGGCTCAAGCATTGGGTGCTGATGGTCTGTGAGAAAACGCAACGTTGAGCATGTTTGCGTTCATTAGAAATGTGTTGGCATCCAGAGTTAAACCAGGTGTTTTAGGCGTGTGCCTAAAGAAGTCGGAACGCTGTCTTTTCCCACATTTTAAGAGTATGTCTATCAGGCTTTTGGCAGGATCCGGACTTTGCAGAAGTTCTTCTTCCATAGCTTCTTTTCGGACACACCCTGAAAACAGATCCCACTTAGCTCTAGGATAGTTGAGGCTCTCAGGTAAACTGCACTTTTCTGTACTACTGTAGTTCAGGACAATTGGAAAGTGGTCACTTCCGTGAAGATTGTCGTGCGCACACCACTCATAGTCCAGCCCCGGTGAGGGATCACGTATGGATAAATCTAAACACGAAAATGTACCTGTGGAAGACTGGAGGTACATTGGAGACCTATCATTCAGACAACACAAATCCAGCTCTGAAAAGACGACCTCTGGGTGAAGAATTCACACTACCCCGAAGAGGATTGTGCTCATTGAGGTCACCCAACAGCAAAACAGGTCGTGGAAGTTCTCCAGTCAGGCCGACCACCTCTTGTCGACTGACTGATACAGACGTTAGTATATATAAAGAACAGACTGTTACTGTTTTATGCAAAGCGATTCTTGCGGCTAAAGCTTGAAGAGAGATGTTCAAAATTAATAGGGCTGAACAGAAGAGACTTGTGGATGCGCGACTTCCCCTGTTACTCCATCTGCAGAAGGTTGTGCAGGTTTTGTGAAAGGGTTAAAACCAGAAAGAATAAAAAGTCTTCTGGTGCTGAATTTTAGTTTCCTGCAGAGCTATCTCAACGGGTTTCAGATTCTGACAACGCAGCTGTAGCTCCTAAAAATTGGAAAAGAGACATTGGATGTTCCCATGGAAAATTTTTTACTCCATCATGGTGAGGAAATGAAGACGGGGGACAACTCATTCCATTTCTGCATCTTCGTTGTCGGACTGGGGAGGGGAAATATTGTTTTCAATTTTCTCCTAACCCTTTTCCCCTGTGAAGGTTCATGGGGCAGACGGACGCTCATCCACCTCTATCACCTCCACACTTTTTACTTCAGGAATGTTTCGATGGGCTCCAGACCTTCAGTGGTGGTGGAGAGGGGGAGAATAGCAGATTTTCTGTTCTCATCCTTCCCAGGGGAGCGAGGCTGTGAGGATCTGGGTCTCTTTCCCAGCCTGCTCAGCAGCAGACTTTTTCGGCTGCTGGGGAGATTGGGATAGCGAGGGGAGGGGGGGGGGGGGGGGGGGGGGGGGGAACAAACAGGTTTAACGTCACTACTGAGGTTCTTCTCGGGAGGAATTGCAGATTTTCTGAAGGTTTTTATGTTCCACGCGTTGCTTTTTCTTGAGTAGACTTGACAAATGAAATGTGTCCAGTAGCTGAGTACAACATTCCTCATCGGGCTGACTCCCAAGCACCAGTTTTTTTGTTTGTTTTTTGTTTTAATTTGGGGTTTGTTTGTTTGCTTTTAAACTTATTGGAAAGGATCTCTTTTTTTTTTCAATCTTAAACTTACTGGATAGTTTGTTTCTATTTTCAACTTCAAACAGTCCCGCGAATAAGGTGGTCAGTTGAGACCAAGGGCTGGTCCCGGGTGAGACTCTCCATGGGCTACTTTGCAGCACAGACTACAAATCTCCTCCCTCGAGCACCCGTCACGAACATGGATAAATTTTTGACAACAGAAACACTCATCGGAGACGGGGATGTAGAGTTTTACTTTCACAACAAGGTAGCCGACTTCGATGGTCCGTGGAAGACAAGTTGAACAAAAGGTCAGAAAAAAGCATATTTGTGGGCACTCGATCAGATCCTTTGCGAACGGTCATTCAGTGAACATCAATCATCACTGGAGGCTCTAGCTCCCTCTTTACTTCTGCCTCCGATGCACCTTTAAGATCAAAACATCTGATAACTTCTTTTGATGTGTTTAGTTTTTTGTGAGGAGTCACCCTGATCCCTCTGCCCACTAGCTTTGTAGCACTTTCAAGCTGTTCCGCCGGCGCATGGATTTGCACTCGATGAGGAATGATCCATTTTGGTCTTTTCATTGATTTAGGGTCACCTGCGATGCTCTGAAAACCTTTCCGAATGGCAAAAGGACTCAATGCTGTTAAAGGGTTTCTCCTGTTCAGTTCCTTCCACCACCAGCCAGGAAGCCCAGAATCCCGTCTTTTTCCTAGTTTCCATGTCCAAATCGCTGTCAATATCCGCGCCTTTTGACATGTTTGCGGTTACTTTCCGTTTTTTAAGTGGGTGTGGGTGTGGGTGATGTTGAAGAAGCCATTTTTGTTTTCTTTTCATTTCATCCCTCCCTTATCCACCCTGTATGGAGTCCAGCAGAGTCTTGAGCCTTTTCCAGGCTTTTGGACGGATACATGACAAACAGAACCCCACCAACTCCATCCACCCGTTTCATGCTTAACTCCCGGGACAGAGAGCCGAGAACACCAGGAGTTACTTCGGCCTGCCAGAACACTCCCTGTCTTAACCCAGCCTCACGCAGGGTACCTGATTGATATACCTGGACCAGTGTGTACCTTCTATCTAGAAGAGGTCTGGATGTGCTGAGAGCACCTGCCCTCTCAATCACCAGGGTCTCATTCACCTCCAATACTGGTCGCACCGCACGGCAAAGGCAGCGGGTCTTAAGAAGACCAGAGAAAAAATGAAGAATGTGGAAAAGGAGATTTCAGATTCAGATTCAGATTCAGAAAACTTTATTATCTCTCTTTACAAGAGAAATTACATTTGTGACCGCTGCCCTAAAAGTTAAGACATACATATTTATAGTTACAAACGTGACTCTGGAAATTGAAATTACTTAACAAACAATAAAACATGCGTGTAACACCAAAATGGGAATTTCAATCTTTCTCTTTTTGGTAGTGCAAATAAAGTACGCACTCAGCCACTCATGATTATATATACATAAATGTGTGCACGTATGAGAGAGAGAGAGAGAGAGAGAGAGAGAGAGAGAGAGAGAGAGAGAGAGAGAGAGAGAGAGAGAGAGGGTGATTTATCATTAAAAATCATTGAGATAAGACATGTTCCAGACATTTCTAAAAACCGTTTGGGGCCGTTATAGCCGTTAGTAACGGCTATTCTTACTTACTTCTTACTTAGTCCTCTGAATTCCCAGGGGAACATAGGGCCGCAACACACACTCTTCCAGAGGACGCGATTTCGGGAAATCCTCTTTAGCTCGGCCCACGTCATTCCGGTGGCCTTCACTTCTGCATCGGTACTCCTTCGCCATGTCTACCATGGTCTTCCCACTTTTTTCTCTTGCCCTGAGGGTTCCATTCAAGGGCTTGTCTTGTGATGTTGGATGGAGACTTTCTGAGAGTGTGACCAGTCCATCCCCACTTCCGTTTTTCTGATTTCTAATTCTAGTGGAACTTGCTTGGTTTTGTTCCACAGTTCTGTGTTGGCAATAACATCTGGCCATCTGATGTTCACAATGTTTCGCAGACATCTGTTGATAAATGTTTTTAGAGTGTGTGGGTGTTTGTCTTTGTTGTTCGCCACGTTTCAGAACCATACAGAAGAACAGATTTCACATTTGAGTTGAAGATTCTGATCTTGTTGTGGAGTGAGAGGGCAGAGGAATTCCAGCTATTCTGGTATATTAAAACATCGGCATCATCCGTGAACCATAATGAACATATCTGCAAATTTTCAGAAAGATCGGCCCAGAAGTTTTGTCTGGAGCGAGTGGACAGACACAGACACAGGGCATTTCTTCGTTCTGTAAAGTACCCCCTGTTCTATAAGAACTGGGAGTACAAAAAGTCGGGTTACGATTGATCAGGGCCCTCACCCTGTCAACTTCTAATACGTTGTACTTAGGCCAGACAGCAAATCGATTATTCAGACACTTACGCATGTATGACCATTTTTTTTTTTTATCCCGCCATTAAGGCAGCCATACTCCAACTTCGGTGCATGCTATGTGTAACGTGTCATCCATACCAACGACCAACGTAGGATTTTACGTGTGTGCAAGATGCGTGAGTTCACACACACGAACCTCGGTTCATAGTCTCATTCGAAGGACTGTATGGGGAATGGAGTCAGAACCAATGTTAACTCAGCGAAAATTGCCCCTGTACCAAAACGACCAACCAACCACTCTGCCAACTGAGCTATTCCGGCCCTGTGTGTGTGTGTGTGTGTGTGTGTGTGTGTGTGTGTGTGTGTGAGAGAGAGAGAGAGAGAGAGAGAGAGAGAGAGAGAGAGAGAGAGAGAGAGAGAGAGAGAGAGAGAGAGAGAGCCAACAACAACAACAACGCACACACATACACGCACACAGACACACCAACGCATACAGACTTTCCACTTTATACACGTGCATCCCTTCATTGATGTACACTTATCAGTACACGCGCGCATACGTTCACAATAAAGTCTTCTCTCAGTTAACGCATGTTCTGTCATGTCTGTCCCATTCTCTAGTCTTCGGCCGGAAACATTCACCCATGCGCGAGCGCAATCGAGCACTCATGCACTGAGGACTGAATCCTCCTAATATTCAGAGGAATCAGAGTTAGGTGTATTTATTTTATTTATTTATTTATTTTTTTTTTCCAACCTCTGCGCCACTTCAGAGGCAGTGCACCCACGCCGCTCATTCCGACACCCCGTCCCACAGCTACAGCCCGGTCGGCCCCGCCGCAGCCCCGGCACCGGCAGTCTACAGGGAGCAGTCAATGTCAAGTCGCCAAGAGGCAACCCACCGGAGGAGACACTGCACTGCTGCCGAGTCACCTGGGTGGTGTTCAGTGGCGCCTGTTCTGATTTAACATACGCAGGACTCCACCTACTAAGCCCCCTACTGACGTCAATAACTGCTTAGTCGCGGAGCCGGCGTGAGTGAGCTCTCCCTCCGGAGGGCGCCATCACGTCCGTCCAACGACAGCCCCCATGGATTCGCCGATACCAGTGACCCCGGCGGAACCAAACCAAGATCACAGACGTGGAGAGGACATCGAAACTGAGGTCACCATGGGACCAGGGCTTGAAGAGCCACAAAATTTGAGACTTTTTTTTATGCTGATCGATGAGAATGAGGATGATTTAGATGATGCTAAGGGATTTGCATTTCGGTCTGAGACTACATGACAGGGCTGTACTCTACGCTTTTTCATAATATATCCCGGCGTCAACCAGGCCCGAGAGATACAGGCACCTGCAGTGTTGGTCAGGAAATTTGAGCAACACTCTCAGAAACGCATCCATTAGTGGATGAAACTCGACTGTGTGGTCTGAGTCTGCAGCAAAAACTCAACTCTGGGTAGAGCCGGTCTGGACAGAAAAACCCACATAACCCTGATGGGATTCGAATCCACGACCTCACAGCCGGGAGTCCGCGACGCTAACCACTTCGCCACGGCGGTTGATGGGAATCAGTTAGAAAAAAAAAAAAAAAACTGACTGAAATTAGCCGTCAGCTATTAAAGTCCATCAGTACATGACTTATGGAAACCTACTGAGTCCATTACTAATCTGAATAACATCAGGCTTTGTGGCGCTTTTTCAGTATATTTCATTCCTAACGCCTTTTAATACCTTATGCCTTTTAAGCGCTTCCCAATGAACTGACATTTTGAAGGCATCAATATTTGTGCTCTTTTGATGTTAACAGGTATTTGGGAATCATCATAGTAAAAGTAAAAATTTCGTATGAATATGGTAATAAGACATATGAAAAAGTGGAACAACAGGCTGTGGTTTCAAAAGGCGAGTGAGTGTTTGTTACATTTTCGCCTTCCTGTTGACAGGTAGATCAGACATATCTGTTGCATTTGAATAACGCATTTAACATATTTCGTTTCAATTGCAATGAGACATTAATACTTTTTTTGTAATGTAGAGGTTTAAACAAAGAATCCTACAAAAGAGTTCAATAATCTTGACGAGAGAATATGCTGCCGCCATTTTGCTGCGCCAAACTAGAAAGCATTGTTTCTTATGGCACTGAAATGATAGTGAAATCAAACGATCAGTCAAATCCAGCTAAGAATTCGTTTGGCAGTTTCCCATAATTTCATCCCCTGATCATGTACGACATCATGATGTTACTAGTTGGGAAGCAAATGATTCATTCAGGAGATCGAAAGTCGTATTCAATGAGTTGGATGTAATTTATTTAAGTCGTATTCTTACTAACTTTGCAGATGTTGAATTATGGCTTTCACGTTCAAGCTCAAGTTCAGTCTTCAACATTTATTCGGTGACTTAGCTATCTGAATATGAAGGGAAAAAAACCCACACCAAAGCTGGAAGACAGGAGAGGAAAGGGTGAAACTAAAAATGTAAAATCTTTTTTTCTGAAAACTAAATGGTAAATCTCACTGACAGAACAATGAAAGTGGCATGCAAAAGATTTGCTGTTCTATTGAAAGAAAATCAAAATGAAAAAAAAAAAAAAGAAACTGTGCACGGATCAATCTAATCAACCCATTGATTCACCTGCGCTGCTGTTCAATTAAAAGAAAATCAATTTGAAAAAAAAGAAACTGTGCATCCATTGATCAATCTAGCCAACCCATTGGTTCACCTGTGCACATGGACTGTCTCATCTGGTGTTGTCCGATGGGCTGCTTACATAAATGTAATTGGCATAGCTTAATACTTTTGTTGTGCATATTCTGAGCAATAGTGATTTATAACCATTCTACCATATTACAATTACTCAAACATTTTTGTTTGTGAATATGTATGTTTAGGTTTGTTGTACTCAGTAATAACAAAAAGTATGTTTTTACTAGTTTTAGATGCAGTAATTTCCACAGAGTTTTGTCACTTTTGATAACTGTTAATAAAAATCAGAGGAAAGAAGTGTAGTGAGTCAAAGCCAGGTACTTTTTGTGGGCTTCCTGTGCAATTTCAATCAGTATTATAGTATAATTGTAGGCTGATCACTTCAGGAACGGTTTTAACTTCTCCATTTAGCGGTGATGGCTCTTGTGCTATTGGTCAATGGTCCCATGTTGAATGTGAAAGTGACATATTTTGATGACTTAAAAGACTTTATCTGGTGTGTTTTAGAAGATAAATATGGAGCTGTACAAGTTCAAGAAAGAAACCTTACATTGTGACAGGTGAAGATTAAAAACAGACAGCTGCACTACTGAAAATGACTCAAAATACACATTTTTATACACACAAAGCAAGATGTATATAGTAGAGTAATACAAATTTACTAAATGGGACCTTTTCCTTCCGTACCTTCTTTTCCATCGTAATCCCCCCCCCCCCCCCCCTTCTTTCTTTCTTTCTGCATGTGTTTCTCCATGTTCCCTTCCTTTTCTCCTCCCTTGCCTTCTCCCTGACCCGACCTCATGGATTTTTTTCCCCCCCTTTTTTCAGTCATGACAGTGGGTCTACGTATGTGGCCTTTTCCTTCCTAACCCTCTTTTCTGCCTTGTCAGCTGTACATTGCAGGCAGGGTGTGAAAGTGATTAATTGCTCATGAATTATTCATGATGCTAACCATATTCAGAAGAATGATGTAGAGTAAAATGACCCATTTTCGCAGTTAAATGAGGAATAGATTTTAGGAACTAGACTAAGACTCATTAAGACTATAAGAGTACAGTAAAACTTAAGGCGTTTTTGAAACACTGACGAGTTGAAAACACAAGTTATATAATTTCATCAGTAAAAATTTGTTGAATGTGTTACATGCTAATTGTTATACATGAAATCAAAGGTATATATATATATTTTTTTTTTTTTTTTTTTTTTAATTTTGTGTCATGTAAAACGGGGTTGACTACGAAAGCTGTTTGATTTTCACTTTTCAGGCTTCCACTGAAAAATGTGTGTCACGTGGGGAGACATGTGATGATACTATGTCTGCAGTGTGAAATGAAGCATATATGTTATTTTGATGCTATTTTTGATTCACTAAAAACATTCTTTCAATAGAAAAAGTGTATTGAGTGGTGTTACACATGTTGTAAAACTTATATGCAAAACAGAGGGTCTATGATTGCAACAGAAAAGGTGCATTGAGTGGTGTTACACATGTGGTAGGGTGCAAGAGTGAGCTTGTACTCTTCCTCATCTTGTTTATTGCAGTGCTGATCGATGCCTTTTGAGACAGGTGTGTGTGTGTGTGTGTGTGTGTGTGTGTGTGTATCATCAAGTTTGGCATGGTTGCAAGTGTTTCAACTTGTGGCAACTACAGGCTAGATAGAGAGTGCTCAAGTTCATTCCGCCTGAGTTTTTCTTGGCTTATGACTGTGCACTGGCCAAACACTCACATGAGGACATCCAGTACATGACAGACTACCTTGCATCAAGCTGCAGACCTTTTGGTCTCACTATTACTCATATTAGCCTGGCAAGACAGAAGCCATGTTTTCAGCCTTTACTATCCATGTAGCCAGTGTTCCAATTCCAGTACCTGTTATCAGTAACACAAAGATCAAGTTAAAGGTCAAGGCAATGCACACTTTTTTTTTTGCAGCACTGTCCATTGTTGTTCTAGTTTAGTATTTGTCATCAGCATTCCAGTGAGTGGAATCCTAAGATACTGCTGCTGCCTTTAAGGAAAGATAACACTGGGACTCCTTTACAAATTTGTATGGTATGTTTTGGGCAAACAGTTGTGTAGCTGTTGATATGTAAGCTTGAACAGACTATTTTTCTTTTCATTGGAACTTGATTTGTGTATTAACGCAGTTGGTCTCTGGAGTGCCAGCTGTATTTTGCAACCAATCGGGGAAAAGCAACACAACAACAACAAAAAAGACCCAAAAATTACGCCTTGAAAAAAGCCAGTGTTTTTCCATATGCAACCGGAATGTAATCTGAGTCATTGCATTTAAAAACAAAATGATAAATTCTTAATGCTTGTTGGATTTCAAAAGTCTTGGGTTCAGTGTATGTTGCTGCTGTATATCTGGTAACTGACAAATGAAACTGAGAATACAGGAAGATATGTAAGCACTCAGGAACAAATTTGTATATATATAACAACAGATTGTATACACTCATGTACACATGCACTCATGCAGAAATTTTTTTTATCAGGAATAGCGCTTGTTACGTAGTATATGTTGTATGACAGTGAGTTTGTATATACACACATGCACATGTTTGTTAGTTTTGCTCATGTTGGATTGAAAAGAAAACAGCAGTATGTTTGTTTGTTGTTGATAATAAATTTTTGCATGTGATTTCAGATTTGGCGATCAACGTTGTGAACCTGGTGCAGAGCTGAGGTTCTTCATTTCTTTTTTTTTTTCTTCCACCTCTAGTCTTACAATTGTCCATATTAAAATGGGTTGTGAAGACGACGTTCTCCGTATTGCAAAGAAGCTTGAGAAACTGATTGCCAGTGACACAGCCGTAAGTGATTTCTACTATTACAGGCAGCAGAAAGATAATCAAATGCAGTGATCAGATGTTTTTCAAAGTCTAGTTTAACTTTTGGGGGGGGGGGGGGGGGGGGGTCAGTGTGTGTGAAAATCTTAAGCATGATTTCAGTATTTGGAATTTCGATGTAAGGTGTAATGACGATTCTTTTTCATTTGATACCAGTGTTGACTTAAATTAATTTGAAAAAACTAATCATCTTTTGTTGGGTAAAAAAATTGATGTATTAGAAGTGAAGGTTTTGAAGAGGGTATCTGAACCATGATTCATTCCTTATTCCAATGAGAAATTAGTAAAAAGATGGGTAAATCAAAATTGTAAATTTAGGATTGATGGCTGCCTGTCCATGAAAAAGATAAGAAAGTGTACGCTGTAGCATATGCTTAATAAAAGTGTACCATATGATAAATGGGAAAAAATATCACCATATATCCTCCTGCCTTTTCCTTCATTAAAAAAAAAAGGGGCATGGAAGATGGGAGGAATGGGAAGGGGGATGGGAGGGACCTGCGCTTTCATTAAGCATGGAGATGAGGGAGGTTGGGGGGGGGGGGGGGGGGGGGGGCGGGAGGGGAAGGACACACACAGCCAAGAAGAGGGTGAGGGAGAAAGAAAGAGATGGGAAAACGGTAAGTGAGTATGAAGGGATGGGGAGATGAAATTTTTGTTTTGATTGAGATATTTATAGATTTGTTTATCTATTTCTATTATTATATTACTGTTATTTTGCAGGATCATGCCACAGCACTTGACCTTTTAAAAGCTCTACAGACTTGAAAATGTCACTTGAAGTTTTACAGGTTTGTTTTTGCTCTGCATGTTTGTCATCTACATTTACTGCTATTGAAGAAAGAACAGCCCCTTATACACACTATCCAGTACAAATATACCTGGTGGTCATTTTCTGTCAAAAGGGCAAGTTCACAAGAGCTCTAGAGCATTTTACAGGCCAAGCAAACAAAGCACTGCATACCTTGGAAAGGAGGAGGAGTAAAGGTACAGAGCTGAAACCAGATGCAGTGATGCATCTTTATGACATGCTGATCACACCAAAATCACATTAGGGCGCTGAAGTGTGGTTCCCTTATGCAGATCATGACTTGAACAGCAACCATATTTCTACACCTTTCCAACAGAGCCTGTCCTAAGCATTCTCTCACATACAAATTCGTACTAAAATTTGGCAAGAACCTTTGAGGCATATACGTAAAGGCAGTAAATCTACCAGCATTAGAAATTAGCCTACAAACAAGTTTGCGCACGCTAGGCTTCTTTGTTGCACATAAAAGCAGATAACACACATTATTTCAAATACAACAGCATGATTCTGAATGAAGAAATATATCTGACATTCTATGCCTAGAATTTGTCTGAACTGTTCTGCATAAATTGGGAATGAATCACTTCTGGGCAAATCAGTCAGTCTGCATTATCGGGAGAACAAAATATGCCATCAAAATAGAAATCAGACTCCAAGTACACAGAGTTCTAGAAACGGCAACAAAGCAGCACTGTGAGATTTGAATTTTACAATAAAATTATTGAAAACTATAAACTATAGCCATACAAAATCAGAACTTCAGAGATGTGGTCTCAGCTGACTTTGCGTCAGTGACCATATATGAACACTACAACAGTATGAGAGAAAATGGAAAATGTTTAGCATGTGGTGTGGTCAAAGATGAAACTGATTTTCTGGGCAGCTGCTCCAAATACAAACTGCTATGACCGAAGCTTTGCAAAACCTATGTAAGCTATGCTCAAATGAAATACAAGGCAATGATGACAAGTTCATGTCATGAAATATATTCGTGATTGCACACATACAAAATGACGACAATAACTTTGTATAAGGACCCAAATAAATGATGATCTGTCTTATGATGATGATTTCTCATAAGATCACCATGCTGTGTGTATAGATCCTTAAATGTTCTTGTGACAATGTTGACTCGGTTTAAGTCGCATGCGTATCCTCACATACACACACCAGACTAACAAACGTAAGGCGGTGATATTTCTTATGTGCAAATGTGCATCTCTGATGCATAAACTTCTTATCTGAGGCACTGGAATTCAGGCCAGTGCGTCACAAAAATATACCAAAATTTACTGTGGTGCACTGATTTTCTCCTGTATGCATTATAGCTCTGAGCAGCGCATCACACAGAAGGGTTTTCGTCCTATCCACCACAATTGAAGTTAAAAACGTACATTTCCTCAGCGTTTTAGAATGTTCTGAATCGATGAACAACTTCCGCTTGAGTACTCTTCTCTACTGAAAACCAACAGAGTTGTCAAAATAGATTATCCAGTCTATGAGTATGAGGGGACCACAAGATCATGTGATTCAGCTAAGTGCAAAAAGCATGTGAAAACTGTAGGAATTCCTGCTTTTCAGAATAAAAATCCAGCAGTTCAGCTGTGGCCTGCGGGTGATAATCCAGCGAATGGAACAAAAGTCGAACGATCTATGCAACATGATCAGCTCTGACAATCAGAATGGCTCCATGGACGTACGAATGTGATGCTGTAAGAGCAGGAGTGGCCAGTCTGTAGTTTTAGTTTTGTAGGTTCCAAGAATAGTCATCAGGCTTCTGATGATCATCACATGGTGATTGGAATATGTCAGGCAATAAGATATTTCAACATTGAGGGAAATGGCTCACGTAGTGGAAATTTTGTGATAATAATCGAACAGGACATCCCACAAATTAAATTTCACTATAATCACTGTTAAAATGCTGATAGTCTAGGTGTTCACATTTATTCATTTTAGTTGATAACATTTAAAACATTGGAACACGAACATGAACAAATAATATTTAGCACAGTCAGGAGTGTTGTAACTTTATTATAAGCACCTCTTTTCTTTCTTTGTATTTCTGTCTCTTTTCCCTTTGTGTTCATGTGTGTGAGCCAGTGAGAGCATGCTCATGTGTATATGTATATATGTGTGTGGTGTGTGTGTGTGTTCACTACATTTTCTAGCAGTTATAAATGGTGACCCGCTAAATATTTTTGTGACCCGCTGAAAATTTGGAAATGGGTTTTTCGCACCGAGTCTGACCCCTTACTTTTTAGGAAACGGTTATCACTGATAAGGGTTGGGAAACATTTTGTCATGATGATCAGCAAATATTGTCAAATTAGTTGGGTCCAACTTAACAAATAACAAGCTCTCTGACCATGCCAAAGATCCCAGCTGATTATCAAAGAGTCTAAGTAAGGTGTAGCGAACATTTACAAGCAGGCAATCAAGACGACAGAGCTATCACTTCATGCAAAAGAGAAACAAAAGTGAGGTTTACACACATAGGCGATCAGTACACATATACACTCCTGCTGTTTTTGAGTTTAAACCTCCTAATCATTCTTGCCATGAAAATTTTCTAGGCTCCACACTCGACAGACATGGATCATCCTAACTTTGGTGATGAACAGAGAGAATTGAGGCTGAGAGTTAAAATACTTCTGAGCTGGTGATGAAAAGTGAAATTAGACATGGAGTTGCTTGCAATACATCTTTTGCAGAATATCTTTGTGTTTCAAGGACTGAACATATTATTGAAACCAAGTGAATTCATGACATAGAAGTGATTGTTATTAAATGTCAGGTGTGTTGTACCACTTGACAGTAAAACAGTCTCAGTTGTCGCATTCAAGTTTAACTGAAATGTATGTTTGAATAGATTTGCAAGTTTGGCGTTTGTAATGTGACTGGGACTTCACACATCAATTCAGCCTTGACTGAAGAGAGCAGCGACAGAAACTGCCACAGGCAGATGTGAAACTACCTTATCTCCTTAACTTAGCCATGTCTGTACAATGATTTCCTATCAAGCAAACGTCCGATGATCACACAAGTGTAGCGCAGATGTCTCTTCACACAGACAAGGCAAAGTTTTGACAGATGACTGCACAGCTGTTACACTATGGATGATGAAGTAGTATGTCAGAGACACATCATCGACAATGTTGTGGAATACTGTAGCTTTTCTCCTTATACTGGCTGTGTCTGGATATGGTAAGAGATCATATTAATTTTTAAGTTTACTCTTTGAATATTTCCAAAACACAGCGAAAGAGTATAATGTCCTGTATTTAGTGACCCAGCTTGTGTGTTATTGCAGAAAACAAGGATTGGCATGACGGTTAACAATTTGCGAAAGGCCAGCTCCAATGAAGATGTCATCTCACTCTCCAAGACCCTGATCAAAAAATTGGAAGAAGTTGCTTCCAGCAGGTAATTTCTTATCCAAGTCTATCATAAAACTAGTTGTTTGATGAAATGGATTTTTTTGTGTGTTAATTATGTCTGTGCCTTGTTAAGTTGTCTGAACATCTGTAGTCCTAGGATGGTTATTTTGTATGTAATGATGCCCTGGTTTTAGAATTATACAGATTGATGGATCACATTGGAAATGAAAAAAAAAAAAAAAGGATGATATGCCTGTGTTGTGCTTCCCCCACCTCTCCTTTTTCAAAATATTGATGAGGTCAGAGAAAACATTCAGAGGCTGCAAGGCCTGACATTCTTGAGACATGAGGATTCATTCATGAATTAGTGCAGTTTAGGTTTGCAAATTTTGATGTATGCATTTGATTAATCCTTTTTGATCAGATAGGTACTTGGTAATAATCATTGTAGAGTTGGAAAAAGTTGGATGAAAGTGTTGAAAATTATGTTACCATGCTCGCAAAGCACTGTTAACATCTTACACGTGTGCACTATAAGAAGTATGTTGTTTGAGGCTTCAGGAGCATTAGACTCGGGGTTTGTATGCTCCTTGAAAGCCCTTGAAACTTCTTGAATTCTGAAAGTGAATTTCAAGGCCTTGAAAACCTTTGAAAATCAATAGATTGGGGTTCTGTTGACCAAACTTCTTTGAAAACCTTTGAAAATCAATCCAACAGCTCCAAAAATTTTTAATGTGGCAAAAAGAAAATGGCAGTTTGATTTTTCTGTGTTCAGGTTGATGAAAAATTATCTAAAAACAAAATTTTACATCGTCGCACGATCTCGGATTGTCACTTGCTGTTTAACCAAGGGAGATGATTTGTAACTTCGTCAATTTTTATGCATGTATTGTTAGCCTTGAATTAAGAAAAATCTTGAAAACGTCTTAAAAACGCCATGAATTTTGATCTTTGGAGTCTGTAGGAACCCTGTAGATTGCAATGAGAGCAGACTGGCTTTCTTGATCAGATTAATGTTTAAACATATTTTATTTTGTTTTAAGCGAACATGCATGGATTTTGTTCTGACAGTGTGACAGCCCAGATAAGCAGTTAGCTTGGTTGTACACAAGGAGAAATGAGATACATACTAATCGTGACCACAATAAAGGATCATATTCCTTTATTGCCAAGTCGTATGCATGGCTGTTGAGACATGAATTCATAACAGGCTTGGGGATGGAGAGAAGGTTGAAAGTGAAGTCACTGTGAGAGCAGAGCAGACTGGATCACAGCATTTGGGTCTTTTTCTTTTTTATGAAGATCAGTGAAACTGATGTGATGTAGTGCCACGCTGATCTGAATTTACATGATGGCCACACTCCACACTTCCTCTCATAGTGTATCCTTGTGTGTGCCAGGGCTGGGTGATATGGTCACATGCAGTGTTGGCCAGGAAAATTGAGCATCATGCTGAGAGACACATAAGGAGAGGAATCTTGAATGTGCCTTTTTTAGTTCCAATCTTGCCATTTCAGCTTTTAGTACTCACATATTTAGATGTAAAAATCCCACAAATAAATGCTTTTAATGCAGTTTGAACCCACTGTCCTCCCTGGCAGCAAAAGTAGTAGACATTTTCAGATGCTGTTATATTTTTTTTAGTTGTACATATGATTGTTTGACCTAAAGTACATATGTGATTGAGGTAGAGGATAAAGTGTTCACAATGTCTGTCTCCTCAGATGGGTCTCAAGGAAGCCTTAGTCGCCAGTCCTCCTCCTCCTCTCTCTCACGCAGCAGCAGTTCCCAGAAGATGGAGGAGGGGGAGGTAGGTGAAGGTGGGGGCACTCGCAACAGTCACCAAATGCCAACAAAGAGGAGGAAGAAAAGGAGGAGAAGCCCCAGAATGGTTCCTCCTCCATTCCCACTACTCATGACGCTGTTCGTTTGAAGTGTCGGGAGCTTCTTGCCAATGCCCTCAAAGCTGGCGGTAAGGAGATGGGCCGATGAGGGTTAAGATAGTGATTGTTTCTGTTGCTGTTGTGATGTTGATGCTCCGTCAGAGGTTGGGGTTTTGTTTTGTTTGTTTGTTTTCTTTTTTTCTCAGCTTTAAAAATTGCCCCCAGCTTGATCATCTGCATTCATACAGGTAACATCTAGGATCTGCTTCCAGTGTCCCTAGATTTCATACTGAGAGTAGATGTGTAGTACTTCATCACATGTTGACGATAATGCTAGTGCACATGGAAGCATGGCAACTTACATGTTTTTACCACAAATATTCTGATGGAAGTGTTAAGTCTATTTTGGGATGTGGCACTGTGTCCATTCATTGAAAAGAAAAGAAACTGAAGGAGGTGAGTTGTAAGTGACTTTGATTAAATTTCGCAGCAGAGGATTCATTGAGTGCAATCAAATTTGAGGAAATGGAAGGTCATTCCCCGGATGAATTGATATCAGATTCAGCAAGGGAACAAATCAGACAGGAGAGCTAAGAGGAGTCAGATATTGATTGACATAGGCTATACTGCAGGAGAAGAAAAAAGTTTTGCTTGCCACACTGCAAACAACACAGTACTGGCGACACAGTCTGCAGATGTAAACAACTTTTCACTGGTAATTGGACTGATGCACTGATTGCTGGACAGTGCTCTCCCTTTCAGCTGTTTCTTTCTGTTTATGCCTCTTGTTTTCTTCAAACTGCTGCTGATGAAACCAGTAGACATGTACACGCAGAAAACCTTACTGCCCACTGTAGGGTGCACTTGATCACTTTGGGCTTCTCAGATGTCACAATTGATGAAGTGAGAGTTTAGCGTTTGGCTATTCTGATAATTTTTAATACACAGGCCATTGTTTGAATTTGTGGTGCTATTAATCAGTCCCCTTTTCAATAGCTCATGGGGCAGCAATATGTCATGTCTGAAACATGGTTCTTCAAACTTAAAAAGTTTTTGTTGCTACTTGCGACATTAGTAACAGTGAGTAGGTTGACTGCGTTGTAAAAATCTTAGATGTGGCAATATATGTAGTATACAGCAAAGTTTCATTTTTATAACAGGAGAAATAGTTGTATATAATGTTGTGGGGTGAGTTTTAATGTGTGATGATGGACAACCGTTGTGTGACATCCATAGGATGTACAGGGGGACCTATACTGTCAGAGGGAAGATAAGGTCAGGTAGGCCTCATCTTTAACTTTATACGTCTTTACCATGCATGTGCATGAGGACAGTGATTTGATCTTGTAATCTATTTGTCACCATAGAATATGACATTAGTGTGACAGTTCACTTTCCACTTTCAGGCAAAATGTGGGTCAATGAACAGGACACAGCCTAGTGGTCTCACCGGGCTAATTTAATAATTTAAAAAGTTTATGGACGTTATAGTTAGCTGTGAGTCGTGTACTCCCGTTTTGAGTTGAAAACTATGGCAGTGATTTGAAAACTGGGGGAAATCTCACCTGGGTGAAACCAAGTGCATGAGGGTTAGTCAGTTATGATAGCATTGTTCAACAACGGGGATGCAGGAGGCATATTCTGTATTATTTGTATACCCACCTGTTGGAAATTGTGTGATACAATAGTTGATGGATAAAGGTGTGTGTTTTGCAGAGGTTCCAGAAAATGTTTGTGACCCAGAAGAGTTGGCAGCTCATATTGAGGAGGGTATCCTTTTGAGGCTTATATTATCTGAGACACTAGAGTGTTTATGTGTGCATATGTATTGCTTAATGTTTTCAGAAAATAGGTGCAATATGTTTTGTAGCAGGGAGGGAATGCTGTATGTAAAGAAGTATGTGCACAGTTGTTAGTTTCTCTTTACTGGTAGTTTGACTGAAGAAAAGTAGCTGTTTCGAAATGATTTTGACGTGTTCCAAGTTTGTACAATTTTTTCCCCTTAACTATTCAGTCATATTCAAAGAGTTTGGCAACACAGACTCCAAGTATAAGAATCGTATCAGAAGTCGTGTGGCCAACCTCAAAGATCAGCGCAACCCGCAGCTGAGACAGAACGTCCTTGTTGGTTTGATATCACCTGAAAGGATCGCTGGCATGACAGCAGAGGTCAGTTTTGTTTTGTTTTTTTTTGTGATTTTTTTTCCCATCTTTTTTAATTCAGTACACAATATATTATAACAAAAATCTGTTTGGAGAAGCAGCTGTGATTGTCAACGTGTAGGTGATTACATTTAGTGTTGATGCTGCTTCACAGTTCAAAACATATGTCGCCCATTGATGCATCAATCCTGTACACGCAGATTAACATGCTATAGGTGCATGCGTTTGTATCTAGTAGTGCTGCATGTTCTGTTGGATATTGTACATATTGGAACTTAAATTGATATTTTCATAGAGCCAAATGGGTTGGTGGAATATACATATCATGGAATCAGCTTCAGCTCTTGTCCATAGCTGTGCCAGAGTTTTTACGTTGTGTACATACAAAATGAAATTGAAATAAGGCAATTTAGAAAGTAATAATCAGCGGCTGAAAACTAATTTCAGGCAATTTAGAAAGTGACAACCAGCAAGGCAATTAAGAAAGTGATAACCAGCAATTGAAAATTAATTTCATTGGAAATAAATGAAACAATTGTTCAGAAATGGAGAGAACACTGATGGAATGGACCCTCAACAGGATCTTCCTGCAGTCTGTGTGTAGAATTGACAATAATTGCTTTGTCGTCATGAGTGAGCTTGTCTTTCTTGAGGATGCCTCCAGACTTAAACAGAAACTTACCAGGAGCATAGGTGGAGAGAGTGAATATCACCATGATAGGAAGGCATGAGGTCAACAGAATTTGACCTTTTTTTTTTTTTTTTTTCTTTTTTTTTTTATAAATGCTTAGTGATGAAGATGATGCTGTGGAGTGCTATTCGGTCACAGTCTAGTTAATCATGTGGTACACTAAGCTTACTTTCATTATGTATTTCAGTGCTTACCTTCACGATGTATTTTTGTATTACCAGTGCTTTGAGATACAGACACACCTGCAGTGTTGATCAGGCACTGTCAGAGGCACATTTCTTAAATCTTCCATTTGAGCCCTTGCAAATTCAGCTCTGGTCTGGAGCTGGTCGGAGTTGAAAAATATTACAAACAAATGGCTTCGAAAAAAAAAAAAAGTATGTGTTGATGCTAACCACAGAGCCACAGCAGCTAGTAACAAAACAACGTTTTTGTGTATTTGTCACAAAATGAATAATGAATTTTGACTGTTGTCAGTAGAGTTTGGTCCACATATGTGCCTGTAGCCTTATCTAGCTTGAGACTTGGCCTCATTCACTGCAGGATTTGATGTGAACATTTTACGTACCATTCATTAAGGTCCAGTTGTCTGAAAACAAAAAAATAGAAAGAAAATATTTTGAAAGCCTTTCAGAAACGTCGCAGCCCTTTAGCATTTATAGACACAATGTTTGCAGAAAAAGAAAATATTTTAAAAGCCTTTCAGAGAAACGTGGCAGCCCTTTAGCATTCATGGACACAATGTTTGCAGAAAAGTGTGTGCTGTACTGGGGGGAAAAGTGCGTTCTATTTCTGGGGGGACAAAAAACAGGGCACCCCCAAAACAGACGTATTGTACATAAATAATTTTTTAAAAAAAGATTGATTTGCTGTCTGTCCTTTGCAGCCCTGAATCTTACTGCTTTTCTGTTTACTTTTGTTTTTTCTTTTTTTTTTTTTTTTTTCCCTCGTAAGCTGTAACATCATTGGATGATGAGGTACAAGGTTGATTTCCATTTGAACTTGGTGGCACTGATACACATTTTCCATGCCATTTGTCTCCATTTAGCTGCTACACCAATGAAGGAAAACAAGATGTTTGTCAACTTGCCGTATGTTTTCATTCATTCAAGGAATTTGCTTTAATTCCAGTTGCTTTCCATCATGCACATACACATGTGGGATTTGTCTGGCCAAAAGTAGAACCAAGACTAATGAAGTGCTTACCCAGTTACAGAACTTGCAAGTTTACACTTTCTGATCCCACTAAAATCACTGAGTATTGTGCATGGCTACATGTTTGTGAGCTGAGAGGGCAAGAAAACTTATCCTTTAAATTAATCAGTAAGATTTCTACTGCCAAAGTGGTTTTCTTGAATCTCACCCTTCGAATGCTGGCCATTTCTGAAACTTTATACGCTGTTATGAAAATGGAATATATTATATGCATAAAATTCTGTAATGATTTTGACCTTGTTTTTTGATTAACTATTGTGTGGTTACTCATCTTATTTCTGAAAATACAGAATTCATGTATAACGTTGATGCCAACTCTGTGTTTCTTGGTGAATGGCACTTTGCAACTTACATGAGATGCAAGCAAGATATTTTAGAAATTGTAGACTGTGAACCAAACCATTTGACAAATTGCAGTCACTCCTGCTTTAGCATCCTTCGTGAACTGTTGCAACTGATTGTTCAGGGCTTCCAAGATGACCTGTGTAGGAACAAAAAGATGACATATGGATTAGGCCTGATTGGTAATGAACTGGTCATGGTGGATAAGGTGCGATTATTAGACATAAGATTAATTACATATGAAACGGATTTCAACCCCTCAAATCGAAGAGAAGTCCTTTTCATCCAAAGCATCTTGAAGGTCAAATTCGAACATGTTTCTGATGTGAAAATTTGGAATGACAAATCACTTGTGTGATGTAATACTGCATATCATTTAAGGTATCATATTGCTTTTTTATGGATAGAATACGATTTCCTTTAAAAAAAATTGTCTCTCTTCTTATCTTGGTGATGATCTTTCATATTTTCATTGCTTTTTTCCATACTGTCTTTTGTAAAGGATTTGTTCATTGGCTGTTTCTTGCTAGGGATGATGGTTTCACTGTAAATGCAAACTGTAGACCCTACATACAGTACATAAACATACAGATTTTTTATTTTTCTGGATGTTGGGCCAGATTAAAACACAGGAAGTGGTTGTCTACAGGAGATGGCAAGTGATGAGATGAAGACTTGCGTGCTAAACTGACCAAGGAAGCCATCGACGATCACCAGATGGCCAAAACGTCAGGCACCACAACAGACCTGTTCAAGTGTGGCAAATGTGGCAAAAACAACTGCACATATAATCAGGTAAAACATTTCTTTCTTTTTTTCTTTTCTTTTCATCTTTGATCATACGTGGTCAGAATAACTGCACTGATATTCAAACAACAAAAAAACATTTTTTGGTTTTTGTTTTTGGTTCATTTCTCTCTATATCTGTTTAATTTTGTGTCCATGGATTGCTGACTTTATTTCTTGTTGCTTTTCTTTCTTTCTTTTTTATTCCTTTATTTCTCTTTTTTTTTTTTTTTTTTTTTTTAAATGACAGATGCCTCATTAATACATGTAAATTTACTCCTGTGTAGAAGTGTCTTTTGTTAAGCTCTAGACATTTCTAATGACAAATATGTGAATAGAGACACAGTGTATGCTGGAAACAGGTGACAAGTATAAATAATGCAAGACTTTCATGATTAACTCCATGAGTGATACTTGAATTTTGGTGTTTGGTATGTTCTCAGTGATATTTTTCAAACTGAAGAAGCATGCTCAAACTTGTCTTTTCGGTCATTTTTGTGTTTTAATTAATTAATGAAGCCAGCTTGGCTTGGTGTGCATTGATCTTGCACAGCAGACCATTCACTGGATTATTATTGTTCAAACAGGTGATGTAAACATGCGGATCAGTGTTCCTAGAAGCTGTGTAAGGGGTCAGATTTCAGTGTTAGTTATTGCATTTTAAAAACTGGCAGCTATGCAGAATTTGTGGTTTCTCACCATAACGCTTTTAAAATTGCTTGTTGGAAGTGAACTTTGTGAGTGCTGATCATTTGTGAGGCAATGTGCAGCCATGTTGTTGTTGTACCCTAGCTAAAAGACTCCAGGGATCATCTGAACAGCCGAAGCACTTGAACACTATGGTATAAATGCATCAGCTGGGGATGAGAACATTACATGTGTGATCGTTTTTGATCACCACACCATGTGGGTAGCCACACTCTGACTTCGGGAGATTTTGGAGATTGATAATGTTATGCTAGGAGCTTGTCATGACTGAAGACAATCCCCACATAACTATGCAGAGCATAACAACATTCTGATGTAGCCTATGTCAGTTGGCCTGACACAGCCTTAAGCCAAGGCAAGCAGCCATGTTTATTTATAGGATTTTCACTATAACTAGCACAGAAAAGTTAGGCAAATACAAGAGTACACTACTGCTAAAGGAAATATGAAAAAATGATGTGTAAAAGTTGAAAAAAAAAAAAAAAAAAAAGGAGTCAGAATGGTTGTCTTATTTGTGAAATCCTTGTTTGAGGAGTTGTCGGCATGTTATTTTGAACTTGATTTTTTTTTTTTTTTTTTTACTGACAAAAACAACTGCTATCCACTTGTGAATCAGTTTTGATTCAACATTTTGGAACTTGATAGTCATATGTCACAGACAGTCAAGTAGCAAAGAAAAAAAAACTGCTGGTACAAAGATAGGTACTGACCAATCTGTACAGAGTTGTGTTGATCTCAGTGATGTAGGTGGCTAAAATGTATGATGTATACACAGCCTACGCTTCTCATTTAAAGGGATGATGCCGTATACATGTATTGTAGGAGCAAAGTAACTGGCCCTGTTCCCATCCCAATGTGCCTGTGTGTGTTTCTGCAGGTTGTGGTCTGTACTTGATGCATGTCCAGTTATCAACAACAACATAAGGGGGGGGGGGGGGGGGGGGGAGGGGATACACAGTTTTATTATTTTTCTAATTTCTCCAGTCTCCTCCTTCCCCATTTTTTTTTTTTTTTTTACCCCAGTGGCCTTTCTCTTTGCAACTAAACTGTGGACCAACTTACTAAGGGGAATGTAACAGCAGTCCTTGTAAGCAGAGTATTGTGTCTTCTTAAGGGACAAGAGAAAATTAAATTTAAAACACAGAGAAACATTGGAATTTTGTGAAACAAAAGTTGTATGACATCCCCTCTTCTTACACCCTGTGGCCTCTTACTCTGTCTGTCTGTCTTCCTTGTCTCCCATACTTGCCCACGTGCTCACACAGGGAGAGAAAGAATGGAGTAGGCAGTTTCTCGTGATTGTTAGCTCAGCAAATTAGGATCACTGATACTTGAGTGTCCTGAGTGTGATAACCATTCTTCCTGAGAAGGAAGACTTGGTTTAAACACGGCTGACTTTGGAGTCAGTATTCTCTGAATTTGTGTTTGTTGTCCTTGTGTGTGTTTATTATCCTTGTTATATATCACTTTCGGATGTTTGGGTTATATCAGTGCTTATTGTGAAGATCAGTGCTATTCAGAACTGTCATGTGTTCACAAGATAGAAATGAGTGTGAATTTATGTATGTGGTTACTTCCTGAATTAGTGCGGAGCTCAAAGATGTGCAAAATGGGGAAATGTACAAACATGAAAGCTAAAACAAAAAAGATGTTAAGTATCAGACTTTTATAAGACTTTGTAATAGTATTGGCTGAAATTTATCTCAGAGTCAAAATTGCATTGTTTTGCATAAGGAGAAAAAAGGTTAGATGTTAGACATTGTTGTATTAATGCACTGATTTTAAGACATTGTATTGATGTACTGATTTTCATTTCAAAATGCTGAAACCTTTGGCAGCGATTTACCAAATAATTATGAAAAGGTTAAACAAGTCTGCAGTGTACATAAAATAATGTGTGGTGTGGCTTTTCAAGAGAGAGAAAAATATTTTAGGGAGAAAAGGAATTCTCTGAGTAGCAAGATTGTTTCATCTGCATTCTTACCTGTTGAACATTCTTCCTGTATTGTTACCATATTTGGCCATTTTTTTTTTGCTTATTTCAGTTTCTTAGAAAAAAGTTGCCTAGGGTATGTCCAGAATTTATCATGGCCTTGCTCAGGGGGCCATATATGATGTTACAATAAGGGAGAGTGTTCCAGTAGTGTAAACTTAGCCATTGACAAAAGTATAGGTACGGTCAAAATACATATGGTGGGGTGAAGAGGATTGGGAGGGGTGGGGGTGGGGGGGGGGGGATATAGAGATGAGTTGTCACAAAAGCGAAATGTGAAGTGGCCTTGAGAGAATAAGGAAGAAAATACGTATTTTTATGTGGAAGATGGAAGAAACATGACTAAATCATGTGACCAGATATTCTGGCACAGTTTCAGGAATGTTACTACCTGTGGGGTATGTAATGTTCTTTTAGTTTGGGCTTGACCATTTTCATTTGATCATCTCAGTTCTGTTACCCAAAGAATCTTTAGTTGGAATGGCATAGTTGAGATAGTTGGAAGTTTCTTGTTGACCAGTTAAATGCATGTTTTTGGCTATGTTTCTACTCTTGTGGGAGATGGGGATGGAAGGTGGTTGAGAGGGAAATGAGGGAGAAGTAAGTATGGATAAGGTCATGGAGAGAGAAAAAGTGGTAGCGTCACACTCACAGGGAAGACAGCATGAATGCGAAATACGTCTTTCCCCATTCTTACAGTTACTACCAAGACACAACTATCAAGCAAGATTTGAGCTGAATTTTTGAAAAAGCAAAAGCTAGGTAAAGAAAGATCAGTACTGTTAGACTGATCATCAGGAAGTACTTCAAATACACTTGAGAAGAGGTAATGTGAACACTTTGATGCCGGTCTGTGTGTGTGTTTCCATTTTGTAAATCGTGAACAAAACATGGAAATATTAACTCACACATTGTCAAGCAATTCATCATTCAAATTAAAAAGGTAAGAAGGTTCCATTCTTCTCACTAAGTGTAAACACATTGAAATCACATCATAGCGTGACAGTTTCTTTCAGAGGAAGAAAATAAAAGTAACTGGTTTGTTAGTCTCATTATGAAAGATTGAGAATATGCTGTTTGCCTATATTTATCAAGGCCAATAATGAGGCAGTTTGTGCGAAATGAACATTTTTAAGATTACAAATTTGTGAGTGCTAGGCAAAAAAAAAAGAAGAAAAAAAAAAAACCCCAATGCTAGAATATTCTCGTTTTTGTCAAGTTTGATAGCAAAATGTTAGAATTTGATGATTTTAGCAATAATAATGTAGAAATATTCTTCTTGGTGGTGCAAGGATGCAAAGGTTAAAAATGTTCTCACTGTTTTTAAACAGAACCAATGGTGTGTGCACGCAGGATGATGAGAGAGAGGGGAGGGGGCATGGGGCATGAGTTGAAGGGGAAATGAACCATTTTTCTTAACAGTAAACCTTTATTCAGGTTTTATTTTTGAGGGGCCAGAAATCGAGTCCATTGCCTTTAACATTTTGAAAGGAAAATCATCAAATTAACACGTTATAATTCACATGCAGTTGTCAGTAATTTTGCAAACATGATCAGAGCTGTGGGGAAAGTTTCTGAACGGTTTATAACTCTGAAAGAACCTCAGGCCAGTGTGTTCATTTTTTTTTGTTTGACGGGAATCAACGTCAGATTACATTTTCCGAAACTTTGGTCAGATTTTTCTGCCATAGGACACTTACATTTTCCTTTTGCAGTATGATGACTTGGGCAGTTGGCTGCCTCTGATCTGTAGGAGGACGAGTCTTCCAGAGTGAATTTATTGGTATCAAAGCATAGGACATTTGCATGAGTGAAACTTCAACTCTTGTAAGCATATCTATAAGGAGAAGGTGGGAGGGGGGGGGGGGGGGGGGGGGGGGACACAATCATGAAAGTAATGTCAGTTTGTCATGATATGGGCAGGGGAAAGTGAAAATTAATCCAGAAATATGTTGCAGTTTGGTTAAATGAAAGTTGCGTGACACCCCCTTCCCCCCTCCCCCTTCTTATCAAACATCCCCCTTCCCCAGCCTGCCTCTGTCCTCTCTCTGTCTTACACTGACATATGGGTTAGTACAGTTAGCTGTGCAGATAGGACAACTGACAGTAGGTCAGATAAATGTGGAGAGTGACGACCTTTTGATTCCTGGGAAGAGCAACATAGGATTATTATAAATGTGGATACAGTGTTTACTGAACAGGCATTAATCATCCAGGCAAAACTTGGCTCTGGAATATAGTGGGTACGCTTTGTGCTCATTTTGCTGATTGCGTAGGATTATGTGTGACTAAGAACTATTAAACGTTTGCCAGATAGAAGTAATAATGAGGGCTTGAATACATGGTTCTGTCCTGAACCAGTTAGGAGCTCAAAGCACTACAAAAAAAGAACAATACAAATATAAAAACAGACAAGAAGACGTAAAAGTGTCGGAATGTGACTCAGAAAAGACACACAGGATCAGACTGTTACAATTTACAAAGCGGGAGAAAATATGTATGACATATATTTATATACTGATTTTTATTTCAAAGGACTGAAAACCAGAACTTTTGTGATACAAAGCGGGAGAAAATATGTATGACGTATACTTCAATAGTGATTATTTCAAAGTACTGGAAACCAGTACCACAAGGGCTGAATACTTGTTGAAAAGGTAAACGTGTCAGTGTCGCGACCCAAAGAATGATACTGGTGGTGAGATACATTGAGATGTTAGTGGTGAAATGACCAGAACAGATGAATGTTCACTGTGTGGTATTTGACTGGTTTCTGATCTGTGCGTGTTTCAGCTCCAGACCAGGAGTTCTGATGAACCCATGACTACCTTTGTGTTATGCAATGAATGTGGCAACAGATGGAAGGTATATTTGCTTGTTCTCACTCTCTCTCACTTTTCTTGGTGTTGGCACCTACAATGCTTCAGCTAAGAAGACCAGACTTTGGCATGCATGAGATGCGAGTGCTTGTGCAGGCACTCATGTACCTCTGTAGAAGTGCATCCATATGCAGCCGCATGAAAATATGCACATAGTAAACTGAATACGATTAGTTGGCTGTTTGGATAGAGATGGTGGCAGTAGCAGAAGTATATTATGAAAAAAGTTCGCTATATGATGCTTTTGGATAACACACACACCCTCCCCCTATCCCCTCCCCCTCTTTTTTCAAATCTGATTTAAAAAAAAAAAAAAAATCTGTGAAATGTGCATTGGTGTTTGCTGAAGTTAGAAGTAGACGGTAGGTCTTTTTTTGTTTTTGTTTTTTAATAAATTTGGTTTTGTGTTTAAGTCATGATTTGTCAGCTTGTACATGGAAAGATTCTCAACATGAAATTGGCTAGTTAATATGTCCCAGATAAACATTCCCTCCCATTAAGAACTTGCTTTTTGTGGAGCTTGTTTGTTTATTTCCCATTTCAAGATTCTTCCACTGCTACAAATGCACTCAGCCACAATCATCACTGCATCAGAGGTGGAGACGGTGCTGCATTCATCATTGCAGTGTCCATATGACCTTGGTGGGCTCTGTAAACTGTGACAGTGACTATATTTTTCAAACTCAGTTTTGACCCATATCAACACTGGGTACTATGCCAAGATCACCACTCTCAGTCTCAGACGCAAGAGGGCCAGTCAGATTTCCTTGGTCAAGAACTTGGGGTTTTGACAGCTGCTACTGGTTTCAGGTTTTGATGAAAAATGTTTTTTTTTTTTTTGCACTTTGATCATTTATATGCATGGCAATGTATCATACTAATAGTTACTTGCTAGAATTGTCTGTTATGCATTGAGGCCGTTCCAAGAAAAACATACAAAGGTTTTGCATTGCTGTAAATGTTGCGCAACTTAGGCTACATAGATGACTCTCAAATGTTCATGTATCCATTGATTTCGCTTGATACCGCCATTACATAACCACATGTTCATAATACTGGAAGTTGCCATGTAATAATTCTACACCAAAGAGGAACAGTACCGGACAGTCACTGTGAAGTAAACACAGTAGCATTAACAGAGAGTGGGTCCCTGTGCAGGAGGCGGTGGAGACTGAAGTGCAGGATTTTGATGGGAAATGTTGTAAACTCTGGTGACTTATTGAAGGCTGGAATTCCACTGAGTATGCGGAAACTGTTTGTGGCCTGAGATCTGATGAGCTCTTACCAGGATCAATTCATATACAAGCATTAAACTAAATTGCCATTTGGGATTCTGACAGAGTCAGGCTAATTATTAAGCCATTGCTCTTTGGTCAGTTGGGGGGCGGATGTCCACCACCGGAAGGTGAGGACTGGTTTGACAGTCTCACGATTTAATTGACCCATGAAACAAGGGCCAATGAATGGTAGCATGTCAGCAGCAACATTGTTTCATTTTCAACCCTGTTGTAGTTCAGACCCATTTTGGAATATTGCGGGTATAATTTCATTTGGGTACACTGATTATCAACAGACACAAACAACACCAAGTGGTTTGTGTTTTTTTCCCCAAGACAATCACACAGACATGTTCTGATATCAGCACTGAGCTGATTGAGCGCAGTGGCACAGGCTTCAAAGAAGCAGTTTCCGTTACAACCTAGGGTAGTGTCCCTTTGAAGTAATACAAATTAACTATTCATACAATAGTAAAAGCAACCTCAAAACTTGAAAGTGAAACTTAGCTTTGAAAAAAATAAACAGTGGTGTAAAAAAACAGTTGACATTTTGTACACAATGGACTGTCTGTTTATCTTTTTTTTGTTTTGTTTTGAAGACATTTTGATAGAAATGCATATGATTTTCCTTGCATTAGGAAAAAAATTTTTTTTTTTGAATCTGATCTCAGCCTTACGTTGTCGTCTTACGTTTGATTTTGTAAGTCAAGTTACTAAAATAGCAACACGTTTGTTTAAGCATGAATGAATGTCTGTAATATCGTCTCTGGAATGCATGCAATCAACGTCCAAACTAGGCTTTTGTAACATCACCTGTCTTCCTTTTAACATTGGCATTTGCTATAGCGGTAGGCACAGTGAATCTGTGGATTGGTTTCAGGTTGGCTGTTCAACCTTCAGTTTGAAACTTGATCTAACTGTGGATTATTATCAGAAAGAAGTGGACACGTATGATAAATTTCCACCAGAAATTTGCAGTTTAACACTATAATTTGGCTTTTTTTTTTCCAGTGTTCTGAAAGAAATCTTCAGTATGTAATTTATCATTTGAATCCGTGCAACTTCATCATAAACTCTGAAAGGCGACAACTGACAAAAAATTTGAACTCAACCACGTTTTCTTCATTGTTGTTCTTTTTTTGCAAAACTAGATTTACATATGCATGAGAGAGTCTTGATAAAACATCAGTTGCAAGTTATGTTTACTAATTTAACTGCTGTGCTCTGAAATACGTGTCAATCCTGCTGCCATGACTGCTTGACTGAAAACTTTTGCATCTGCAATATGTAATGACCAGCCTGTTCTCTTTGTTGGAATTGTCCATTCAGATTCATTTTAGCCCCAGGTCCTGGCAACTTAGATATCAGTATGTTGTTCAGTTATAGTTGGATTCAGTGACATAGATAGATGAATGAATTGTGTCAAGTGTACACGACTTGTGCTTCTTATTGAATCGCTGTACCCATGTACTTCAGTATGTCTGTTCTTTGTGTGTGTGTGTGTGTGTGTGTGTGTGTGTGTGTGAAATCATCTGAGAGTTGACTTTGACTGATGACAGTCCTAAAATGGCCTTTTATGTTCTGCTAGGCTATATAAGCAACATGAATTAAATTGAATCCCTGTCTTTGAGCTCTTTACATCCCACTGCGCATCCGATCTGCTGCAGTTGTTACACTCATATGCATATCCTGTCAAATGTGGGTTGAGGGTTTGTGAGATTGTTATTGCAAGGCACCATTGTAATAGTATCGATTGGAGAGATATGAACAGATGTTTGTGCGTGTTGCAGTTCTGCTGACGGAGGACCTCATGGACTTCACGTCAAGTTCAAGGGATCATGTGTCATCACTGTGTGTACAAAAAAAACTCCAGAATTATATTGGTGGCAAAGTGTGCGTTGGACACCACAGACTGCATTTGTTCATCATCTATTCATTGTGGTTTTCATGCCAGTCATCCCAGCTTCTGGACAGCGCCTGAGAAACTTGTCGATTCAGGAGTTTTGCCTAGTTAGTGTGTGTTGATGGTACTGGAAGGAGTGCTCCAGCTTTTATGTGGAGAATGTTTACAGATTTTAGAGCAGTGGGTGGTTGATAGTGATTTCAGTCAAAATTTCTTTTGTGCTGTATTAACTTCTTTTTTTCCCCATTGTTCTACATAAAACTGATAGAACTGTGAAGTCGTAGTTTATGGAACTGAATGTCGACATTTTGTCTCTACCTGAGCTGGAATCATCACAACTGTGACTGATGTCCTAAACTATGTTTAAGTGGGTTGGAAAGCTAGAATTGTTTGACTAGTGTAGAGTCAGCCAGACTTCAGCTGCTTATTGGACCTGTCTCTAGGGGGTGTTGCTTTAATAAGCCGACAGTGTACAGGCAGATGAATTAATCACTCACTCTTGAGCTTTAGACATAACAGAACAGTGAAAGGTTAGTTGTCATATAATTTTACTAGTGGTTAATGTCTTGGCAAGTTGAGCACTGCAAATGTAAGATTGCATTACTAAAACAGACCAGAGAGTGGTGATTTTTTTCCAGTACATAACAGTTAAAACACTTGCTCCCATTCTTTGACTTGGCATAGAACTATCACAATGCACAGTACAGAATTTGTAATGTATTCTGGAGCTGTCCACCCACTCCCCCACCTAACAGCACATGTTTTGTGCTGTGTAAATAATATGTTATGATAATAACTACCAAAATAACAAACGGCTTGAGAGATGCTTCAAAGTGTGCCTGTTGGAGGTAAGCAGGCAGTGTTGCTTCTACGTTGTGGGGAATTTTGCTAAAAAAGTTGTCAAAGTTGCCCAAACAAAAAGTAATAATCAAACCTGCCTGGCCACATACAAAAAATGACTGTGGTACATTTTTGGACATGTTTGCATCATGGTCATGGTGACTACTGTGCCAAGCAAACATGTGTCAGGAATCGGTGGTTTGGGTCTGTGCTGTTACAACCAGTCAGCTTCTAATTCTCAGATTTTGTCTACCAAGACATTATTAAAGTAGCCCATTTCACTTACATTTGTTTTTGAAAGTGGTCCATTTGCAATTAAAAAAAAAAAAAAAAAAATTTAAAGAGATATGTGAAGCAAAGAATTGGATTTCTCCTTTACATCTTCCGAAAAGGGGATTGGAAGCAAGACAAGAAAAATGAGCAAGAGACTGGGAAAGATGTAGATTTTAGGGAGAATTGAAAAAAGGGCAGTGCTTTGATTGTGACCGGCTTGACTTTGAATGATCAGGCACAAGGCTACAAAGATCGTAATGAGAGTGGTATTTGTGCCAAAATGGCCATGGTTGTGACATGGAAAGAAGAGTACGAGATCTGCTCTTGGAACTCAAGAAAATTCAGTGTTCCACCAGGTTAGATACATTTGCTTCACTGGGTTGTTTGAGTTATCAGATAAGTGCATTTCAACAAAGCACATTTCAGCATGTTATGACAGACCACAGGCATGCATCGCAAGCTTTTCGCAGTTGTCTATAACCGTAATTTCCAGGCTGTAAACTGGATTGTTAGGTAAATTCCATCCACCATTTTTTTTTTCTAATCCGTAAAAAATGGCACATGGGCTGCACTCAATCAACTAGGCACACGAAAACAGCTGTCAAAATGAATAATGAAAATGGCAAACTCAATACAAAGCCTGCATATTCTGAGGTTAGACCATTGTGAACTTGCAAGCAAGCAGGAGTGGGCAGTACACGCAATGACAGTATCCAAAAAAAGATCAGCTGTTCAGGGTCTTCTTCACTGCTGTTCTCAGTGGCACTGAAACCACTAAAGGACTCATTTGCAGTTTCAGACATGGAGATTTTCTAGTATTCTCCATTGAAATTGGTCATGTTGCCTGTGGGCTTCTAGTAGTTGTGCCTCCATACTCGTTCTGGCCGTGATTTGTATGTCGTCTGTTGTGGAGACTACGCCAGATTTTTTGGACTGCTGCATTTTTTCTCATCATGGGGAAAAGTTCACTGTGCTGAAAACGCCACTGTTGGACCACGACTTGAGCTGCTGTATGGTTGCCATTTTGATGAGCCAGATCTTTAGCCTTCAGTTTGAGATCCATATGGTAGGCTTGGCTTCTTGACTCGAGCATTTTTGCTTGATCGCGTGTTGGTAACAGGTGACTGGTCAAGCAAAAATAATATTCAGCTTTCCTTATCAACACTCTTTTTGGCTCTTACTTGTACTTGCATTCTTTGAGTGAAAGGTGGTCAAATCTGAACTGCCGACATCTGTTCTCAGTTCAGTTCAGGAGAAGATAATTCTGTGGCCAGCTAAGAACAGAATCAGATAAATCTGTGTGGGAGCTGCAGGGGTTAGAGTTCAGGGAGAAAGTAGCAGCTTTAAGCTTGGAAATTACAGTAGTCTGTGCCACTTAGCAATGAAGTGGAAATAGGGCAGTTTGCCATTGGAAGATGATGGGAGAAGAAAGATAAATGTCATTGGTGCAATTTCTGATTTTTGTTTTCTTAGGTATGTAATCTTGTATTCATTTCTGCATTTCATCAGCATTTCTGACCTGTTTTTCTGTATTTGTTTATAAATTAGTTCACGAACATATTTTCTTCTTCTCCTAGATCCATCATAGGGACAGGAACACCAGGGGGGTTTTTTGTTGGCTTTTTTTTTTTTTTTTTTTTAATTTAGGGAAGCCCTGGCCCTTTTTTTTTTTTTTTTTTTATACTGACATCCTAGAAGCAGCACTGTACTGACTAAGATGTTCTTTAGGACACATTCCTTGATATATTCCATGGGAAATGGAAATCGTTTGAGGTTACACCCTCTCTTATGATGTACACAGCTCAGTGAGAATCGTCCAGATGGCATAGACAAATAATGTGCAGTTTACACACATTGTACTAAGTATTGAAATATTTTGGATAATGCAGAGCAGTTACGGTAGTGTTGCCACTGGGTGAACTAGAGTTCAGTGCACATGATCTTGGGTCGAACCCTGGCCAATGTGACTGAACGATGAGGGAGTTGTATGCAGATGGCAAGATGTGTCTGCCCCGGTCCCCATTGAGTGTGGGGTTGTTGGCAGCAGTGTGGATAGCCTTCTTCACCCCACGCTGAAACCATCTGTTGTCACGGTCGAGAACACTGATGTCATATTCGAACTGATGTTGCTGGGCATGTACGTGGGTGCCTACTGGAGATAATTCTCGTTTGTGTTCGTTCATGCTTTTTCGAAGGTTTTTTTGCTCATTTTCCCCGACACACACAGTCACGACAGTCTATTTGGTAGATGACTCCAGACTTGACCAGTTTGTTAGTTATGTCCTTGGGGGTGACCAGCTGGCTGCGATGGTGTTGATGGATTTGGGATGTACGGAGATGCCGGTTTTCCTGATCTTCCTGCTCAAGGCTTCGGTCACACCTCGGACATAGGGGATGGTGACATGTCCTTTACGCCAGGTTTGGTCTTGCTTGATGGTAGGATAGGATGCAGTGTGATCTTGCGGGCTGGGATGTTCCACGCCCACTTCTCATGCCCAGTGTGGTGAGAACTTGTTTGAGGTGTTCCATTTCTTGTCTTTTGGCATCCTGAGTAGAGCATATGGTGTTGGCCGATGGGTGAGGGTGCGCATCACTCCAAGTTTGTGTTCTAGCGGCTGGTGGCTTTCAAACTGCAGGTACTGGTCTGTGTGGATGGGTTTGCGGTACACACTGAAGGAGAGGCTGTCCTCAACCTGTGTGATGAGTGTGTCCAGCATGGCACTTGGTATTGTTCCTTTCACCTCATGAGTGAATTTAATAGCAGGGTGTTGACTGATCAGATGGTTGAAGTCTTCCACCAGCTCCTGTTTGAGGATGGTCATGGTGTTGTCACGTAACGGCCCCGGTAGCATGGAGGAGAATGGTGAGATGCCAGAGCCTTCTAGAAATCCTCCATGAAGAGGTTGGCTACAGTGGGGCTGACTGGAGAGCCCATGGCCGCTCCTTCTGTCTGTTAGTAGAAGTTGCCTTGGAATGTGAAGTAGGTGGTGTTGAGGCAGCAAGCCAAGGAGCTTGCAGATGCTGTCCATGGAAAGCGTGTTACGCTGGGCCAGAGTGTCATCAGCCTGGAGTCTTGCTTTTGACATAATCAGTTTTACAATGAAGATGTGAAGTTAAGATCAGTTGTATTTTTCAAGATAATTCAGACCTGTTTACCTGTACGATTTCACCATATTTTGTACACACGTTTGGTGAAAATATGACGCATACGAGGAACTGAAAAGAAATACGTCAAAAAAAATTCTTGAGACAAAGTTCTTGAGCGGTAATTGAACTTGGGTTAAAAAATTAAAAAAAAAAAAAAAAAAAAAGTGCGGCGGAGGCTTTGACCAAAGAGCGACAACTCTAGCTAACTTCTGCACGCGAAATCCGTTTTAGTGTCCGTTTCTTTGGCAACATACCCTGTAACGTCGAAAAAACCAGCGAGAGAGCGTAAGTGTGTGCCAAAGTATGCTGATGAATCAGGTTTAGAAGTAGCTTGTATCAGAAAGAACCTGTTTTGCTGTAGTCAGTGCAAGAGCATGTAGCTTGTATCAGAAAGAACCTGTTTTGCTGTAGTCAGTGCAAGAGCATATAGATTATATCAGAAAGAACCTGTTTTACTGTAGTCAGAGCAAGATCATGTAGCTTGTATCAGAAAGAACCTGATTTGCTGTAGTCAGTGCAAGAGCATATAGATTATATCAGAAAGAACCTGTTTTGCTGTAGTCAGAGCAAGATCATGTAGCTTGTATCAGAAAGAACCTGTTTTGCTGTAGTCAGTGCAAGAGCATATAGATTATATCAGAAAGAACCTGTTTTACTGTAGTCAGAGCAAGATCATGTAGCTTGTATCAGAAAGAACCTGTTTTGCTGTAGTCAGTGCAAGAGCTTGTAGATTATATCAGAAAGAACCTGTTTCACTGTAGTCAGAGCAAGATCATGTAGCTTGTATCAGAAAGAACCTGTTTTGCTGTAGTCAGTGCAAGATAATGTAGCATGTATCACAGAGAACCTGTTTTGCTGTAGTCAGTGCAAGATCATGTGGTTTTAACTGGTAAGTGTGATGGCAAGTGAAAACAAAATGAAGGACTATCCCTACTGCCTCCTGTTTTTACAGATATGTGGAATTGTGTGCACATTCTTTGCAGAAAATACGCATATTTTCGTTGGAAAATACACGGAAAGCAGATTTAGGGTGGACAGGTCTGATAATTACAGACTGTGTGTTAGTAAGATAGCTAGAGTAGTGTATTAGAAGCATAAGCAGTAGAAAGCACATGCGTGAAGAACATCAAGAAGTTATGAAGTGTTTTGACATATTAATGGAAATGTAAAGAAGCTGTGGAATGAAATAAAGGAAAATAAAGAATAAATGAAAGTAAACTGACTCTGCCAAAATCTTGTCTGTTCTTCAAAGGCGATGATCAAGCTTAAGTATTCGGACAAGCATTTGTGCCACTGTAAGAGTGCAGACTTTGCGTCAAAGAAGGTTGTCTGTGTTCAACATATCCATTCCTATTATTACAGAAAAGGCTGTTTTTATTGCTGTTCATTTGTTAAACTGAATGGGAGAAGTGTAAACGTTGGGCAACATTTGCCTTCTTACAAACTTATATGAAAGACTGCAAGAAGAGGGAAATGTTGAAGTTGAACTCACTCGTAATTTGTATAGTTTTAGAGTCATAAAACAGTGTTCAGAAAGGGGACACCCACGATTTGTTTTCCTTTCCCCAGGAGCAAACTTAACTGCAGTTGAGAAGAATTTCAGTCTGTGATTCAATACATTGTTCGCTTTTTTTGTTTTGTTGTAAATCCTTTATCTAGATGCAGTTGAGTATAGATTCAAACCCCCTTGAAGCTGTGTTGTCCTTGGAGTAATTCTTTCTGTTCTCTGTGAGCCTACTTAAAAAAAAAAAAAAAAGGGTTTTCTGAATAATAACATCTGCCTTCTTTCACTGATTAAACTGTTTGCTAAATAGCGATGTATGTTGATTACAAGTCTAGTGTGTGGTGTTGTTCTGATCTTAGTAGCAGCACTGTGAAGGCTTCAACAGTTAGTTGTATTGTATGGCACTATGTGTCCCTTAAAGAGCTTTGTAATTTCTTCCTTTTCTTTTTTTTTTTTTTTCTTGCTGACTCATCGTCTGTGCCACATCAGGCGTTACATCCACAGTGCTTATTCTGTTCCCTGCACCCTTTTGACTGCCACAGTCTGTCCTGTCCCACCACACAGTCCTGGCAACAGCAGTCCACAGGGAGCAGTCATGGTCTTCGGCAGGCAACCCTTCAGAGGAGACACTGCACTTCTATTGAGTCACTTCAGTGGTTCTGATTCAACATATGCAGGATACCTCTACTATGCCCCCTACTGATGACAGTTATTGTTTAATTGCAAAGCTACTGTTGATGAGCTGCCCCTCTGGAGGGCACCACCACAATCATGCAATGACAGTCCTGAATTAGCCAGTATCGAAGACCCCGACAGAACCAGACTTGGGACGTGGACATGGAGAGGTACTGAAACTGAGGTCACCATGAGAGCAGGGCATGAAGGGCCACAGAATGAAACTTTCATTTTGTTTTCATTTAAATGCTTATTGATGACTGATGCTACCATGCTGGTCCAAGACCATACCCTGCACTTAACTTTCATAATGTATACCAGCATCAACCAGGCCTAAGAAATACAGACACCTGCAGTGTTCAACTATGGGTATGAGTTGGTCAGGCCAGAAAATCCTACAAATGAATGGTTCTGATAGGATCGAGCCCAGAACTCTCAGCCAGGAATCCAAGACACCAACCACTTCACCATGGCGGCTGATGAGCAGTAAAACTTCATCTGTAAATATGTCATAGATGTAAATGTGTACATATTCAACCACAGAGTGCTTGTGTTGTGTGTTTTAAGATGTGCATCGGTGAAACGAGAAAAAAAGAAGCACAATATGAATAAGAAAACTACATGTGTGCAGAAAACATTGAAATCATTTTCCCCCCATCATTCTAAGACCTAATTTTTCCATCAGAGTCATAGTCGTAGAAATAATTCATGAACATCTGGTAATTGGCTTACTCATACTTGCGTTGTTAATGTTGTGGAATGTGAAGAATGAAATGTCCATAGTTTTATGTTCCACGGGCTGACAGGTATGGGTTGTTCCATACTGTTGTTTGTCCAAACAGTTCGATGGTTTGATTCATTTGCATTGTGGGATTTTAAAGCCGTGTCTGATTTGTTTGCATTCTGGGATTTTAAAGCTGTTGACAGTTTGGTCACTCTGCTTTGTTGTCCGTTTTGTAATGTTTGTTTTCAAGTGACTGCTGTTTCTGTTGCATGAAATATATATATGAATTTTATTTGTAAAGGTGTTTCTCAACTAAGAGATCTTTCTTTGTGTGCTCTGTCCATTTAACCAGGTAACATGAGACAAGCAGCAGCATCATAATATTAATTTTGAAATTGGTACAGTGAGCTCGGCAAAGACAGATTAGTCGAACAGTCAGTAGTCTGATGACAGCAGTCCGAGCAAGTCATGTGCAACAAACACACTCGCGCCCACTGTATAAGGTCAAACAAAAACGAAATAGGTACAGAGTGCCAGTGGCCAACATTTCACTGTCTGTACTGGTGAAATACTGGTAAAGGTGAACTGTGAGTGCATTAGACAACCAGAAGTGCTTCTTTGGGGTCGTCAGGTCTGTACATAGTCTGTCTGTCCTTGATCAGTGACTGCACTTTAGTCCTACAGCCCCACTGTGCTTGATCAGAGACCAGCTTACTTCCAATCTGAATCAGTTTTACTTTCTTTTTTTTTTTCCTTAGCACAGCAGGAGTTACTCATTTCAGATCTCTAGATAGGTTTAAGATGATTCACTTGGTAAGTTGGAAGAAAAGGACGTACCATGAAAAATAGCACTTTGAATTGGGGAGGAAAAAGACTTTTATTCACGTACCTTTGTAAGCAACTGGCAACATGTTTTACACCTTTGGTGGACAGTGCTTGATGATGAGGATAGAGCACAGCTCGGCATTTATGATGTAAGATTTATTATAGCTCTTCAAAATGGGAAGAAAAAAATGCAGTATAGGCATTTAAACTATAACCATTTTGCTTTATTGTGCACAAGGACTGAAAAGACTTAAGTCAGAAATGATGGGTTTACAGGGATTTTTAAAAGGAGTGACCGAGAAATATGTCATTGCTTGGAAATGATGTAATTTTTTAAAATGGCTGGCGTTTGAAAGGTTGTGCTATAATGACAGATGGATGAGTGGTGAGATTTTTAACATTCTTCAACCTTTATGCCATTGTTACATGTGGCGAGTCTTTCACTCAAACGTGCAACAGTTTTTTTTTTCATATGCTCACTCTTTTCCCGCACCTCACCATTTTGTGGGAATACTCGGTCAATTTGCGTGATAGCAGTATGCAAACCATGCAGTGTTTGCATGACTTGGATGCAGAACTTCTTCCTCGCCTCATTGGTTCCCTTTGTTTTGCTCATTCAGTGCATATTGAGGCATTCTGATAATTCTATTTCCGTCAAGTGTACACATTTACAGATAGAATCCTATTTAAAACAGGAACTGAAAGTGAGGGCAACTTCATCGTGGTGAAAGTTAAAAACAACAGGAAAGTCGTGCCATGAGGAAGTGGTGGATTGTGGAGTACATGACCTTTACCTGTGCTCCGATTGGTTGATCATCTTTGCTTGTGAGCGTGCCTTGTTTGACAAGTTGAACCAAGTTCAGCTCTGTTAAAGCGGTTGTATTTTTGCTTTAATGGTGGTTTATCTAGGTGGTAACATTTTTTTTAGCGTTAAGTGAGTGCACTTCAGTGAGATATTCATCTGTTGTGACACAGGCTTTGGAGACATGATACTCATAGACTACAGATTGTGGCATTAGCTGATCAGATGTAACCAACCAAATCCTCTTCCAAAAACCAGTCTCTGAAAGGTACAAAGTTAAAAAGTTCTTAGAAATTGCTGTGTGGTAGTGTGACCTTTCTAGTCAAGGGATTCAGTCCAACTGGCCGATGGCCCTAATTGTCAGTAGTGAAAAAAAGATTCCTTCACCTCTTACTAAGTGTAGAGTACTTTACTAGTTTAAAAAGGGGGGGGGGGGGGGGGGGGGGGGGGGGGGGGGGGGGGAGTAAAACTGTACATAATTAGAAAAAAAAAAATCCTTTCTGACCTGAAAGATCTTGCTTGTATCAAAGATGAAGTGGGATTTGAAAAGGAAAGAACCTAAAATTAGAACTTAAATTTTGTTCAACTTTTTTTGTTTTTTTTGTTTTGTTATCTCTTTGTCTCTATCTCCCATATCTTGCCCATAGTTTAGTGCATTCCCCACCCTTTGGGTGATCTTTGGTGGTACATATACATACTTGGCCACCCAGTGCGTTTCTGTTTCACTGAAGGAAGGGACTGCATGTGTCAATTTTTTTTTTTTTTTTTCGCCATGAGGGCAGATACAGAGTTTTATGCCTTTTTAAAGGAGGAGGATTTGTTGTGCTGAGAGCTTTTCATGACTGAGAGCAAGGCCCTCCCTCATCCACTACCCATCTTTGCATTGTGTGACCTCAGGTAAAGCATGTATCAAACCCTGAAAAAGCTCACTGGGACACAAGGGGAGCAACTCCATCCTACTCCTCTCTCAAGCATATTTGATAAATAACTTGAAGATTGAATCACAGTTCTTTTTTTCAGGGTATTTTGGACTTGATAAAAACTCCACCAAGCCCCATTTTTGTCGGCTGCGTTTTGCTCAACCAACTTTGACACATTGTGGCATGGAGCTCTGAGTTCAGAGGATGACAATTCCTTCCCTGTGTGTCATGGATCTCTTGGTGCCATGAATTACAGAAAATAATTTCAACCAAGACTTGTATTAAAAATATTACAGATGAAGATAATGATTGCTTTTGTGTTGTTTATGTAGTGCATGTGGAGTTTGATGCTGCATGCCAGATAGAGATTTTCAAGGTGTATTTGAATGCTCCATAGTACAAACGGACTTGAAAGAGGTTATCGGATTACTTTGGAGACCAACATAAATACTAGATATTGGTAAGGAAAAATAAAAGGAACATTTTTATTGCCATCATATGATCATATGAGCATTGTGTTAATGAAAGCATCTTTAGGGAAAAAACCTGTTTCAAAAGGCCATAGAAAGGAACATTCTTACTGACATAATATGAGCATTGTGGTAACAAAAGCATCTTTAAGAAATAAAAAAAAAAAAGAAAGAAAGAAAAAAACTGATTCCAAAGATCGCAACTAATTGGAACTGTGTTGATTCCCATCAAAGAGTTCAGAGAGACCTCAAGAGGCTGCTAGAACAGTATCTTGTTGAAAGATGAGCTGGATGTATCTTGGTCATGGGGCCTTTGGGGAAAAAAGTATTTTTCTTGAAAGCCAAAGACATCAGTTGATGATGCAAGTCATACCAGCTTCGCATTCTCTCCCTCATCGTGGTAGACACTCTACCTCCTTTTATTCTTGAAATCCAAGCTTTAAACCCACCTGTTTCATCAAGGCTCGAAACTGTACTTGCAAAAATGTACAGCGCTCCCATCTCATTCTCATGATAGGAGTATCATACTCTGAGGGGTATTGATAAATTTCATTCATTTTCTTCAGACCTATTATTTGTATATAATGCTGTGTGGAACATGTAGTGTCTTCATGTATACGCATGGCTGTACATTTGTTATCATAGTATTGACATATATCCTAAATGTATGTGTGTGGATGTATGTGCCTTAAACCTAAGGCTAGACATTTTGTTTGAATAGTAGTAGTAGTAGGGGAAAAAAAAAAACAAACATTTTAGATTTTTTTTCTGGTTCCTTTGCAAAAACATGTAATATATGTTGCAGTAGCTATCTATTGTTACAGCCAGTATTTCTAGCAACAGCCAGCTACTGTTTATGATTGGTAAGCAAACATCTTAACAGAAATAGTCTGGATCAGAAGAGCAGGAACTGCCTCCTTTCATTTGAATTTTGATGCAGTAGAAAACATTGCCTATCTGAAGGATGAACTGCACTCTTTCTTTCATTGCTTTGACAGCAGTTCATTTTAATACAATATCAGTGTGAAGTATGTCAATGTTTGCTCCTTACTTGGCATATTTGCCACTTGAATTAGTAAAATCTATCGACGCCCCTGTCTCCCTTGTCCTCCCCAGAGAGGCACCAGATATTTGCGAACCTAATACCACCTGGTCAGTACATCTGCAGTCCAGATTAAGATCGCAAGAAAAGTTAGGAAACTGTTTGGAAAATGAGTTTTTGATCATCTGAGGATGCGAACTTTCCACTTCTCTGTTAATTCCTACCAGTGAATGCTGTGGAAACAAACATTTGACTTGGACAAAAAGAAGGGGGAAAAAATTAGCTGCTAGGACAATTACATTCTCAAATGGATCCAATGAATAGAAGCAGGAGTACATGTGTGAAGTGTCTGATATAGTGTCAGTTGCAACTCCAGTGTTTGAAAAATAATAATAGTAATAATAATAATTGTAGATGGAAAGTATGTGTAGCAATTCATGAGCATTATCTCTCCACGCCCCCCCCCCCCCCCCCCTTCCCCCTTGTATCAGTGGGGCAATAACTTCCCACCCACTCCACCCTCCCCAGGGATCATCATCAGTTTTTCTGGCGGTGTCGTCTTTGGCATTTTAAGGCTGGACACGGCACCTATATTTTCGACCAAAATCTTGATGTTGTTTTTGTGCCATTTTGTATCACCAGCATTTAGTCTACTGAATACAAGAAGTTTTCAACAAAATGTGATAGATTTGTGTGTTTTTATTCATGCTTAAAGATTGTGAACAAACAGGAAACTCCAATTGTTTCACTGATAATGATTTTGTCCAGTGAGCCAATATTTGAAGCATAGCGATGTGACTTCATTCAAATCAACAAGGATCGGAGTCAGCAATCCTACATGCTTGAAACTTTGTGTGTTGCTTTTCTGTATTGGGTATTCTGTATCTAAGGTACGACAGTTCATTCAGAGGTAACTCATTTTATGTTTAAAGCTGTTACTTGGAGAAAGTTCTGAATGTGGGGGGGAAATACAACAATGTAATATGATATTATTCTCAGACAAGTAAGTGAAAAGTGTTGAAAATTAATTGCTATTATTCTAAGACAAATAAGTGAAAAGTGTTAGAAATTAATAACAAACAGTGTAGTTCTCGGTGGGGAGGGGGGGGGAGTGAATGTTTTTCAGCCACCTTGAATGGTTTCCATGGCAGCTGGTGATTTGACTCATTTCTGTGAACTTTGATTAATGCATAATCATTTCCAATTAAAAGAATTCATCAAAAACAGGATTTGGTGAAGAATTGGGTGCCATGTCTGGCCGTAATTTCTCAGATTTTTTCCCTACTTCTTCACTTGTCCGAGCCTCCATTTTCCGCTTTTTTTTTCTTCTTCCTTTTAATGAATTTTTCCTCTCTCTTTCCCTCTCTCCCTGAAATGAAACATACTGGGAAGAAGGTGGGAAATCTGTCCTGGTACGAACATGAATACATACTACAAAGCGGAAAAAAAGACCAAAGTTCATAGATTATTAGCACTGTTTATTATTATCAACAAACATGGTTTGATGTACATGGATCAAATGATTGAGCACAGTATCACAGCACATAGTAAACCCATCCAAACTGATGAAAAGAAGAAAATTCACAAACTTGGCCAGTTCATTACTGAAACATACATGTCACTCATAATGCTCTAGATGAACGTTTTAAATGAGGAGGAAAATGCCAAGCCTTGTGTTAGACTTACTTCCTGAATGTTTTTCTCCTATTACAGGGGGATGGAGGGGGGGGGGGGGGGGGGGGGGGGGGGGGGAGCTTTAATCAACAAACAATTTCATTCAGCCAAAAATAATAAACCAAGCCTGATTTGCAACATGCACCTCATGTTATGTCAAACAGTCCAAGGCAAAATAGTGCACGTTTACTTGGTTAAATGGTCACAGCAATGAGCTGTCCCAAGCCAAATCCCAATCAACTTTCAAAAGTAGACTAAGGCAAAAATACAGACCGGAAGGGGGGGGGGGGGGGGGGGGGGGGGGGGGGGGGGGGATGCTTTGGAACCATGCCCAGGAGAAACTTCACATAGACGAATCCATTGCAACACAAAAGTTATGTCATACAAATAATTTATTTTTTCAATTGTGAAATCTAGTCAAACTATATACACACGTTCTCCTATCTCATTTTACAGATGTATGTAATTTTACTTTCATATTTACTTTAAATAAATCAGAGGTAACGAACAAGCTGATGCATTACAGCAGGCGATACTTGTGATGAATGAACACTGCCTGAAATTTTTTGTGTGTGTAGACGAAACAAAGGAAAAAAAAACCCAACCAAACAAACAGGACAACCTGAGTTGTGTATTGCGCTAATCATTCTCATGACAATTTGGACAAGCAAGCTGCTTCTGCATAGAACTGCTTAACAAGCAACTTAATTTTGTCATCAGCATCTTGTTTCTTTCCTGATGTGATCTGATCTCAGATAAGAAAAACAAAAATTCTGAACAGGAATAAACAACCACAATAAAATTCCTTCGAATGCTAGCGATGCACGCTAATCACAGTAATCTGGGTTTCATGGTTTTACGTTTGTGTTTCCATTTCATCCTGAACAAATTCACTCCCAAGCTGCATATTCTGGCCAACCTTTGCACCGCCACTCCTAGCATCGTTCTCTTGCAGCCTCAACACACAGGGAACAATCGGTATCATGCTGTCATGAGGAAACCTGCCAAAGAAGATTTTGTGCTGCAGACGAGTCACTCTGATGGCATTTCCTGGCATCTGTTCACATCTGTACATCCCAGTGCTATACTGTTTTGAGGCGTATATGATGTGAAGTGTAGCTGAAAAAGGTGTAGAAAGCAATGGTGAACACGTGTTCAGTCCACTCTACTTTGTACTCTCTTCCCACCACTTCCTTCCAATGAATGCACCTGTTTCTGAGTAATGCAAATAACCTAACGTCAGACTAATGCCTCTGCACAGAGGTTATGGACTCGATTCTCTCATCTACTCTCACACCATGCCATGGGGAGATCATCACTTGGATTCATTTTTACATTACTTTCACTTGGTTTCATTTGACATGAATTCACTGGGTGTGCATATTGTGTGCTAACAGGAAAAGACTGATCATTAATTTAAAATCCGCCCCTTACTAATGTAAATATTTTGATAAGTGCAAACACATTCAACACTGCTAAATTCTTACTAACCCAAAAGTGGAAGGTGTTGGCCTACGTACACATACACACACACACACGCGCACACTATATCTGAATTCAAGAATCTTCTCTACTTTCAACAATCCCCTGACTTGATCAAAACTGAAAATGGGTGTAGTGCACTGTGACAAATGGTTATGTTTTGTGAAGTTGGTGTGTCGTCGTCCCTCGGCAAGACAATCATGGTTGCAGAAAGTCCTTAATTATTCAATCAGACAACTGATACAAATTATGTGAGCACTAGTGAAGAACACATTAAAAAGGACAAAGAAACATTCTGTAGCGCTTGAAGTGAGCTGGGACATGCAAAGTGTTAAGATGACAAACCTTGGTGTGTTCGGGAGGGAATGTATATCTTTTCTTACTTTGGTCTGATTTCTATATAAACCTTTACAATGCGCAGTGATGTTGAACACAAACACTGGTACAATGTGGCAGTTTGTTTAAAATTACAACATAAACCTTCAGTCACAATCCAGACATGTTATTTTTCCTGTTTCACTTTCAGGATTTTTTTTTTTTTTGTAATGCACTGCACGAAATGAAGCTAGTGGACATCGCATTTCATTGCAAACATCTGGAGTAACTTGTCTGTTCTGTGATAAAAATAGGCGCAATACTTACAGTGGAAAGAAAGTAATAAACTGGTTAGGCTATGAGGGTGAAACTGTTCCCTGATGGCAACCTGAGAAAGGGAATATCACATGACAAAATGTGGCGCTCGCTCAGTCTACATATTGAATTCAGTACAGCACACGAAAAATATGAAAACGAAACAAAAAGTCCACATTTACTGATGCCTGTATACAGGACTCTTCAAACTAAACGTGTCTGTATCTGTACCTACCTGTGTTTGCACGAGCTTAGAAGAAAACGATCAAACATACTCTCTATGCCAAAACTGAGCTCATGTTTTTGATGTTTTCTTTTTTTGCTAATCCTTGCTTCTGATGAGAGAGATGGACACTCTGCCCTTGCCTTACTTGTTGCCATCCTATGCCCAGTGTTCATTCCACCTCGGCCCCCTACCCTTCCCTTTCCCTCTGTGGTCTCTGGCCTGATCTGATTCAAGTAGTCCTTTCCCTACCTCTGGATTGCACTACAATTGGGAGAACTACATGCATTAACATGCGTCAATGCTTTCACGCCTCAGAAAAGTTACTGCCGGCTGGCTGATTCATAACATTTTTGCTGCTAATTCTGAAATACAGGAGCAAACAGTACTGAGGCCCAGTGATTAAAAACAAACCACAAATTAACAAAAACAAAACAAAAAAGCTGCACTTTCAAGGTAGCTGGGGAAATAATGGAAGTGAATATGAACATGTGGAAAGAATGCAGCACAAAATCCCATTCACTTTTATATGTAATGATAATACAGGCACTAGGATGAAGGGTGGGGTGGAGGTACGTGCTTACGTAGCATGGAATCGTTTGTCTTGAAGCAAAACTTAAGTGTGGGATGGGGGATTAATATGCATGACAAGAGAAAAAAATGCAACAAAGGATCCAAAATGCCTTAAAACTAACCACAGGTTGAGATGGAGCAGAGTAATGGTGGTACTGGGAGGGGGGGGGGGGAGTTGTATACAACCAGTTAAAAGAATGCATTATACAATCATCTGCCTAGAATTAAAGGCAAAACATATGTTAGCTATGCTGAGGACAGCCACCGGCCGTAAAATGATGGGTGACCACTCCAGTAAGGCGGGTGCGACAGTAGTAACACAAGTTGACCTTGCAGTTCCAGCAGCGGATGTGATTGTTTCTGTTCAATTTGTAGTTGGTCTGCTTGCACTGAATGCAACGCATCGACTGACCCCCACCACCCTGCAGTTCCGCTTGGGCTTGCATCCCACAAGAGAGCCTGCAAAGAAAGAAATGGCAAAGGTAAATTTTTACCGGGGTACTAGGTGTCAAATAAAATCTTTCTTTAGGTCTGTCTGGAACAATGAGAAAAGGTCTTGCATTTCTTTTCCTGCCCTAAATTTGACCAAAGTGAGGCGACTGCAGGCGGAAATCTAAACAGAATTTCAAAAAGCATTTAGTACTGTATCCATCAAACACCCATCTTGCGCCAAATTCATGAGATAAGTGGTTGCTTGTTCTTCATTTTCGTTGTCATGAGTGTTCATCTTGCCTGAAGAAGTCGAAATATGTCGTGTTTTCTCTTGTGATTTGTTTGTTCATGTTGGCGGACAGTCTTTATTCTTTTAAAGACAAATTTGACCAGTGAAATGAATACTTATCTTTGAGGAGTACAATATACAAGGGTACAGAGTCAAGTTCAAAAGCCCATTGCTAAACGTTCAATATGATAGGGAGCCCGAACATATCAGGTTGCACAGTGTACGAGATGATTAACTGACAGCATTCAATAGGCCCTCAAAAAAAAAACCTGATCTCGTCAGAACTCAATGCCGGTTCATTCTTTCTCAGATAAACCTTTCACGTTCTTTGGTAACAGACACTGAAGCGTCCCCTGGTACATCTCAGGATGTCAGGAATTTCAGCTGACCCTCATACCGATCGCACTTGCGGCGACAAAGATATAGCCATCAATCTCATGAGCACTGTGACTGTCTTGCTGGACATTGTGGTCTCACTACGTGAAGCAAGGCATGACAACATTTTGGCAACAGCAGCCTGAAGGTGTAGAAGAACATCAAGATATATGAAATTGTCAATACTACTGCTTTGTCAGCTATCGTCAGTCTTTTCCATCTTTTCTGCCATTTCTTGTCCTCTGTTTTTCAAAGCTTTGGAGGTATCGTTGATTTGTCTCACATTTGGCTGTCACAGAGATCCACAAGTGAAAAGTTCAAAATTTTCCATGTACGTCCGATGCGCCTGCAGTCACAAATAGTGAGGCTTCAAATTCAATACAGACGTGGATACCTTGTTCCATAGACCCAGGGTCATCTTCGAGACACACTTCCGATTTCACCATCCACATCCACGTTCCCTCATCCACCCTGGCCTCCTAACTAGGTCATGTCAAGCGCACACACACAGATTCTAATGAACTTGCCCGCACTCCTTCTCTATTCATGTTGCACAGTAGAACATATTTCAACTTCCATCTGCTTGAATGGACTGTGCTCATGGTGCTACATGATTTACACTCACTGTAGCTCTGTGCCATCAAGTTCATACTTGAACTAGCCTCAGCTAAAACACCTGCTGTTTTGTCAACAAGCAGGATGCAAGCGTACATCAGAAAATTAGCCAACAGTCAAAGGAATCTTCTGACAGAATTGTTTAAAAACCCTGACTGTCTAAGAGAAACATGGACAAACGAGTCGCAAGACAAAACACAACGCGTTTCGACCTCTTAGGTGTTCTTCAGGTGAAACAAAAATGAATAAAATAACGATCTGAAGCAATCAAAGCTAAGTGCATTTTCGTTATTTTATTCGTTTTTGTTTCACCTGAAGAAGACCTAAGAGGTCGAAACGCGTTGTGTTCTGTCTTGTGACTCGTTTGTCCACGTTTCTCTGGGCGGTTTGCTGACATTTATTTAAGATTTGTTTAGATTTCCACCTGCAGTCGTCTCACTTTGCAACTAGATCTAACTGTCTAAATTGTAAAGTGTATGTCTGTGTGAGAAGAGTCATACATTCATTTCAGCTAGAAGCGAATGTACTAGTGACCATCTAAAATCGTATTCTTAACTCTCTACAGTCTTCTTCCGTGAGTCATGTTATGTTTATACCCAACCCCACACCCCTTCCCCTAACCCTTCCTGCCCACCTCCCCCCTGCACCTTCACTTCCACTCCCCATGTCTTTCAAACATTGGAAACCCTGACCAGACACATTTGTATACAAAACACACACACACACACACACACACACACACACGCGGACGCGCGTGCAGGTGCCCCCAATCACTCACATCAGGAGGTCGACGATGATAAATGACTCTTTGTACAGGGGCTGGCTGATAGCGGAACAGCACACAGGTGCTGGAAGTGAAGTGGTCATAGCCATTGATACCCTTTCCGCACAGCCAGCAGAAGTGTTTTCCACACCGACACGTCATCTTGTTGCACCTGGACACAAAACCGATCTGCTGTCATCACCTGTCGGCACTAGATCTGAACGTCTTCATTTCCCAGCACCACATAATTTTACATGAATTCTAAGTCCTCATAACTCCCTTTTGTAACTTCTAACATTTCCAAAATATCTCTCTCAAAGCTTGTGTACATTAAAGTAAACAGGTCACTTTAAAAATCTATTTGAGCTCTTCTTCTGCATGACAAAGAGCAAAAACTTACTGGAACAGCCTCTTGAATTGTGCATAAATGTGACTTTGGAACTGCATCTCAGGCTGTATAAAGGATGAACAGCCTGCATGAATTGGCTTTACAAGTTGTCCTATCATATATAGTACTTGCTGTGCAAGCTTCATTGCTGACATGATTCAACTTGATGACTGGGAGTTAGTTTGCAAGAAGAAAAAATGAAAACAGACCTCAGACTCTGATGAAAATCAGTTCTTCCTTACTCAGTAGAGCTTCCTGCTGATCAATGAATCTTAGCTTGCAACTGGCTTGCAGCACACCCACGCTGAGCCCATTTTGACTATGCATCTCTGGCAAATACTGGAAATCGCACAGCTTTAACTTTCTGTATGTTAAGGAACCAATTCATTTAAGCATATTAATTAATGAGAGTGTAGGTGTGTGTGTGTCTGTGTGTGTGTGTGTGTGTGTGTAAGAGTGTGTGTGTGTGCGTGTGCGTTTCTCTAAACAACACAAAAACCATTTTCATTCAAAACAATATTTTGTCAAAAACCATTTCCCACCCTTCGATCTTTTCCACTGGTATCTTGCAGTGAGGGCAGTTAACACTCTTTGACTTTATCTCCTGGATGGACTTGGACTTCTCCTCCGCCTGTCGTCGCAAGAGCTCAAACCTCTCTTTGGCTCGCACATCCTTTCGCTGAATTCGCCCAGCTTGCGCCTCCAGTCTTTCCAAATCTGATGTGCACTCAGTCCCCTGGGACACAGACACTGACCGTTATCAAAAGATCTTTTTGTCACAGAAAATTATTCCCCCCAAATATTTTCTTCTTTTTTTTTTTTTTCCAGATACTACACTATTCACTGCATCCAAAGTAGGTCTTACTCATTACACAGATAAAATCATGTGATATATCCTAGTATTATGGCATGATCAACTGGATGGGAAGGTTCCTGCATAGTTTTCTTCTATACCGAGGTCAGCCTTTAAAGTATATCTTCAAAGCAATATAGGGTGGATGGGGGGAGGGAGGGGAGCAATTCAATTCATGTTACCTACAGCCCAGCTTGAAAGCGGTATGTGGTGGATGGGGGGAAAGGAGGGGGGCAATTCAATTCATGTTACCTATAGCCCAGCTGACTGCGTATGGCCATATCAGAGCTGTAACATCAACTCTCAAAGTAAATAAATGTTATGGATAGTGTGGTAGTGTGTGTTTCACTATCTGACTCTCACTAGAAAAAGTTTGGATGCATTTACTACTTTTTCATTTTACTACACACACACACACCCACACCACATGAACATAGACAGCCAGGCAACACTAAACTAAAGTTTCTTTCTTTTTTATGGTGCCTGAACCATAAAATCACTACAAACACATATTACCATAATATAAACAGACAGGCACAAAAAATATCAATACACGCCACACTCAGTAATGGCGTACAACAACACAAAAAGCTTTGACCATCGTTCTCTAAACTGACATGCTAAAGTTTCTTTTTTTTTTTTTGCCCCGGCACAGACTTCGTTAGCACCTCCAGCAATGTCCAGACAGACAGTTCGTATACCTGGCTGTGTCTAGCCCAAGTCACAGCTTTCATACATAGGCAGAGCCACTCACAGATGCAGTTGTGGAGTTCTCCCAGGAACACTCTCCCAGGAACACTCTTACAGCAGAAAAAACAACACACATGAGCCACCGACCTGGCGGCCACCTCCTCCACGTCGTCGCAACAAAGAATCCTGAGGCCCTTTAACACACGAGTCTTCTATTGACCTGGTGGTCAGCCTCTCCACATCTACAGGATGGACACAGCGGCTGGGGCATGGGCTGACCCCCCACACCCGGACATACAAAGCAAACTACATCTACTACTTTATTCTTATACCAAATTTGGCGTGATTCAAAGCTTTTGGGGTTTTGGTTGTGAGGTGGGGGGAGAGGGGGGGGGGGGGGGGGAGTTGCTGTTTCTTTTTTTTAAATACCTGAGTTTCAAATTTCAATTTGGGGGTTCTTGTTGTTTCGAATACCCCAAGTTTCAAAATTCAATTCAAGTTCACTTTATGTTGAAAAAAAAAAAGTCATTTAAAGAAAACTTGGTAGTTTAACAGTTCAAATCATGTCACGATTGTAAGTAACAACTATCACGGTTACAAAAGAGTGACACCGATCTATTATCAAGTTTCATACCTGATGCCAAGGCTGTTCACAGTCCGTGCAAAAACTGTAGCAGCAAACCATGCAGTAAGCCAGGTTGAGGTCTGCGTCCTGTTCTCGGATCACGACAGACTGGCAGCGAGGGCAGTACACCACATCGTCCATTTCATCCAATGATCGCTGAAACCATCACAACATAGTCAGTCATACTGTCACAGAAAAGTGTCAGACTTGTATAGATAGAGATTAAGTCAACTGCAAAGCAAGGCGACTGCAGGCGGATGTCTAAAAAAATCTTTAAAAGTTTATGCAATGAATCCGCCAAACATGAACAAACGAATCACAAGACAAAACGTGACACGTTTCAACCTCTTAGGTCTTCCTCAGGCAAGATAAACAACACTCAGGACAACAAAAATGAAGAACAAGCAATCACTTATCTGGTGAAATTTGACGCAAGATGGCGATTTGTATAAATTAGATTAAGTGACTGTTAGTTTTAACAGCCAAGTGTATCAGCACTTCGTCCAAGTTACTTTATGTAGCAAAGTGTATTAGTCTAAAACAATATTAGATTAGTACAACAGACATGTACAGAGTTTTGTAACAAACACCTACAATGCTGGATAGAATGCAGGCTGGGGGTGGGGGAAATGCCTGGAGAAAGGAGACAGTTAGCAGGGTGGGGAAGTAGGGGAGGGAGGGAGGGTAAAGAGGGAATGAATGAAGGTTAGAAGAAAAGCTGCAAGAGGGTGGGGGGGGAGAGGGGGGGATGAGGGAGTCGAAGGGAAAAGGGTTGGAAGAATAGCAGTGGAGAAACTGATTAACACTAAAAATAACAGTCAATCACACTGACACTGAGATTCTGACTGCCACTGGTCGAGTCGAAGTTATCAAATGTACTCTTTGGAGAAAGAGGGCAGAAAAGGATCTATGGAGAAGAGAGGGAGCAGGGTAGGTGGGGGTGGGGTGGGGGGGGGCTACACTGACAGCCACAGATGGAGTCCATTCTATCCATATCTACTATAACTGCACAGGTATGGATCCCTACTGCTTACAAAAACATAAGACATTTTTTATTACGTAGGATTATACTCAAGGCTTGAGGCCCCTTCCCGTTCTTGCCCGTACAGACTTTTATTTTGTATGAGGCTGGGATAGCAAACTGCTGTCACTTATTGCAGTAGTGAGCACTGTATAGTATGTAATTAAAAAATAGGATTATAACAAAAAAATTAAAAATCTACATCGCCGTAAACATGAAAAAATAGACTTGTAAAAATCCACAAGAATGGACTCTGATGCACAATCTACACAGATCTGAAAGCTTTTTCTTTTTTAATGTACTACACGGTTACTTAAAAATCATCTTTCAGGGCTACTGAAAACATGGAGGGGAACTTCAGATCCCACGGGAAGACAACGGAGATACCAATAACTCACAACTAAAGCTGCCTGCTGCGCCAGTCACGAAGCACATATGCAGTTTCTTGCTCTACTCTGTGTGCATGAAGCTGGCATAATTGTGTATGTAGCAAACCTGTGCTGCAAGCAGCACTACTTTGGTGTCACCTGCATGCAAATTTTTAACCAGGAGCAAAAATTGCCTCCCTGTTCTATAAACACATGGTATGTCGCCTTCTTTTAAGACTTCTTTTCTTATTGAAAATGAATTCTTCCTTCTTAGAACAACTGGCAAAACATTGTAGGGGGACACAAACAATTATACACTCATACCGAGAAGCAAGTACCTAAGAATTATCACCGATTTTTCCCCTGAAACTGAAAATGCGAATGAAACAGAGAGTGAACTCTGTAAACACACAAATAGAGAAACAAGCAACAAAAAAAAAATAAATGAGAGACAAAAGAAGAGAAGGATTAATTCTGCAACGTTTTTTTTGTGTGTGTTTGTTTGTGTGTGTGTGTGTGTGTGTGTGTGTGTGTGTGTGTGTGTGTGTTTTTTTTTTTTTCACTACCTACCTGAAGGAGAGGCTTTCCCAACGAACGAAGTTGTCAGGAGTCAGCACCATCTGTAGAACATCAGGGGGGATCATGGTCTTACACTCCAAATCTGGACACCTAGGGAGAAAAAATAGCTGTTTCATTATCCTTATCAAATTAGAGTTTTACAGCATGCAACCTTTTATCATCCAATGTTTCACAACCACATTACAAAAACACAGACGCAGAGCTGACAACCCCCCTATATCACCGGCAGATACTGCTAATTTCTGTAATTTCAGTAGTTTTCAAAACGTTATCAGTAGTATCACAGTACCACACACACACACACACACACACACACACACACACACACACCACACAGAAAAATTGTCAAAGCAAACTTTGAACCATGCGGAACCCTTGATCTATGTATATTCATGGATTCCTAGTTTCGAAAATTCTGACTTGACATCATCTTTGATGAGGATGCCTTTACCTAGGTGCAGTATTTTTTTTGTTGTTGTTCTGACATGTTTCTACAGATGCAAAATGACTAAACAGTTCTGTTTCCGTGACAAGATCTGTATCTCTGCATCACAGATCTGCACCCAAATATTAGTGGCTTTGCCCTTAAGCCATGTTTCACCTTTCTACCAAAATCATCCACAAGCCAGTTTCAAACTCAAGCTGTGATACTGACTGACTCCATGGACCTACTTCAGAAAGTGTAAAGTGGAATGGGAAGCCCTGCTTGGGAATGGGAAGCCTTCTATTGGAGAGACTCATATGGATGTACTGCCCTGGACATGCTGGAGTTAAAGGAAACGAGAGAGCCAACACACTGGTGGCAAGGCAATGATAAGAACTGGATTACATCTTGGCCAATCTGACGTGATAAAAAAAATCTGAAGAATCAGTAAAGCAAACAAGAGCAAAGCCACTATATCATAGACCATCTTTCAGACCTGAACATCAAGAGAGGAAGTGGCTACACATCCAGACTTAAGGGAAGAGCAAGAAAAATCATCACCAACAAACAAACACTGGAATAATTTCAAGGCCAACACTGTGAAAACTCCTAGAGATTGGGGCAAACTCATACTGGGCCTTTCCAATAACAAGCACAACGATCAAACACATGTCAACTGAGATAAGACTTTGAATCTCTCAGGACCCCCAGCGCATACTGTAGACGTGTGTGCCTGGTGTTCATCATCAGTGGAGTGATGCCAGTATGTTAATTAGAGAGTCCATGAACTTGAGTGTGCAAGCGTTGGTGTGAGTGTGTGTGAGAGAGTGAGTGAAACGTGTGTGTGTGTATGTATGTGTGTGTGTGGGGGAGGGGAGTAAGTGTGTGAGGGGGAGAATTTGTTGTTCTTATTGTTATGTGTGTTATGTGTGTATGTATGTGTGTGTGTGTGTGTGTGCATGTGTGCACATGCACATATATGTTGTACTTGATGGTCTTGTTCTTGTTCTTGGTCCCAAGTCATCTTCTGTACATTCATGCATGCAGTCACTACACACACACACATACGCCTGCACGTGCATGCACACACACAAAGCGCACACGCACACACACACATGTGCATGCATACACACACACACACACTAACGTGCATACACATCCGCTCGCTCCTACACACACATATACACATGTGTGCATGTGCACGTCCACACCCACACATGTGCGCACATACGCGCATACACATGAACACACAAATGCATATACACACGCACATGCATACATGCCACATACAAAGACACAAATATACACACACATATGTACACACAAACCCACAAATTACACACACACATGCACATGCACTTCTGCACACGCACACACACAAACACGTACATACACGCGCACACACACACACACACATACACACACAAGCGCACACACATGTATGTGTACATGTGCACACACACATATGCACACACATGTATGTGCACACACACATACACACAAACACACATGCACACACATAGGCCCGTGCACACACATCCATACACACATGTGCACATTCACTCCACACATGTACAAAAAAAAAAAAAAGAAAGACAAAAAAAAGACAACCAATGTTAGACTCAAGGTCTGACCAGCGCATTGGGCTAATGTGTAGGTCAGACATCTGCTAAGTCATAGCCACAAGACCCTCTTCTTCAATTCTCTCATCATAGTTGTTAATTCATTTATGCATCAGCTTCAAATCATGCGTAGTGTGGCTCCAAACCTAGCAGATGTGGTGTAGCGTATATGGACTAGCCCGCACGCAGTGACCTATCCTTGAAGAAACTGAAACCAAAATTGGATAAAATCATTTCTGTACTTTTTGCACAATCTTGCAAACAAACAAAAACCCAACCAACCAACAGACAAGGGTGAAAACATGAATTCCTTGGCAAAGACAAAAATGTTTTCTGCCTGAGCCTTGAAAATGGCGCTTGCTAAAACAAATGGAAAGTTGTGCAACAATTAAAAAAAAAATTATTATATGCTTTCTCGTTCATTCAACATGAATACAGAAACAAACAAACAAAATTAACAGCATTAACCACAACTAGAATTTAAGTATAGAGCAAGCTAAAAAGAATGAAATAAAATAGATTCACACTGAAGAAAAAAGAAACAACTTCAGTATAGCATCATTTATGTATAGAAAGTTTTTGGTTACTTATTGACAAACATAGCATAGAGCTCTAAGAAATAATTGTAAGCCTGTACACATCATATTTTCTAATACTACTGCAACTTGTAAAAATAAATACATGCGTGTGAAGAAAAACATGCAGGATAAATATATGAAAATAGCCATCAGCTCCACTCACTTGAGGTACTGGATAGTGCCGTCAGTGACATGAAGGTTGCAGTGGGTGGTGAGGCAGTCAGAACAGAAGTGATGCTTGCACTGCTCGAGACGGAAAAATTTTGGTTCCTGGTTTTTCATCGAAACACAAACAACACTCCTGTATAGACTTGCAGAACTCGACGGCCTCTCTCTGGTTATCGTACCTGTCAAACAGGGAGCACCAATAGTTCATGATATGAATAAAAGCACCTGGCATCAATTTTAAGACCTTTGAACTACTCTTCACCTTACATTGCCAATCTCCCATTACCACATAACTTCCAATAGGCCCTGATGTAATCAACCCTACTTTCTGTTTCCAAATAGGTTATTTGGGAAGCTCTCAGTGCTAAGATGCACCGTTTTAAGACAATGCTGTTCCTAAAGAGACTGCCATTTGGTAAACACATCAATTCAACTACAAAAGAAAAATTTTTTCAATTTTTTTTTTTTCCAGCCTATATGTAATGTGACCTATGTGACAGTAATAACAAGACTGTACTTTT